>OU015490.1:191752025-192082025 GCA_907164885.2 Dolomedes plantarius
TGGGTGGTTGAAGCGGCTCTCTTTGATTTCCTTTCGGTAAACTGTCTTCAAACTATTCCGCGTCTTCCGCTAAAGGCTAATCGATTTTCCTCCGGACAGGCTTTGTCTGCAAGGAGGGGGGGGATTTCTTACAGAAGACGGCTTCCTAATTGTCCGATGGCGACGCGGCGTCTGCCACAACTCGGTGACAAAACGACTGTCACCGATGAATACGGTAGGGGATAATGGCCGTCTTGCCGCCAGGCCTTCTCAGAAATTCCGGGTGTGAAAAGAGGCACCAAGTCATTACAGACTAAATTCCTCCCCTCCCCAGATGTTTTTCTGCAGAGAGTTTCACCTGCAAAAAACAGAACAAAAACATGGTCCTTCTCAGGACAATTTCAATTATAAAAACTTTTCCCGAAGGCAAATGCACACCCAATTGACATTACGAGTAGACCGTTAATTTTGATCAAACTCTGGCTTTACCTTCATGAAAGAAAATTTTTAACTGTACTTCAAAGTATTATTTTTAAAAGCACAACAAAAGGAATTTATACCTAAAATTTACGCACTTTAAAATCTCTAATAAGAGAACATGCCGTAGCAAAGAAATTATAAAGATTTCACAATAATACAACAAATCATGGCAAAAAATTTAAATAGAACAGTATACTAATACTTGTCAATCAAAAAAATTAAATTCATAGAACACTAGTACATACACATGACACTACATAAAAAACATTATAACTAGTAAATCACTCAACTGGGATCCCATAATTTACCTTAATTGTGATCACATGACACAAATAAATTCTCAAATTGATATTAAACACAGTTACAATGAAGCAACTTTACACAAATAAAATTAAATACAAATCCAAAATGGATACCTAAACTTCATACAGAACATATCATCACGGTTACTAATACACATGAAAATTTTAAATTTCTTACTTATCTTTTAATACGTTTAACACTTATAGTCATAAAACAATTTAATTCTCGGCTTTCCGTAAATCCTGGATCAGGGAACTTAATTCGTTCACGATTACCTGTGATCCAATCTTTTCCATTTAAGTGGACAGCCATCAGTGACCTAAATTTAAATATTCATTTTATCCTACTATAGGATTCACAATCGATTTAGGGTCTAATTTTTTCAGTACTGACTGACATAAAATTATAACAAAATAGCTCATTGGCTCATTCCTTATCAAAAAAAACTCACAAACTTCACATTCCTTGTAATCACTTGGATTCTTTGACAACACTTACATTTATCTGTTGTCGTAACAACTCTTCAGACAAAACTTATCGATTTCACAATAAATCATCCAATTGCGGTATTCAAACACCGTACGGAGTGTATTTTGACTCCAATTACTACCTTCTTAGGTATACACAAAACATACACATTTGCATTTAAAAGTTAGCCCATACCTTTCTGAGGCATTCTACTGGCTTATGCAACAAACAAAACAGAACATAAAATGTTACAATTGAACATTAATTAAAGCCTATCTGAGGCATTCCAACACGGCATACATAAAACCGTCATATGGCGTTTGCCACTACAAAACCGTTATATTATGACAACGTCAAAGGAATTTCACCTGAATTTTCCTTTAAAGCAAAACTCAACTTCTATGGTCGAGTCGTTCAAATTTACAAACAATTACATGTTACAATTCATAAAATACATTACTCAAACGAATACACATTAATTTCTGGTCACATTTTTACACTGAAACTACAATTAATCAACATACTTATAATATACATTTAAACTTTTACGACTAAACTTCGGCTTAGCCTGGTGTTCGGCGGGAATTAACATGGTTAAGACGTTTCACAGTATTCTTAACATTTGGACATTTCCCCTTTTGACATTTGTCACAAGCCGACACGTAATCATTTATATCTAAGTGACAATATGGCCAGTAAAAATACTGAGTTAATGATTCTTTCATCTTAGCAACGCCTAAATGAACATTAGTATGTTCGTGGCAGAGTCTTTTTAATTTCTCTCGATACTTTCGAGGCACAATAAGCAGGTTTCTAGTGGTTCCATCGTTATTTTTTTTCTGGTAAAATAACATCTCGTTTACCACCACGTACTTATTTTCTTCGGGCGTCTTCTTTTTCGCTCTATCAAAAATTACTTTTAATTCTTCGTCCTCACTTTGTGCAACTCTAAATTCTTCGGGTGAAGTCTTTAATAAGTCGGGAGTAATTATTTGTTTCTCCTGGAGAGACCAGATAGTCGCGCTCTCTTCAGCAGGGATTTCTTCTACCGCTTCTGCTCCGGGGATCACTTGCTTTATTTTCGTTTTTTCATCTCCCGTGTCTAGTCTTTCTCTATCAAATTTTAGTTTTTCGGCCCGAGTTTGCACAGTATTTTTCACCGGAACTTCTACATTCCTGTTGATCTTCTCAAGCAAGGCTGCCGTTTTATTTCCTAACAAATAGTGTTTCTGCTCGAATTCCGTATTGCTGACAGCTGCTCTAGTTCTGGTGTGGCCCCATTCACATTTTAAATCGACCTCTGCTATAGGTAAGCAAACGGATGAATCTAACACAGGTGCACTGACATAAACGTGCTCTCCTGTGTACATATGGGGTTGTACCAAATTTTTAGAAATCAGATCAATGCTCGCTCCTGTGTCTCTCAGAATAGACGTAGATTTTCCATTAACGACTCCCTGACTGATATATGGAGTCATCACGCCACTCGAGTCTCCTCCACTAGTTTCTGTTGCCGCGATAATTTCCGTCTCTTTAAGTTTAGGACACTGTGGTCGCAGATGGTCATAAGAACCACACTCGTAGCAACGGAGCTGTTTTCTTTTCTCAAAAATTCTTTCCTTGTTTTGTCCACTAGAAGCTTCTTTTTCCACATCTTTTTTTTCTTTCTTCTCTTCCTTAAATTTATGATTATTTTTAAATGGCTTATTAATTTTATCTGTGGACTTCTGATCCTTTGGGAATTCTCTTGTTCGGAAACTGTCTTGCAAGCTTTCATACTTATCTATTTTTTCCGCTAATTCTAAAGGAGTATTAATCTGCATCCACTGCTCCAAAAAATGATCTTTTATATCGGCAGGTACCCGTCTCTTCATCTGTTCCGTTATGTGTAGGTCTCTCAGTTTCTTAAATGTAGTGATTTCTAAATCTGCTATCCATTCATCATAATAGCCACTAAGCTCATGGGCATAATTCCTCCATGACTTATCTGCGAGTTTAGGATGGCGATAAAACAGTTGTTTTAATTTTTCTGTATTCATCCTAAATCTCTGGAGAATCATCTCTTTTACGTAGTCATAATCTTTTGCCTGTTCTGGCGATTCTCTGGCCATCATGTTGGAAATTTCTGGGGTTAGTACCCCTAACAAATATGGCACCCAATCTTGTTTAGGGACTCCCGCCATCTCTGCTCTTCTCTCAAAATTAATTAGATACAGGCCCATTTCGTCCCGTTTCTCGTCAAATTTCTGCATGGTTTTAAGGAGCTGAATGTTCTGAGTTGCGTCTGCATCTCTGTCCCTCCCATTTCGGGCTCTATTGTCTCCATTAATTCCTAACTCCAGTCTCCTTATTTCGAGAGTAAGTTGGTCTTGACGAATTTTGTCTTCTCTTTCTCTCTCTCTCTCTTCTCGTTTCGCTTCTCTTTCTCTCTCTCTCTCTTCTCGTTCCTTTCTATCTTCAATAATACGCTCTAGTGCGAGTCTAGCGTCTTCTTCGACGTAATTTTCGTTTTCTGTAATGATCTTCTTAATTTCGAAAATCTTAAGCGTATCGTCAGCTAGTCCTCCTAACTCTTCTAAAAGTTCTAAAAGATCCCCTTTCTTACCCTTATTTAAAAAGGACATTTTTCTAAATTTAGGGTTTCTAATTTAGGGTAACCAATAAAATTTTTCCTCGGCAACTAGCTATACCTTCCGACGGTATGTGTCCTAACCGGAACTAACAAGTTCAAAACTGATCAATTTTAGACCGAACTATAATTTTAGCCCTTATGAACACCAAACTAGCACCGCACAATATAAACATTCACAATTTACTCAATACCTATCAAATCAAAATACCGAACTCTTACACAGAATACACATAAACAGAATTCTCAAATTAATCAATGCTCTATATAGATTTCTCACACAGTAATACACAAATACTAAATTATCACTGTTAATATCAAAGCATAAGAAACTTAAATATATCTGTTACTATTAAAAGAAAAAAAATACTAAATAAGCACTGTTATTATAAAAAAAATTCACTTTCTTTAAAAATAGAGAAAAACATACAGTATTTGCAATTAACAAAACACAGAAATTGGCTAAACTTATTGCAATTCCTAACAAACAAAATATTGGTTCTTTACTTGAACACTAACTGGTTACTCATTCATATACCATAAAAACACACAGAAATTGGTTTTACTTATCACAATTCCTAAAACAATAGTTCCTACTTAGAACTTCAAATGGTTAACTCATACACCATTAAAACACAGAAATTGATTTAAATCATCCAAATTTCTAATATAAAATATCAGTTCTTAATACGAACTCTAAATGGCTATTTATACATATACCATCTAAAAAACACAGAAATTGATTTAATTCATCAAAATTTCTAAAATATCAGTTCTTAATACGAACACCAAATGGTTAACTTGTACATATACCATTTAAAAAAACACAGAAATTGATTTAATTCATCAAAATTTCTAAAATAAAATATCAGTTCTTAATACGAACTCTAAATGGCTAACTTGTACATATGCCATTTAAAAAAACACAGAAATTGATTTAATTCATCAAAATTTCTAAAATATTAGTTCTTAATGCGAACTCTAAATGGCTACTTATAAATATACCATTTAAAAACACAATAAAATAATTTTTACTTATTGCATTTATACAAAACCATTATTTAGTTTTTAAATCAAAGCCAGAATCTGATAAAAAGAATCGGCCTACCTGTAATCCTTTCGTTCATCACTGATATCCTATGACTCTTCTGACACCATTTAACAACAGTCTGTAAGGACTTTGCCTAAAACTAAGACTGACAGCCTTTAATATTTACAAAATGCTTTATTGGCATTCTTGACTATAAATCGGCTCTATACAATAATTACAAAGTAAACATGATTAAGGATAATGCGTGGGATCAGGATATCCCGAGAGGGTTACTGCAGGCTCTCCGTCTCTGGCACACGTCCGACGATGGAGGTTGTTCACACCTGTAAAAAAAAGGGTCATCTCTCCATTTACGTCGAGGTGGCGACTATATACCCTCACAAACGCCTGTGGGTGGTTGAAGCGGCTCTCTTTGATTTCCTTTCGGTAAACTGTCTTCAAACTATTCCGCGTCTTCCGCTAAAGGCTAATCGATTTTCCTCCGGACAGGCTTTGTCTGCAAGGAGGGGGGGGGGATTTCTTACAGAAGACGGCTTCCTAATTGTCCGATGGCGACGCGGCGTCTGCCACAACTCGGTGACAAAACGACTGTCACCGATGAATACGGTAGGGGATAATGGCCGTCTTGCCGCCAGGCCTTCTCAGAAATTCCGGGTGTGAAAAGAGGCACCAAGTCATTACAGTACTGTCGAGGTTGCTCAGCTCCTCCCCCCCTTTTTTGATGAAAAATAACGTAAGCATTATTTTTAAAGTTTTTCGAATATTGCTATAAAGCTTTGAAACGATCCGATAATTATCGATAATTCGATTTTTCTTTGATATGGGCGTTTTATTTTTCCCTGAAGAATTAATCAAGATTTTGGAATATTTATTCCCACTGCTTTAAAGATACCCTTGTACGTATGATAGAAATAACAATCATTGAATGCTCAGTAATATCTATATATCTAAGCCGATTCTTTGGGCAGTCCGTGAGAGAAAACTACTGCATCAGTTTACTTTATTTTGGTCTTAAACGCAAGGATTTTATCTATACATGTGTCAAATTTGGTTTATGTAACCACAATCTCTATTAATTATTGATAATTAACAATTAAAAATTGCTTTCTGCGCATGCTCAGTTACATGTTTAGATCTGGCTTTAGACACTCACTAATCACGAGGCTGCATAAACACATTAATTTGCTTCTGCGCATGCTCAGTGACACGTTTAATGATAAAACGTACATGGGCCTTCCGGAAGGATGCATCTTCCCGGGCTTATAGAGGGTCTCCCGTCCTTCTGACACGACGGACGGTACTTCCACGAGAAGTTGCACAAAATTTTAAGCTAGCAGGAAAATAAAATCCAAGACTTTTAATTCCAACATATTTTTACGAAACTTTGAAAATTTGGAAGTTTGCTCCCTAAAAAAAAACACGTCTAGCTTGTAAAACCCACTTGATATATATATATATATATATATATATATATATATATATATATATATATATATATATATATATATATGTATACACACACACAAAAAAAAGTTGTTCTTTGAACCCACTTCTCCGAGTTCAAATCGACTGCACAGTGGAACTCGCTTTTGGTGAGTCGTACAACCCATGTGGGAAAGTGGGTTCTAGAACCCAGATCCTAAGCGGGTTGATTTACCCGCCACCAACCCACTAAAATTGGTTATACGACTCACTTTAGAGTGTGTCGAAAAATCACACCAACATGAGTAGACAAACTCCTCTTTCGAGTTCAATATCTCACTATATTTTGGGTTATAAAACCCAGGACTAACGAGTTCTTTTAAGTAAATGAGTTTACGCTATAGTACTCGAAATGTTGAAAATTCCCACCCATCCCGTCTTTAAATTAAGCGATTTTATGCTAGTAATTCATTTTTCATTGTTTTGTGTATTTATTATCTCTATTCCCTCACATACTTTCTCGTGGGAGAAAAAAAAATTGCACTATACACCCATATTTGGAATATAATTTGTATTAAAATTTAAGGATTTTTTTAAAGTTTAAGTCTCATAAAAACAAACCTAAAGAATTGATAAAATCTTGCAAACTTATATCATAAGTGATGAAAGGCTGCCTAAAAGTTATAAGGATATCAGATATTTAAAATGCTAATCAAGCATCCATTATATTTTTGTAAATCAGTTTCATTCACAGGAGTAACTGAGAAGAAAAAGAAGCTCCAAATAAAACTAAAAATACAAAAAATAAGCTGAGATTTAGTTGGGTGCTTCTATATACCAGTAAAATAAAATTTACAGGAAACTTATGAATATTGTAATGTATAGAACCTTAAAATTTTGTAGGTCAAAACGTTTTCCTTTACATCTTTTAGTTTCTTTAAACTGAAACACAAATATTTTATCAAGAAAGTTTCAGATCTTAGCTTTAACCCCAAAAAGATATTCACAAGATAATTTTTTTAAACTGAAACAAAATATTAATTACATTGATTTTTGAATATATATTTGTAATTGGTATACCATGATCCCCACACAACTAATTTAGAAACAATTACAATATCTCAAATTGTAACATTTTAGATTCTGAGGAAATATAGATAATCATTTTCTAACACACAAGTTTTTTTAAAGGTATATTCGACCAAATGCTCGATTAATACTTACATGGTTTGTAAACTTCTTAATTATATGTTAATATACTTACCCAGTTGCTCTAAACAAAACATCTCCAAGCTCATGGTTTGAAAATTTTATAAAGTACTAATATATTTGCTATAAATATACTTTTCTACTTAGAAATTAAATAATTCATGCATAATGCATTCACAATTCCTGCTAAATCAGTTGACTTCAATTGAACACTTTAATGAAAAAGCATGCGAACTCCCATTTAAATCAAAAAACATACCAGCAAACAAAATTACAAATACAGAGAAATTTTATTTATAAATATATATGCAAATTTTTCTGTGTAACCCTAGGCTCAATTTCACATCATTAGAATATTAACATTAACCAATGCATTTCAAATCAAAGCGTGAATTAACATATATCATATCCTAAATCTTGGGCTGTAAAGATTTAGTTTTGTTCAGTTATTTTGGCTGCAATGGAGGATTATTCACCTGAAATATAAAATAAAATCCATAAATGTTATGCATTTCAGTATCAAAGTTGATTCTAATTTTCATGTAATTAAACTTTTGAAGTGCTCACTAATAGGATCTATATTAATGGATATTGTTTGGGTCAATTTTTACTGAAATATTTAAAAAAACAACACATTAGGATTTTAAACATTGAAATATCACCCAGAAAGAAATTGCCTTTTGTCATTACCTTTCTATAACAAAATTTATATATTTACATACAGTAAGCATGAGAACTTAGGTTTTTATTTCTACTGTCACAAATAACAATTAAATTGAAAGAAAATATACCAGATAAGGTTAGACTCATTGATATAGATGGTTTCATTAGTAAAAGTTTTAAATATGGAATCTGTGCTCACCTTAGAAACTAAGTAAAGAAATGGCCAGTTGAATCATCCGTCGGCATCCTGGTAAGGCTTTGTCCTGAAAACTATGTACTCAAAAATTCTGGCACACTATAAGCTGTGTGTTATGTTGCTACAATGGAAAACACGTGCGGGGCTGCTTGGGCGGGAAAAAAAATACCGAACGGGAAATGACCATTTCCTGTCAGGTCTTTGGCGAGCAGATGTGAAATACTTTTCAGTTCAGGAGCTTTAGGAAGTATAATGAGAACTACAATCAATAGGCCGAACCCTGCATTGTAAAATATTTTTTCCCATGAATTTGGGATGTTTAATGATTCTTTTAGAACAGACTCAAGTGATAGAATAAGAACTTCAGAGACAATCACGATTTTCTAACTGTGCGAGCTGATAAACTAATTATTATCAGAGTTGTAAAATGCAGATTAAATAAAAACCCGAGAAATCATTTTAGACTGTTATTAACCACAAACGTAAAAATAAACCCACAAATAAATTTTACACAATTTTTAATAAGTAGTGCTCCATAATAAGTAGTGCTCCATAATTTTTAACTATTATTATCAATAGTATTTGTTTCAACGAGGGCGAATCGTAACCTATTAAGCAAACCATTCGAAAATTAAGGAGCAAAATATGAAAACGCAAACCTGCGAATCCAAGTCTTTTATCTTTGGACCTGTAAGTGTGCACACATATCGAGACGTACCAAATTAATAACATACACTCAAGAACATTAGTATCTTTTCTTTAAAAATTGTTACTCATGATACAAAATTTCTTTGGAACATATAATTCCTTTGTGCTTTTATGACATTATTAATTTTTTTTAAAGCTATTTCTCTAATATTAAATGAAATTCTCTATTATTAAATTTCTCTATTATTAAATGAAAATATTTCTACTCAAAGGTAAAATTTTCTATCTTGAGAACTAAAAATTATAAATAAAATATTGATTTGGAATACGATACGAGAATTTTTGTTATTCTCGCTTAAAAATTAAGACATTGTATACCAAAAATTAATTTCTTTTCCAATAAAATATAGTGGATAAAATTTTAAGTAATGCTAAAAATTTTCATTCCAAATGAACTCCATTTCAACCTTTCAAGTTGCATAATATTTACTTTTTAATACCTGGATATGGTTCTCCAATTCAATAAACTCACTATAAAAGAGTTACGACATGTGCGTTATTTAACACACTTGTTTCGATAACCCAGTAACAAAAACTCAGTAGTATTTTAACTCACTTACATCCGCGTTCAAAAACACTGATAGTGGTTTGTTTAACTCACGTCTCACAATAACCTACACGAAGTGGGTTGCAGAACCCACTTATTCCGGCGATTGAGCGACTTTTTTTTCTCTCTCTCGCTCTCTTTCTCTCTCTATATATATATATAAACACTGAAGTAGCACTGAATTAGGGATAGCAAATCCTATGCAAATTATGTAGCGCTGCACATCATGTATGCGCAAGTGAGGGCGCTGTGGTAACTGCATATATAGCGCGTACTGTGGTTGTTCTGAATTAGTTGTTGGAATTGCCAGTATCGGTAAACTGCCTGATTTAGACGCCTTCGATCGCGGACAAATCGTAGGTCCGTAACGCATGGGCCATTCAATTTCCGAAATCGTCAGACAGCTAGGATTTTCAAGGTCGACAGTGTCAAGAGTATACCAAGAATACATGGATGGTGGAAAAAAAACTAGCGATCGGGCAAACTGCAAAGGAAAATTAGCCTTGACAGTGCGTGGTGAGAGACGGCTCAGGCGTATTGTACGTAGCCAGCGAAGCCAAACATTAGCTCAAATTACCACCCAGCTTAATGACGGTGCCAGTCGTACAGTCAGTAAACGGATTGTGCAACGCTCGCTTCACCGTATGGGTTTCGGGAGCTGTCGACCTATGAGAGTACCATTGCTGTATACTCGCCATTGGGCTGCACGTCTTGCCTGGGCAAGAGAGCACAGAGACTGGAGTGTAGAGGACTGGAAACGAGTAGCATGGAGTGATGAGTCTCGATTCCGACTACTTAACGCCGACGGGAGGCTGAGAATATGGCGTCAGGCTCATGAAGCCATGGATCCTGCATGCCTGGCTGGAACTGTACAAAGGCATGGTATCTCAATCATGGTCTGGGGTGTTTTTTCGTGGCACAGACTGGGATCTTTAGTGCGTATACCAACCTCCCTCAATGCAATTCGGTACGTAGAGTTGCTGGGTGATCACCTCCATCCGTTTATGCTGTTCTGTTATCCTTACGGTAATGAAGTTTTCCAGCAAGACAACTGTACCTCTCAACGGTGAATTAAATCAAGTCCCTGTTGGATACTGGCTGATTGGATGAGCATTCCTTTGTGTTCTCTGTAATGAATTGGCCACCTAGAAGCCCAGACGTAAATCCTATTGAGCATCTTTGGGATGTTTTGGAACAAGGCGTGAAAGGCCATCACACAGCACCAAAGAACCTTACTGAATTATGGACAGCTTTCACCAATATTTGGCAAGCCATTCCCGTGGAACGTTTCCAGAAACTTGTTGAATCTATGCCTCGTCGTGTGGCAGCCGTTATCAATGCCAGAGGAGGCCCAACTCGTTACTAGGTAGGTATCCCTAATTGAATTTCACTTCAGTATATATATATATATATATATATATATATATATATATATATATATATATATATATATATATATATATATATATATATATATATATATATATATATATATATATACAGGGTGAATCTGGACAAGTGGGCAAATATTTGCGGGTAATAGAACGCAGCTATACTAGCAATATTCGTCATAGAATGTATGGTCGGAACGCAAGCGGTGAGAAGTTAAAAGGTAATTTTCCACTGTCACATTTAAAGAATTAACACAAGAATGAGAGTACATACTGAAGAAAGCATTTTATTAACAGGAATGTAATTGATTTACATGGTCACAGAAATTGCTCAAGAGACCTTCCGCCAGCTATAATGCAGGCTTCACAGCTGCGGGATAGGGACTGACGCACTTTTGCGACCATACGAGGCATTTCCTGAATATCGCCGGCAACAACGGTGATCCTGGCGACTATTTCCATATTGGTTTCAATTGTGTATTCGTAGATTAGGCTTTTTATATGTCCGCACAGGAAAAGCCAGCAGTCCTTCCAGCAGGACTTTTGCCTGTACGTTCTATGGTTAAATCTGGCTTTAGGTACTTAATAAACACGAGGTCGTATAAACACGTTAATTTGTTTATTCCGAAGAATCTCGGTAGGTCTATCTCTACCATTCTTATTTTTAATTGTGTTTGTGAGATATAGAACTAAATCTAACGGAAATTGTTTATTTCGCGCTGTTGAGTGACCCTATTTTTTATTGGGTTCAATAGTAATTTTTTGAAGTGTATTTTTCTATTCTAAATATTATGATTTTCAACATTTGGCAATGATGTGTTGAGTATAATGTGTTTATTAGTACATTTGTTTACTACCCAGCTGTTATGTTTTGACGAGTACCAGCTAGTCATTTTATACTATGCTAATTAGCACAAAACGTGTTAATTTTTTCCTAAAGGGGGCAGGATATCTTTTACGGTGCATCAGTACACTTCGCAGATCTTCAAACTTTCAGTGTTTTTCTAATCGCATATTAGTAAATGAATATTTTTTAATACTGTCAACTTTTTAATACATAATATCTTTATATGCTATGCCGGGCTTTTCTTTCTTATTATTTTATGTTAATTTTTCAAAAAAAATATTACCTTTGTAGCTACAGATGTTAACCATTTGATGCCATCTAAAATAATACTCACTGGAAAAATATTTTTAAATAATTCTGCGATCATTATTTAAACGCCTCACTTCAAATGCAAAAAGCAGAATTCAAAAACATTCATTTAGTAATCTTTGATTAGCAAATAATGACAAGGAAATTTTGCCACATCTTCATTGGTACAGCTAGATTTCCGACGTTGAGAGATGCCCCGCAAGTGTTCTTCTGTATGATTTTTATGGGAACATTTATGTGCTAATACATTTTATGCATTATAGTGTTAACTACATCTATATAGGTCTACATTTTAACAAACATGCTTGTTATATCTTTTATAGTTTACATCATTTTAGAGGTCTTTCAAAATGGCATGTCTTCAAAAGATGGTATTGATTACGTTACAAGAAATAGCCTCCCGTCTTGATGCAGAATGCAGCAGGTTTTGTCCCCACATGCCTCGCCTGAAAATCATCGTCAAGGAAAAATCAGTGGATTTCGTCCTGTCGAACCTAGCCAGGGTTGAGTGCAACTGCAATTTTAGAGGCGTCTGCAAGCGCACCGTCATAGCGAGATGTGAAGCAGGAAGACTGCGCTTTATAGACTTGAAACGATTTTACGACTTGTGCAGCAGTTCTGGAATTAAAGTTCCACTTCCACGAGACTTCTTCGAAAAATGGAACACATTTGTGAATGAACTATATTTGAGTTTAGGAATTCCCCTGTAAAATATATCCATTTTTCTTTCGGTTTCTTGTACATAAAGCGGTTAATAAATATTTTTATGTGAAAATGAGAATATTTTTGTTTCCATTTTGCATGTTTTTTTTTCATACTTATTTTCATTTTCAATACCGTAACCATGCAAACATGGATCAAGTCATTAAATAATGGTTTACATATGATTCTTCATTTATAATGGCATAAAATAAATAAGAATAAAACAGTATGTTTCATTTATATAATTTTTTGAGAATGTAAAATTTGTTATTTAAACATCTGTCTATAAAATATTTTTTTAAGAATAAGTGAGAGATGGCATCAAGAAATAGAAAACAAATGTCCTCCAATAACAGGTAATGAGAATTTTTAGTTTAAAAAGGGAGCCATGGTATTTTATAGGCATTTTCATGTCCAAGCATCCTGCGAATTGTAATCAATTGAGAGAATATCGAGATTTACTTCAAATATATTGCAGTGCACAAAAGCTATGATCTTGCCAAATTTGTGAAGTACAGTACATATCATGATCTTTGATAAAATGCCATTTTTAAGAAGGAAAATCATTCATGAATTTCTTATATTTTATCAATTGCACGTAGTTATTTCTTTTCCACAGCTTTCTTTAAACAACTATGCGAAAAAAAAATTAAAAATTCAACATTATTTTTTTCGACAACTTTGGAGAACTTATATCAACGATGTTGCGTTTCAAGGAAGAGCAAATTCAACCAAGAGAAATAATGTCATTGTTTGAAAAATAATCACACAAGGGATTTTTTTATAACGTTAGCACTAATATTTAAATTATATAAATCATTGAAATAAGTTGTTACATAATCTTCTTTCATCAGACAAAAATGATATGTTTGACAGACAGTTAAAAGACGTTTTGATGCTGGATTTATATAAATGTTTTTCGAAGGAAAAATCAGGCTTAAACCCCTCATATTTTCTTCGACCATATCTATAATACGCATTTATAGCTTCCGTGAAAAATTTGCAAGCTATGTTGAAGTTGCTGTGTATTGGCCGAATAGAAATCTTTCGGCTCAATGTTAACCTAAGAAGAAATTTTTCCAATGATTGTCAACTTGGAAATTAATAATTTTTTTTTTTAGTTCTACGTTGTAATATATAAAGAAAATCTTTACTCGGATATCTTGTTCTATCTTTGAAGGAACCGGAAATCATAATATTTAATTTGAATTATTTGGGTTAAAATATGGCATACTGTGTTTAAAAGGCAAATAATTTCCTTTGGCTGTCATAATTTTTAAAAGGAATAAGACAGAAGAATATAAACTTCTCTCTTAATTAGGAATACAATTTAAAAAGAAACCTTGAAATCCATTTCGACTATCCTTGTAAAAATTGTCTACATAGGTTAAGGTTCATCTGAGTGAATCCAATAGGGCAACTAAAAAGCAGTCTTAACAGAACATGTTTAATAATTTTATACACTATTTTGAGAGAAAAGTTATTTTTAAAAAATGTTAGCACATGTTGTCCACAACATTGTTCTCCACAGCATACAATTTTATAAAAAATTGTATGGAAGTTTTAGTATACGATCATATTGTGACTGCAATGGCTGTTTTACACTTTTATAACTTAGATTACCTATGTCTACCTGAATTAAATAATCAGAGATTTTTTTCCAGGTTAACTAATGTTCCATCTTCTCATAGTCTAACATGCCACCTAGAATCAGAAGAAATGTCACGTTTCTTTAGAAAGATTTCAGTTACGTTTTACTATGAAAACGAACGAGATGACAAAAGCAAATATAAAACATGTACAGAATGAAGACCTGACACTAAGGAATGAGGGGGGGGGGGGAGAGGAGTATGGGACAACAGAGTTTTAAATTTTTCTTATTTTATATTCTAGCAGTCGAATGATAAATTTTTCTTTCTCTCTTATGTGTCTATACACAAAGATGACAGTAGATTGAAAGACACTTGAATAATTTAAAAATTTCTTTTAAAAATTTTAATATAAAAATTAAAGTATATTTATATTATGTTACATTTGCCGTACTGATAGCCATGTTTTTTCTCTATGGAACTATGAAAATGTATCAAAATAATTTATTTGTATAATTAACATTTTTTGGTACAATTTAAAATAACAATAAAAGGAAAAAAACACTTTCACAGTAATTGTAACCCAAGAGAAATTTTTTTAGAATAATTTCTCTAATAGTAGTTTTACTTAAGTTACAGAAGTGCAGAAAGGTACATGTAGACAATATCTCATAATTATACTGTACCTGGAAATGCATCTGACGTAGAAATGTGTGATTTGTGTCATCTGGTTCTAAATTCTTTACACATCTTAAATATTTATGTATTCCGGTGTATGTCCACTCTACAGGTCCATTAATTCTATTCACATTTAAAAGGGTGAAGAGGAATATTCAAATGCCATTTAGGGTTTTGTGACAAGTGACAGTTCCTACTGTTTAGGACGTTTCCCTATAACATAACAACAGACAGCTTTTCAGCACCTCATCCATCAGTGGTATCAATCGATTCGTTCTGCTTTTGTTCATAGACAGGTGTGAACACGTTATCACTGTCTTTGAAAGGGGAAATTTAAACAACTATATTCTCTGCGTTATCAAACTTATCCAAGAACCTATTTCAAATATTCTTTGTTCAGAGATGAATGGGAATATGGAACATGTTGGGAGGCAGCACCCTAATAACAGTCCAAAAAGACAGCATGAGAAAATCTAAATATTTTAACTCGGGTTAGAAATTTAGTGTTTTATAAATAAATTTCGCTGGCCAGACTGACCCAACCAACAAAATATATGGCGGTGCAGTAGATTAGACATGCATTTTTTAATTTTTTATTTTTAGCCACAAAAAGCAAAAAAATATCCGTTTTCCACATACCTCAATCTTTTACAGCTTACATTTCAATTCCAGTTTTCATTTGCAGAAATAAAATTATAAAAGCAAAAAATATATATAGAGCGATCCAAGCTTTAAAAACTTGAGAATTTATTTAATGGTTGATTTCACAGAAGGTGGTGCCAGCGGATAGTATGAAATCCGCGTAATAAAAACAATACCTTTAAAAAGGTGCTCATATCTACAAATTTACTTAAAGAGAATAGATTGAGATTTGAGAATAGTTTAGTGATGAATATATATATATATATATATATGTATATGTATATCTACAGTGAAACTATCTCTAAGGAGGCTAGTCAAGGATCCCAAAAATGGTGGCCGTCTTGAGGGGTGGCTGCCGAACGGGAGTGGATTTATGTTTGGCTGGCAGGAATGGTTAAAGTAAAAGTGGCCTTTTTGAGGGGTGGCCGATTAGGGAAGTTTATATATATATATCTATATATATAAAGGATTTTGTCCAGTCACTAGTTGATAATTAGATGTAAAATTACTTATTTGTAGGTAGCTGAATACCCGTGCTTCGCTACGGAGTACATTCAAATGAAATACATCGGTCAATGTATGCAATTAATGCCAATATATATATATATCGTAAAGGATATTTTTATAGACAAAATAATGTAGAAGAAAATAATCAAATTAAATACAACGGTCAATGTATACAATTAGTTTGTATGTTCAATGCCCATAAAATATACTAATGTGAGTTAAATTCTTAAAACACTGCCATCTCAATAAGTCTAGTGGTTAAGTTTTAACTTTTAGCGTATTTTAATATTTTTTTTTCAATTTATTCCGTTGCTATGCACATGACGCAAAATTAATTTAAAGTATCACATAAATAAAAGTATTCCGGATCAGCATTTAATAAATTAAATTCTAAAAGTTAATCATTAAAATTTTACCAAAAATCAGAAAATGGAGCTAAAGTCTCAAAAACGATTTTATTTTAAGTATTCCATTTTTCAAAAAGATTAAAATTTATTGAAAACAACAGACATGTCCAGTTTATGACCCCGGACATTTAGTAATGCTGCCCCACAAGATCCTAAACATTAAAAGACCTATCTTCCCAGAAGAGAATACTACTCGCTTCACAATCACGCTTTATTCATGTCATCGATGTTTGGGACTACGTACATTTGCAAACAATTATTTTCAAATATGAAGTACACGAAGAGTATAATTAGATAAAAAAAATTCTGATGACCATCTCTAAAATACCTAAGAATTGCAACCATTTTTATGACATTACTACATTAATTTTACAAAAACAAGATGAAATATGCCTCTAATTTCATGTGTACGTTGCCTCTACATTTAAATGTTATAATATTTTTTTTTGTAATTAAAGGAAGCTTTGTTACTTATTTATGTTAAGTATATAATATATTTTATATGTGGTCCAAGTTAAGTATGTCATATTATTTTATATGTGGCTAAGTAGGTCCTCTTCTCTCAATGAGACTAATTCAAGTAAAAATTTTCGACATTGTTTACTGCCTTTCACGCGAGGTCGTGAAAAAGTAAAATATTGCAATCTTATCTGCCTATCGATAAAGTTGCTCTGCTTAACCTATGATAAGTTTGCATTAGTGCGAACAGGTAGGTTCCTTCTCTGATTGGTCAAGCTGTGCACAAATAATAGGACGTGTGGACCGACTTAGGGGGACATAGAAGGGAACCCCTTATCTCACAGTTGAAAGGACCAGTATAGCGTTAGCCCACCTGAAGTGCTGTGCCTCAACGCATTTCTTGAAAGGTAAAAAATCTTCGATAAGTTGTATAGCTTGAATTTTTGTGGAAAATTGCAGTCCTTTGCAGCATTTAATTTGCTAATCCAGTACATTTTATACCAGATTGTTTATAAGGTAAGCGATTTAAGTTTTTCAAACTTTAATGTTTAATATATTTATATATATATATATTTATGTATCTATATTTTAAGTATAATCTAATGTCGTCTACGTTAAGTTAAGTTAATAGGTATCCTTACACGCACAGTAAATCTAACGCAAGTCAAAGTATACTTCAGCTCAAATGTATTACGTCTTTCAAAGTAGCGGAAAATTTTATTGATAATTTTAAAATTGTATTTATTGTTTATGCTCTAAGGTCATTAAGTCTAAAAAAAATTAAATGCGTATCTTAACGCGATATATACCTTTAAGTATATATATGACATTGCTGTATATTTTAATTATTTTAAATCACTACTTCATATTCCGTTACAGAAGGAACAATATATTAAATGAATATGCCCGTTCAAGAGAATAAAATCTTTTTTGCAAACATTAAAATAACATAACAAGGTACACACGACCATTTATAATAAGTTTATAAATGAAAAATTTGAATAAAATTATATAAAAAGTATATAAATGTTTGAGTATATATCCAATAATATCCTGACAAATACATGATCTATAACTTTTAAAAATAATAAACTTCTCTAAAACTTTATTTTAGGATCAGTTTTCTTTCGAAAAATGGTTCCTCCTCGTGGCAAAGACCCCTCTGCGAGTGACGTCGAAAATATGGTGTTGGGTTATTTTCGGGATTTTGGCGCCCGACTCGATGCAGACTGTAAGAGATTCTGCCCGCACATGCCTCGTCTCAAGATCCGAATAGATGGCAATACAGTTGATTTCGTGCTGACAAACCTGGAGCGTGTTGAGTGCAGATGCAACTTTAAAAGTGTGTGCAAGTCAACAGTGGTAATGAAATGTGAAGAAGGAAGAGGACGTTTGGCGGAAGTGAAATCATTCTATAGATTCTATAACAAAACTTACGGAAAACAGCTTTCCATGCCAACAGACTTCAACGAGAAATATGACACATTTGTGTCTGAACTGTACTTTCGACTAGGAATAGACTTGTAATGTCTTAGTTTGTAACTATTGTAATTTCAGCTCAAAGAAGTATAAAATGAGTCAACTGGAAATATAGTTGACTTCAGGCTCACAAACCTGGAGCTAGTTGAGTGCAGATGCAACTTTCAAAGTGAGTGCAAATTAACAGTGGTTATGAAATGAAGAAGGAAGAGCACGTTTGGCGGAAGTGAAATTATTCTGTAGATTTTATAACAAAACTTCCAGAGAACAGCTTTCCACGCCAAAAGACTTCAATGAGAAATATGACACATTTGTGTCTGAAGTATACTTTTGACTAGGGATATACTTGTAATGGGCTAGTTTGTGACTACTGTAACTTCAGCTCGAAGAAGTATAAATGGAGTCAACTGGAAATACAGTTGACTTCGTGCTGGCAAACCTGGAGCGAGTTGAGTGCAGATGCAACTTTAAAAGTGTGTACAAATCAACAGTGGTTATGAAATGTGAAGAAGGAAGAGGACTTTTGGCGGAAGTGAAATTATTGTATAGATTTTATAAAAAAACTTACGGAAAATAGATTTCCACGCCAAAAGACTTCAACGAGAAATAGGACACATTTGTGTCTGAACAGTACTTTTTAATATACACTACTAATATGTATTGTTTTCGGTCGACACTACGGGAACAAAGACAAAATCAAGAATGCCGATTCCGAAGTGCACACATACAGGCCTTCCGATCTCTTGGTTTTCTACGCTCGATAGGTCCATGTGAAAAGTTAAAGAAAACAACTAAAAGATATTAAGACCTAAAAATATTGTCTCCCTGCACTATTACCTCAAAATTAGTAAATGTCCTGTTTTCAGGAAAAAAATAAAGGGTGACGTTACTAATGCATGACTATATTTACCACCCAAAGAGCACGTGCGTGGACATACGCTGGTCACGCTGGTTAGGATCCTGATTGGTCAAGCAGTGTACTAAAGCTCCAATAGTAGAACTTTTGGGTGGAGGATTTGTAGTGGTTTATACAAATATGACCATGCTAATTTGACCACTAAATCATACAGTTTTGGTGTGCGACAGATACGAGCAACAGTGCAGTTTGTCAGTGAGGAGATTTTTGGAAAAGCTTTATATTTCAACCTGCATTTGGAAAAGGTTTATTGCCTCCTTACCGAAGATATCATTTCGCTGTTTGGGATATAAGGTCAGTTTTATTCTTTTTACATTGAATTTAATATTGTATTATTGCCCATGGCTGAAAATATTATTTCGGGTAATATTTTTTTGTTCGAGAACCTGTTGCAGACATAAGTGTGTTTAATACAAATATATTCTCTTTCGCAAATGTATATACAAATCCATTTTTAATGCATATAAGGCAACAAAATATAAAGATGTATCAAAGAATGTTTATTGTGGTTAGCAAAAATAACTAGGAATGTGGAAATCAGTATGTTTGGGTCCTTTTTCCGTTTCTTTACGCATTTTGATAATACAGATCACAAAATATCTGCCGCTGCAAGGCGAAGTATATAATATAAATTTTATATCAAGTAAAACTGATAAAGTTTCTAAGAAAATAATCATATCTTTAATCATAATGCACAATACAGCTTGTTAGATGTTAAATTTTTAATTCTAATTTATGTAGAGATAAAAACATTTTTTTTTTTTATATAATTGTAGATGGTATGCATCTTTTCCGATTAATACAAAGAAAATTTTATAAAATGAAACAAATTATTTGATTTAAGGGGACTCACGACCCTTAAGTCGAAGAAATAAGGCATATTTTCATACTTTCTGACTCTTTGTAACTATTTCAATTTACTCCCAATTTTTCCAAATTTTATGTATATGATAAATTGATATTTATTTTAATAAACAAATTTTCAACTCTCAAATTAATTTTAAATAATTTTTTTTAAATGCTTTAGATATACCTTATTTTTTTAAGTATTTTTATTGTATACTGGCTTGCTCGCTAAACTATGAAATTAATTTTACACTTAAATGTATAATTCCTGTTTTATATTTAAAATAAATAACTCAAATACAATTGAACATAAAACATTCAACATTAAAATATTTTTTCAATTTTTAATACTGCTCAAAATATACTTAAAATTTTCTTAAATTTTTGCCTTAATTTATCCCTGAAAAACAACAAAATGTGCAGTGATTGCAATAATTCTAGTTCAGACGCAATAAAATAACATGATTTTGCAGTGATAAAAATTTCATGGAATTATGTTTCACAGTTTTTGAGATATCAGTTGCGAAATGATGCAACATTACATTTTGAGAAAAATGAGTTAAAATTTTTCTTACCATAAACTTGATCAGTAATTAAATATTTAGAATATCAATATCTCCGGAACTAAGCGGATTATGTTCATGCGGTTTGCTTTATTTTGTTCAGAAATGATCAGGCTTTAACATATATTTTTTTTCAAAAAAATCGTATGTTTTAAAGATTTAAGGGTAGTGAGTCCACTTGAATTTTAATATTTGAACTAAAAATATTCCGTTTGATAAGTTTGTTTTTGTGATTTTATCAAATTTTATTATTTAATGTTATATGTAACTAGAAATATGTATATATATACATACGGATCTACACACATTTTAAGTGTGCATCATAATGTGGCTCTTTCTTTTAGCTGACATACTTGTATACTAAACGCAATAATAGAAAAAAAATTAAATTATTTTAAAAGAATAAGACCATTATGTATAGCTGGTATATGTTTCTAACATAAAATTCATCTCTATACCTAAAAAAAAAGCCATTAAAAGGATAACTTGATGACTTTTATCAAATATTAAAATGAGTTCTCAGATACTTTTTCTAGAATCTACAAATGCAGACATCATGTTTGTTTAAAATTAATATCTGAAAATATTTTTAATATAATAATTTTAATATAAGTTTTGGTTTAATTGACAGTTAATATCTTCACCGTAGTTATTTACATTTATATATATATATATATATATATATATATATATATATATTTAGAAGGTCGTTCGCAGTTTATGGAAACGATTTTGTAATTTATATTTGGTTTTGAGATAAAAATTTGGCAACTTCATAATAATCGTCTGCTATTGTTTTGTTTTATTGTAGTGTAAATTAATAGATTTATTATGAAAATGGTTCCTAAAATTGATAGATGGTTCGAATGTTACGTAACTGCGCTTTCCGAGGAGATATATTTCTATCCACAAATTGTAAAGCGGTGTAAAAATCGCGGTATTTCAAAAAAAGGTATTTATAATTTATAAAATTTGAAAGAAAAAAAAGTCTAACTGAAAGTAAAAATTAAAACATGACCGTGAAAAATCATCTTCAGATTGTTCGAACGCAGGTAAATATCAAGAAAGGGAAGTCTCTGATCCTAAAAGAAAATCCGCCAACTCGAAGACCCATTCTTCGAAACTAAGAATGTCTTCTGGCACTGTAAGTAAAATAATTCATAAAGTTTTGAAGTTAAACTAGACGTTTAAAACCATAGTGAATCTGCTTTTGCCAAAGCATAATGTTGAAAGAAAAACAAATTGTAGAAAACTATATGAAAAACACCTAGATGCTGAAAAATGGAATTTTGTGGTAACACTCGATGCAGCATGAGTGTATTAAAGTGGGTGTAATAAAAAAAGATCAATTTTCTATTGCTCAACTTACAGGAATGACTGTACGAAATGACTTTGTCAGCGTACAGTAAAGTTCCCAAAGGGATTCATGATAGTTGCAGGATTTTATTACAACGCAAATTAAAAATAAAAAAGTCTCACGTAAAGCCAAATTTAAACCCCTCTACTAACAGCAGTATATTTTAGAACCAATTTTTGGAGAAGAAATTGCAGCTTTGTATGATAAGGACATTGATAAAGTTGAGCTTCATATGAACAAAGCTCCTATTCAGACGTCTATATCAAGAGCCTCTTATTTAGCAAAGAAATAATCAGAAACAGGAATAAAGTGTATCCATTTAATGAAATACATGCAAAATCACCTGACGCTTCTCCAGGGAACTTTTGCGCTTTCAGTTTATTAAAACAAGCCTTAGGAAAACGGCATCCAACAACACTGAACGGACTTTGGAAAACGGTCCAAGAGGAATGGGGTAAAATTGACACGACAGTAGTAAGAAAAAGTTTAATTTCATGGAAATTTCGAGCTAGAGCTATTGTCAAGAAGCTAGAGCTATTGTTCATGGCTATCAGATAGCAAATCACTGCAAAAATACGGCATTTATACATAAAACTTAACTATGAAAATCGTTTCCAAAAAATGCGAACGACCTTTTGTATGTATGTATGTATGTATAGTGTGCAATTGAAATACTTTACAAGTCATTTAACACCATCTTAAATATAAATTAAATACTGGAGGGATTCATTTACTGATTTAGTGTTGTCTGGAATGGAGTAAAGAATGTAATATAAATTAAAAACTTTGGTGACAACGCAATTAAACTTTTTTACATAGTTCAAAAGTGAAATATACCCCATTTTTCTCCTCGGGGACGAAAAATTCAGTAAAAATTTAGTAGTAGTTATAAATTTTTATATAAGGGTACTGTCGAGGTTGCTCAGCTCCTCCCCCCCTTTTTTGATGAAAAATAACGTAAGCATTATTTTTAAAGTTTTTCGAATATTGCTATAAAGCTTTGAAACGATCCGATAATTATCGATAATTCGATTTTTCTTTGATATGGGCGTTTTATTTTTCCCTGAAGAATTAATCAAGATTTTGGAATATTTATTCCCACTGCTTTAAAGATACCCTTGTACGTATGATAGAAATAACAATCATTGAATGCTCAGTAATATCTATATATCTAAGCCGATTCTTTGGGCAGTCCGTGAGAGAAAACTACTGCATCAGTTTACTTTATTTTGGTCTTAAACGCAAGGATTTTATCTATACATGTGTCAAATTTGGTTTATGTAACCACAATCTCTATTAATTATTGATAATTAACAATTAAAAATTGCTTTCTGCGCATGCTCAGTTACATGTTTAGATCTGGCTTTAGACACTCACTAATCACGAGGCTGCATAAACACATTAATTTGCTTCTGCGCATGCTCAGTGACACGTTTAATGAAATAACGTACATGGGCCTTCCGGAAGGATGCATCTTCCCGGGCTTATAGAGGGTCTCCCGTCCTTCTGACACGACGGACGGTACTTCCACGAGAAGTTGCACAAAATTTTAAGCTAGCAGGAAAATGAAATCCAAGACTTTTAATTCCAACATATTTTTACGAAACTTTGAAAATTTGGAAGTTTGCTCCCTAAAAAAAAACACGTCTAGCTTGTAAAACCCACTTGATATATATATATATATATGTATACACACACACACAAAAAAGTTGTTCTTTGAACCCACTTCTCCGAGTTCAAATCGACTGCACAGTGGAACTCGCTTTTGGTGAGTCGTACAACCCATGTGGGAAAGTGGGTTCTAGAACCCAGATCCTAAGCGGGTTGATTTGCCCGCCACCAACCCACTAAAATTGGTTATACGACTCACTTTAGAGTGTGTCGAAAAATCACACCAACATGAGTAGACAAACTCCTCTTTCGAGTTCAATATCTCACTATATTTTGGGTTATAAAACCCAGGACTAACGAGTTCTTTTAAGTAAATGAGTTTACGCTATAGTACTCGAAATGTTGCCAATTCCCACCCATCCCGTCTTTAAATTAAGCGATTTTATGCTAGTAATTCATTTTTCATTGTTTTGTGTATTTATTATCTCTATTCCCTCACATACTTTCTCGTGGGAGAAAAAAAAATTGCACTATACACCCATATTTGGAATATAATTTGTATTAAAATTTAAGGATTTTTTTAAAGTTTAAGTCTCATAAAAACAAAGCTAAAGAATTGATAAAATCTTGCAAACTTATATCATAAGTGATGAAAGGCTGCCTAAAAGTTATAAGGATATCAGATATTTAAAATGCTAATCAAGCATCCATTATATTTTTGTAAATCAGTTTCATTCACAGGAGTAACTGAGAAGAAAAAGAAGCTCCAAATAAAACTAAAAATACAAAAAATAAGCTGAGATTTAGTTGGGTGCTTCTATATACCAGTAAAATAAAATTTACAGGAAACTTATGAATATTGTAATGTATAGAACCTTAAAATTTTGTAGGTCAAAACGTTTTCCTTTACATCTTTTAGTTTCTTTAAACTGAAACACAAATATTTTATCAAGAAAGTTTCAGATCTTAGCTTTAACCCCAAAAAGATATTCACAAGATAATTTTTTTAAACTGAAACAAAATATTAATTACATTGATTTTTGAATATATATTTGTAATTGGTATACCATGATCCCCACACAACTAATTTAGAAACAATTACAATATCTCAAATTGTAACATTTTAGATTCTGAGGAAATATAGATAATCATTTTCTAACACACAAGTTTTTTTAAAGGTATATTCGACCAAATGCTCGATTAATACTTACATGGTTTGTAAACTTCTTAATTATATGTTAATATACTTACCCAGTTGCTCTAAACAAAACATCTCCAAGCTCATGGTTTGAAAATTTTATAAAGTACTAATATATTTGCTATAAATATACTTTTCTACTTAGAAATTAAATAATTCATGCATAATGCATTCACAATTCCTGCTAAATCAGTTGACTTCAATTGAACACTTTAATGAAAAAGCATGCGAACTCCCATTTAAATCAAAAAACATACCAGCAAACAAAATTACAAATACAGAGAAATTTTATTTACAAATATATATGCAAATTTTTCTGTGTAACCCTAGGCTCAATTTCACATCATTAGAATATTAACATTAACCAATGCATTTCAAATCAAAGCGTGAATTAACATATATCATATCCTAAATCTTGGGCTGTAAAGATTTAGTTTTGTTCAGTTATTTTGGCTGCAATGGAGGATTATTCACCTGAAATATAAAATAAAATCCATAAATGTTATGCATTTCAGTATCAAAGTTGATTCTAATTTTCATGTAATTAAACTTTTGAAGTGCTCACTAATAGGATCTATATTAATGGATATTGTTTGGGTCAATTTTTACTGAAATATTTAAAAAAACAACACATTAGGATTTTAAACATTGAAATATCACCCAGAAAGAAATTGCCTTTTGTCATTACCTTTCTATAACAAAATTTATATATTTACATACAGTAAGCATGAGAACTTAGGTTTTTATTTCTACTGTCACAAATAACAATTAAATTGAAAGAAAATATACCAGATAAGGTTAGACTCATTGATATAGATGGTTTCATTAGTAAAAGTTTTAAATATGGAAACTGTGCTCACCTTAGAAACTAAGTAAAGAAATGGCCAGTTGAATCATCCGTCGGCATCCTGGTAAAGCTTTGTCCTGAAAACTATGCACTCAAAAATTCTGGCACACTATAAGCTGTGTGTTATGTTGCTACAATGGAAAACACGTGCGGGGCTGCTTGGGCGGGAAAAAAAATACCGAACGGGAAATGACCATTTCCTGTCAGGTCTTTGGCGAGCAGATGTGAAATACTTTTCAGTTCAGGAGCTTTAGGAAGTATAATGAGAACTACAATCAATAGGCCGAACCCTGCATTGTAAAATATTTTTTCCCATGAATTTGGGATGTTTAATGATTCTTTTAGAACAGACTCAAGTGATAGAATAAGAACTTCAGAGACAATCACGATTTTCTAACTGTGCGAGCTGATAAACTAATTATTATCAGAGTTGTAAAATGCAGATTAAATAAAAACCCGAGAAATCATTTTAGACTGTTATTAACCACAAACGTAAAAATAAACCCACAAATAAATTTTACACGATTTTTAATAAGTAGTGCCCCATAATAAGTGTGACTTCATTTATTTTTAACTATTATTATCAATAGTATTTGTTTCAACGAGGGCGAATCGTAACCTATTAAGCAAACCATTCGAAAATTAAGGAGCAAAATATGAAAACGCAAACCTGCGAATCCAAGTCTTTTATCTTTGGACCTGTAAGTGTGCACACATATCGAGACGTACCAAATTAATAACATACACTCAAGAACATTAGTATCTTTTCTTTAAAAAAATGTTACTCATGATACAAAATTTCTTTGGAACATATAATTCCTTTGTGCTTTTATGACATTATTAATTTTTTTAAAGCTATTTCTCTAATATTAAATGAAATTCTCTATTATTAAATTTCTCTATTATTAAATGAAAATATTTCTACTCAAAGGTAAAATTTTCTATCTTGAGAACTAAAAATTATAAATAAAATATTGATTTGGAATACGATACGAGAATTTTTGTTATTCTCGCTAAAAAATTAAGACATTGTATACCAAAAATTAACTTCATTTCCAATAAAATATAGTGGATAAAATTTTAAGTAATGCTAAAAATTTTCATTCCAAATGAACTCCATTTCAACCTTTCAAGTTGCATAATATTTACTTTTTAATACCTGGATATGGTTCTCCAATTCAATAAACTCACTATAAAAGACTTACGACATGTGCGTTATTTAACACACTTGTTTCGATAACCCAGTAACAAAAACTCAGTAGTATTTTAACTCACTTACATCCGCGTTCAAAAACACTGATAGTGGTTTGTTTAACTCACGTCTCACAATAACCTACACGAAGTGGGTTGCAGAACCCACTTATTCCGGCGACTGAGCGACTTTTTTTTCTCTCTCTCGCTCTCTCTCTCTCTATATATATATATATAAACACTGAAGTAGCACTGAATTAGGGATAGCAAAGCCTATGCAAATTATGTAGCGCTGCACATCATGTATGCGCAAGTGAGGGCGCTGTGGTAACTGCATATATAGCGAGTACTGTGGTTGTTCTGAATTAGATGTTGGAATTGCCAGTATCGGTAAACTGCCTGATTTAGACGCCTTCGATCGCGGACAAATCGTAGGTCCGTAACGCATGGGCCATTCAATTTCCGAAATCGTCAGACAGCTAGGATTTTCAAGGTCGACAGTGTCAAGAGTATACCAAGAATACATGGATGGTGGAAAAAAAACTAGCGATCGGGCAAACTGCAAAGGAAAATTAGCCTTGACAGTGCGTGGTGAGAGACGGCTCAGGCGTATTGTACGTAGCCAGCGAAGCCAAACATTAGCTCAAATTACCACCCAGCTTAATGACGGTGCCAGTCGTACAGTCAGTAAACGGATTGTGCAACGCTCGCTTCACCGTATGGGTTTCGGGAGCTGTCGACCTATGAGAGTACCATTGCTGTATACTCGCCATTGGGCTGCACGTCTTGCCTGGGCAAGAGAGCACAGAGACTGGAGTGTAGAGGACTGGAAACGAGTAGCATGGAGTGATGAGTCTCGATTCCGACTACTTAACGCCGACGGGAGGCTGAGAATATGGCGTCAGGCTCATGAAGCCATGGATCCTGCATGCCTGGCTGGAACTGTACAAGGGCATGGTATCTCAATCATGGTCTGGGGTGTTTTTTCGTGGCACAGACTGGGATCTTTAGTGCGTATACCAACCTCCCTCAATGCAATTCGGTACGTAGAGTTGCTGGGTGATCACCTCCATCCGTTTATGCTGTTCTGTTATCCTTACGGTAATGGAGTTTTCCAGCAAGACAACTGTACCTCTCAACGGTGAATTAAATCAAGTCCCTGTTGGATACTGGCTGGTTGGATGAGCATTCCTTTGTGTTCTCTGTAATGAATTGGCCACCTAGAAGCCCAGACGTAAATCCTATTGAGCATCTTTGGGATGTTTTGGAACAAGGCGTGAAAGGCCATCACACAGCACCAAAGAACCTTACTGAATTATGGACAGCTTTCACCAATATTTGGCAAGCCATTCCCGTGGAACGTTTCCAGAAACTTGTTGAATCTATGCCTCGTCGTGTGGCAGCCGTTATCAATGCCAGAGGAGGCCCAACTCGTTACTAGGTAGGTATCCCTAATTGAATTTCACTTCAGTATATATATATATATATATATATATATATATATATATATATATATATATACAGGGTGAATCTGGACAAGTGGGCAAATATTTGCGGGTAATAGAACGCAGCTATACTAGCAATATTCGTCATAGAATGTATGGTCGGAACGCAAGCGGTGAGAAGTTAAAAGGTAATTTTCCACTGTCACATTTAAAGAATTAACACAAGAATGAGAGTACATACTGAAGAAAGCATTTTATTAACAGGAATGTAATTGATTTACATGGTCACAGAAATTGCTCAAGAGACCTTCCGCCAGCTATAATGCAGGCTTCACAGCTGCGGGATAGGGACTGACGCACTTTTGCGACGATACGAGGCATTTCCTGAATATCGCCGGCAACAACGGTGATCCTGGCGACTATTTCCATATTGGTTTCAATGGTGTATTCGTAGATTAGGCTTTTTATATGTCCGCACAGGAAAAGCCAGCAGTCCTTCCAGCAGGACTTTTGCCTGTACGTTCTATGGTTAAATCTGGCTTTAGGTACTTAATAAACACGAGGTCGTATAAACACGTTAATTTGTTTATTCCGAAGAATCTCGGTAGGTCTATCTCTACCATTCTTATTTTTAATTGTGTTTGTGAGATATAGAACTAAATCTAACGGAAATTGTTTATTTCGCGCTGTTGAGTGACCCTATTTTTTATTGGGTTCAATAGTAATTTTTTGAAGTGTATTTTTCTATTCTAAATATTATGATTTTCAACATTTGGCAATGATGTGTTGAGTATAATGTGTTTATTAGTACATTTGTTTACTACCCAGCTGTTATGTTTTGACGAGTACCAGCTAGTCATTTTATACTATGCTAATTAGCATAAAACGTGTTAATTTTTTCCTAAAGGGGGCAGGATATCTTTTACGGTGCATCAGTACACTTCGCAGATCTTCAAACTTTCAGTGTTTTTCTAATCGCATATTAGTAAATGAATATTTTTTAATACTGTCAACTTTTTAATACATAATATCTTTATATGCTATGCCGGGCTTTTCTTTCTTATTATTTTATGTTAATTTTTCTAAAAAAATATTACCTTTGTAGCTACAGATGTTAACCATTTGATGCCATCTAAAATAATACTCACTGGAAAAATATTTTTAAATAATTCTGCGCTCATTATTTAAACGCCTCACTTCAAATGCAAAAAGCAGAATTCAAAAACATTCATTTAGTAATCTTTGATTAGCAAATAATGACAAGGAAATTTTGCCACATCTTCATTGGTACAGCTAGATTTCCGACGTTGAGAGATGCCCCGCAAGTGTTCTTCTGTATGATTTTTATGGGAACATTTATGTGCTAATACATTTTATGCATTATAGTGTTAACTACATCTATATAGGTCTACATTTTAACAAACATGCTTGTTATATCTTTTATAGTTTACATCATTTTAGAGGTCTTTCAAAATGGCATGTCTTCAAAAGATGGTATTGATTACGTTACAAGAAATAGCCTCCCGTCTTGATGCAGAATGCAGCAGGTTTTGTCCCCACATGCCTCGCCTGAAAATCATCGTCAAGGAAAAATCAGTGGATTTCGTCCTGTCGAACCTAGCCAGGGTTGAGTGCAACTGCAATTTTAGAGGCGTCTGCAAGCGCACCGTCATAGCGAGATGTGAAGCAGGAAGACTGCGCTTTATAGACTTGAAACGATTTTACGACTTGTGCAGCAGTTCTGGAATTAAAGTTCCACTTCCACGAGACTTCTTCGAAAAATGGAACACATTTGTGAATGAACTATATTTGAGTTTAGGAATTCCCCTGTAAAATATATCCATTTTTCTTTCGGTTTCTTGTACATAAAGCGGTTAATAAATATTTTTATGTGAAAATGAGAATATTTTTGTTTCCATTTTGCATGTTTTTTTTTCATACTTATTTTCATTTTCAATACCGTAACCATGCAAACATGGATCAAGTCATTAAATAATGGTTTACATATGATTCTTCATTTATAATGGCATAAAATAAATAAGAATAAAACAGTATGTTTCATTTATATAATTTTTTGAGAATGTAAAATTTGTTATTTAAACATCTGTCTATAAAATATTTTTTTAAGAATAAGTGAGAGATGGCATCAAGAAATAGAAAACAAATGTCCTCCAATAACAGGTAATGAGAATTTTTAGTTTAAAAAGGGAGCCATGGTATTTTATAGGCATTTTCATGTCCAAGCATCCTGCGAATTGTAATCAATTGAGAGAATATCGAGATTTACTTCAAATATATTGCAGTGCACAAAAGCTATGATCTTGCCAAATTTGTGAAGTACAGTACATATCATGATCTTTGATAAAATGCCATTTTTAAGAAGGAAAATCATTCATGAATTTCTTATATTTTATCAATTGCACGTAGTTATTTCTTTTCCACAGCTTTCTTTAAACAACTATGCGAAAAAAAAATTAAAAATTCAACATTATTTTTTTCGACAACTTTGGAGAACTTATATCAACGATGTTGCGTTTCAAGGAAGAGCAAATTCAACCAAGAGAAATAATGTCATTGTTTGAAAAATAATCACACAAGGGATTTTTTTATAACGTTAGCACTAATATTTAAATTATATAAATCATTGAAATAAGTTGTTACATAATCTTCTTTCATCAGACAAAAATGATATGTTTGACAGACAGTTAAAAGACGTTTTGATGCTGGATTTATATAAATGTTTTTCGAAGGAAAAATCAGGCTTAAACCCCTCATATTTTCTTCGACCATATCTATAATACGCATTTATAGCTTCCGTGAAAAATTTGCAAGCTATGTTGAAGTTGCTGTGTATTGGCCGAATAGAAATCTTTCGGCTCAATGTTAACCTAAGAAGAAATTTTTCCAATGATTGTCAACTTGGAAATTAATAATTTTTTTTTTTAGTTCTACGTTGTAATATATAAAGAAAATCTTTACTCGGATATCTTGTTCTATCTTTGAAGGAACCGGAAATCATAATATTTAATTTGAATTATTTGGGTTAAAATATGGCATACTGTGTTTAAAAGGCAAATAATTTCCTTTGGCTGTCATAATTTTTAAAAGGAATAAGACAGAAGAATATAAACTTCTCTCTTAATTAGGAATACAATTTAAAAAGAAACCTTGAAATCCATTTCGACTATCCTTGTAAAAATTGTCTACATAGGTTAAGGTTCATCTGAGTGAATCCAATAGGGCAACTAAAAAGCAGTCTTAACAGAACATGTTTAATAATTTTATACACTATTTTGAGAGAAAAGTTATTTTTAAAAAATGTTAGCACATGTTGTCCACAACATTGTTCTCCACAGCATACAATTTTATAAAAAATTGTATGGAAGTTTTAGTATACGATCATATTGTGACTGCAATGGCTGTTTTACACTTTTATAACTTAGATTACCTATGTCTACCTGAATTAAATAATCAGAGATTTTTTTCCAGGTTAACTAATGTTCCATCTTCTCATAGTCTAACATGCCACCTAGAATCAGAAGAAATGTCACGTTTCTTTAGAAAGATTTCAGTTACGTTTTACTATGAAAACGAACGAGATGACAAAAGCAAATATAAAACATGTACAGAATGAAGACCTGACACTAAGGAATGAGGGGGGGGGGGGGGGAGAGGAGTATGGGACAACAGAGTTTTAAATTTTTCTTATTTTATATTCTAGCAGTCGAATGATAAATTTTTCTTTCTCTCTTATGTGTCTATACACAAAGATGACAGTAGATTGAAAGACACTTGAATAATTTAAAAATTTCTTTTAAAAATTTTAATATAAAAATTAAAGTATATTTATATTATGTTACATTTGCCGTACTGATAGCCATGTTTTTTCTCTATGGAACTATGAAAATGTATCAAAATAATTTATTTGTATAATTAACATTTTTTGGTACAATTTAAAATAACATTAAAAGGAAAAAAACACTTTCACAGTAATTGTAACCCAAGAGAAATTTTTTTAGAATAATTTCTCTAATAGTAGTTTTACTTAAGTTACAGAAGTGCAGAAAGGTACATGTAGACAATATCTCATAATTATACTGTACCTGGAAATGCATCTGACGTAGAAATGTGTGATTTGTGTCATCTGGTTCTAAATTCTTTACACATCTTAAATATTTATGTATTCCGGTGTATGTCCACTCTACAGGTCCATTAATTCTATTCACATTTAAAAGGGTGAAGAGGAATATTCAAATGCCATTTAGGGTTTTGTGACAAGTGACAGTTCCTACTGTTTAGGACGTTTCCCTATAACATAACAACAGACAGCTTTTCAGCACCTCATCCATCAGTGGTATCAATCGATTCGTTCTGCTTTTGTTCATAGACAGGTGTGAACACGTTATCACTGTCTTTGAAAGGGGAAATTTAAACAACTATATTCTCTGCGTTATCAAACTTATCCAAGAACCTATTTCAAATATTCTTTGTTCAGAGATGAATGGGAATATGGAACATGTTGGGAGGCAGCACCCTAATAACAGTCCAAAAAGACAGCATGAGAAAATCTAAATATTTTAACTCGGGTTAGAAATTTAGTGTTTTATAAATAAATTTCGCTGGCCAGACTGACCCAACCAACAAAATATATGGCGGTGCAGTAGATTAGACATGCATTTTTTAATTTTTTATTTTTAGCCACAAAAAGCAAAAAAATATCCGTTTTCCACATACCTCAATCTTTTACAGCTTACATTTCAATTCCAGTTTTCATTTGCAGAAATAAAATTATAAAAGCAAAAAATATATATAGAGCGATCCAAGCTTTAAAAACTTGAGAATTTATTTAATGGTTGATTTCACAGAAGGTGGTGCCAGCGGATAGTATGAAATCCGCGTAATAAAAACAATACCTTTAAAAAGGTGCTCATATCTACAAATTTACTTAAAGAGAATAGATTGAGATTTGAGAATAGTTTAGTGATGAATATATATATATATATATATATATATGTATATCTACAGTGAAACTATCTCTAAGGAGGCTAGTCAAGGATCCCAAAAATGGTGGCCGTCTTGAGGGGTGGCTGCCGAACGGGAGTGGATTTATGTTTGGCTGGCAGGAATGGTTAAAGTAAAAGTGGCCTTTTTGAGGGGTGGCCGATTAGGGAAGTTTATATATATATATCTATATATATAAAGGATTTTGTCCAGTCACTAGTTGATAATTAGATGTAAAATTACTTATTTGTAGGTAGCTGAATACCCGTGCTTCGCTACGGAGTACATTCAAATGAAATACATCGGTCAATGTATGCAATTAATGCCAATATATATATATATCGTAAAGGATATTTTTATAGACAAAATAATGTAGAAGAAAATAATCAAATTAAATACAACGGTCAATGTATACAATTAGTTTGTATGTTCAATGCCCATAAAATATACTAATGTGAGTTAAATTCTTAAAACACTGCCATCTCAATAAGTCTAGTGGTTAAGTTTTAACTTTTAGCGTATTTTAATATTTTTTTTTCAATTTATTCCGTTGCTATGCACATGACGCAAAATTAATTTAAAGTATCACATAAATAAAAGTATTCCGGATCAGCATTTAATAAATTAAATTCTAAAAGTTAATCATTAAAATTTTACCAAAAATCAGAAAATGGAGCTAAAGTCTCAAAAACGATTTTATTTTAAGTATTCCATTTTTCAAAAAGATTAAAATTTATTGAAAACAACAGACATGTCCAGTTTATGACCCCGGACATTTAGTAATGCTGCCCCACAAGATCCTAAACATTAAAAGACCTATCTTCCCAGAAGAGAATACTACTCGCTTCACAATCACGCTTTATTCATGTCATCGATGTTTGGGACTACGTACATTTGCAAACAATTATTTTCAAATATGAAGTACACGAAGAGTATAATTAGATAAAAAAAATTCTGATGACCATCTCTAAAATACCTAAGAATTGCAACCATTTTTATGACATTACTACATTAATTTTACAAAAACAAGATGAAATATGCCTCTAATTTCATGTGTACGTTGCCTCTACATTTAAATGTTATAATATTTTTTTTTGTAATTAAAGGAAGCTTTGTTACTTATTTATGTTAAGTATATAATATATTTTATATGTGGTCCAAGTTAAGTATGTCATATTATTTTATATGTGGCTAAGTAGGTCCTCTTCTCTCAATGAGACTAATTCAAGTAAAAATTTTCGACATTGTTTACTGCCTTTCACGCGAGGTCGTGAAAAAGTAAAATATTGCAATCTTATCTGCCTATCGATAAAGTTGCTCTGCTTAACCTATGATAAGTTTGCATTAGTGCGAACAGGTAGGTTCCTTCTCTGATTGGTCAAGCTGTGCACAAATAATAGGACGTGTGGACCGACTTAGGGGGACATAGAAGGGAACCCCTTATCTCACAGTTGAAAGGACCAGTATAGCGTTAGCCCACCTGAAGTGCTGTGCCTCAACGCATTTCTTGAAAGGTAAAAAATCTTCGATAAGTTGTATAGCTTGAATTTTTGTGGAAAATTGCAGTCCTTTGCAGCATTTAATTTGCTAATCCAGTACATTTTATACCAGATTGTTTATAAGGTAAGCGATTTAAGTTTTTCAAACTTTAATGTTTAATATATTTATATATATATATATTTATGTATCTATATTTTAAGTATAATCTAATGTCGTCTACGTTAAGTTAAGTTAATAGGTATCCTTACACGCACAGTAAATCTAACGCAAGTCAAAGTATACTTCAGCTCAAATGTATTACGTCTTTCAAAGTAGCGGAAAATTTTATTGATAATTTTAAAATTGTATTTATTGTTTATGCTCTAAGGTCATTAAGTCTAAAAAAAATTAAATGCGTATCTTAACGCGATATATACCTTTAAGTATATATATGACATTGCTGTATATTTTAATTATTTTAAATCACTACTTCATATTCCGTTACAGAAGGAACAATATATTAAATGAATATGCCCGTTCAAGAGAATAAAATCTTTTTTGCAAACATTAAAATAACATAACAAGGTACACACGACCATTTATAATAAGTTTATAAATGAAAAATTTGAATAAAATTATATAAAAAGTATATAAATGTTTGAGTATATATCCAATAATATCCTGACAAATACATGATCTATAACTTTTAAAAATAATAAACTTCTCTAAAACTTTATTTTAGGATCAGTTTTCTTTCGAAAAATGGTTCCTCCTCGTGGCAAAGACCCCTCTGCGAGTGACGTCGAAAATATGGTGTTGGGTTATTTTCGGGATTTTGGCGCCCGACTCGATGCAGACTGTAAGAGATTCTGCCCGCACATGCCTCGTCTCAAGATCCGAATAGATGGCAATACAGTTGATTTCGTGCTGACAAACCTGGAGCGTGTTGAGTGCAGATGCAACTTTAAAAGTGTGTGCAAGTCAACAGTGGTAATGAAATGTGAAGAAGGAAGAGGACGTTTGGCGGAAGTGAAATCATTCTATAGATTCTATAACAAAACTTACGGAAAACAGCTTTCCATGCCAACAGACTTCAACGAGAAATATGACACATTTGTGTCTGAACTGTACTTTCGACTAGGAATAGACTTGTAATGTCTTAGTTTGTAACTATTGTAATTTCAGCTCAAAGAAGTATAAAATGAGTCAACTGGAAATATAGTTGACTTCAGGCTCACAAACCTGGAGCTAGTTGAGTGCAGATGCAACTTTCAAAGTGAGTGCAAATTAACAGTGGTTATGAAATGAAGAAGGAAGAGCACGTTTGGCGGAAGTGAAATTATTCTGTAGATTTTATAACAAAACTTCCAGAGAACAGCTTTCCACGCCAAAAGACTTCAATGAGAAATATGACACATTTGTGTCTGAAGTATACTTTTGACTAGGGATATACTTGTAATGGGCTAGTTTGTGACTACTGTAACTTCAGCTCGAAGAAGTATAAATGGAGTCAACTGGAAATACAGTTGACTTCGTGCTGGCAAACCTGGAGCGAGTTGAGTGCAGATGCAACTTTAAAAGTGTGTACAAATCAACAGTGGTTATGAAATGTGAAGAAGGAAGAGGACTTTTGGCGGAAGTGAAATTATTGTATAGATTTTATAAAAAAACTTACGGAAAATAGATTTCCACGCCAAAAGACTTCAACGAGAAATAGGACACATTTGTGTCTGAACAGTACTTTTTAATATACACTACTAATATGTATTGTTTTCGGTCGACACTACGGGAACAAAGACAAAATCAAGAATGCCGATTCCGAAGTGCACACATACAGGCCTTCCGATCTCTTGGTTTTCTACGCTCGATAGGTCCATGTGAAAAGTTAAAGAAAACAACTAAAAGATATTAAGACCTAAAAATATTGTCTCCCTGCACTATTACCTCAAAATTAGTAAATGTCCTGTTTTCAGGAAAAAAATAAAGGGTGACGTTACTAATGCATGACTATATTTACCACCCAAAGAGCACGTGCGTGGACATACGCTGGTCACGCTGGTTAGGATCCTGATTGGTCAAGCAGTGTACTAAAGCTCCAATAGTAGAACTTTTGGGTGGAGGATTTGTAGTGGTTTATACAAATATGACCATGCTAATTTGACCACTAAATCATACAGTTTTGGTGTGCGACAGATACGAGCAACAGTGCAGTTTGTCAGTGAGGAGATTTTTGGAAAAGCTTTATATTTCAACCTGCATTTGGAAAAGGTTTATTGCCTCCTTACCGAAGATATCATTTCGCTGTTTGGGATATAAGGTCAGTTTTATTCTTTTTACATTGAATTTAATATTGTATTATTGCCCATGGCTGAAAATATTATTTCGGGTAATATTTTTTTGTTCGAGAACCTGTTGCAGACATAAGTGTGTTTAATACAAATATATTCTCTTTCGCAAATGTATATACAAATCCATTTTTAATGCATATAAGGCAACAAAATATAAAGATGTATCAAAGAATGTTTATTGTGGTTAGCAAAAATAACTAGGAATGTGGAAATCAGTATGTTTGGGTCCTTTTTCCGTTTCTTTACGCATTTTGATAATACAGATCACAAAATATCTGCCGCTGCAAGGCGAAGTATATAATATAAATTTTATATCAAGTAAAACTGATAAAGTTTCTAAGAAAATAATCATATCTTTAATCATAATGCACAATACAGCTTGTTAGATGTTAAATTTTTAATTCTAATTTATGTAGAGATAAAAACATTTTTTTTTTTTATATAATTGTAGATGGTATGCATCTTTTCCGATTAATACAAAGAAAATTTTATAAAATGAAACAAATTATTTGATTTAAGGGGACTCACGACCCTTAAGTCGAAGAAATAAGGCATATTTTCATACTTTCTGACTCTTTGTAACTATTTCAATTTACTCCCAATTTTTCCAAATTTTATGTATATGATAAATTGATATTTATTTTAATAAACAAATTTTCAACTCTCAAATTAATTTTAAATAATTTTTTTTAAATGCTTTAGATATACCTTATTTTTTTAAGTATTTTTATTGTATACTGGCTTGCTCGCTAAACTATGAAATTAATTTTACACTTAAATGTATAATTCCTGTTTTATATTTAAAATAAATAACTCAAATACAATTGAACATAAAACATTCAACATTAAAATATTTTTTCAATTTTTAATACTGCTCAAAATATACTTAAAATTTTCTTAAATTTTTGCCTTAATTTATCCCTGAAAAACAACAAAATGTGCAGTGATTGCAATAATTCTAGTTCAGACGCAATAAAATAACATGATTTTGCAGTGATAAAAATTTCATGGAATTATGTTTCACAGTTTTTGAGATATCAGTTGCGAAATGATGCAACATTACATTTTGAGAAAAATGAGTTAAAATTTTTCTTACCATAAACTTGATCAGTAATTAAATATTTAGAATATCAATATCTCCGGAACTAAGCGGATTATGTTCATGCGGTTTGCTTTATTTTGTTCAGAAATGATCAGGCTTTAACATATATTTTTTTTCAAAAAAATCGTATGTTTTAAAGATTTAAGGGTAGTGAGTCCACTTGAATTTTAATATTTGAACTAAAAATATTCCGTTTGATAAGTTTGTTTTTGTGATTTTATCAAATTTTATTATTTAATGTTATATGTAACTAGAAATATGTATATATATACATACGGATCTACACACATTTTAAGTGTGCATCATAATGTGGCTCTTTCTTTTAGCTGACATACTTGTATACTAAACGCAATAATAGAAAAAAAATTAAATTATTTTAAAAGAATAAGACCATTATGTATAGCTGGTATATGTTTCTAACATAAAATTCATCTCTATACCTAAAAAAAAAGCCATTAAAAGGATAACTTGATGACTTTTATCAAATATTAAAATGAGTTCTCAGATACTTTTTCTAGAATCTACAAATGCAGACATCATGTTTGTTTAAAATTAATATCTGAAAATATTTTTAATATAATAATTTTAATATAAGTTTTGGTTTAATTGACAGTTAATATCTTCACCGTAGTTATTTACATTTATATATATATATATATATATATATATATATATATTTAGAAGGTCGTTCGCAGTTTATGGAAACGATTTTGTAATTTATATTTGGTTTTGAGATAAAAATTTGGCAACTTCATAATAATCGTCTGCTATTGTTTTGTTTTATTGTAGTGTAAATTAATAGATTTATTATGAAAATGGTTCCTAAAATTGATAGATGGTTCGAATGTTACGTAACTGCGCTTTCCGAGGAGATATATTTCTATCCACAAATTGTAAAGCGGTGTAAAAATCGCGGTATTTCAAAAAAAGGTATTTATAATTTATAAAATTTGAAAGAAAAAAAAGTCTAACTGAAAGTAAAAATTAAAACATGACCGTGAAAAATCATCTTCAGATTGTTCGAACGCAGGTAAATATCAAGAAAGGGAAGTCTCTGATCCTAAAAGAAAATCCGCCAACTCGAAGACCCATTCTTCGAAACTAAGAATGTCTTCTGGCACTGTAAGTAAAATAATTCATAAAGTTTTGAAGTTAAACTAGACGTTTAAAACCATAGTGAATCTGCTTTTGCCAAAGCATAATGTTGAAAGAAAAACAAATTGTAGAAAACTATATGAAAAACACCTAGATGCTGAAAAATGGAATTTTGTGGTAACACTCGATGCAGCATGAGTGTATTAAAGTGGGTGTAATAAAAAAAGATCAATTTTCTATTGCTCAACTTACAGGAATGACTGTACGAAATGACTTTGTCAGCGTACAGTAAAGTTCCCAAAGGGATTCATGATAGTTGCAGGATTTTATTACAACGCAAATTAAAAATAAAAAAGTCTCACGTAAAGCCAAATTTAAACCCCTCTACTAACAGCAGTATATTTTAGAACCAATTTTTGGAGAAGAAATTGCAGCTTTGTATGATAAGGACATTGATAAAGTTGAGCTTCATATGAACAAAGCTCCTATTCAGACGTCTATATCAAGAGCCTCTTATTTAGCAAAGAAATAATCAGAAACAGGAATAAAGTGTATCCATTTAATGAAATACATGCAAAATCACCTGACGCTTCTCCAGGGAACTTTTGCGCTTTCAGTTTATTAAAACAAGCCTTAGGAAAACGGCATCCAACAACACTGAACGGACTTTGGAAAACGGTCCAAGAGGAATGGGGTAAAATTGACACGACAGTAGTAAGAAAAAGTTTAATTTCATGGAAATTTCGAGCTAGAGCTATTGTCAAGAAGCTAGAGCTATTGTTCATGGCTATCAGATAGCAAATCACTGCAAAAATACGGCATTTATACATAAAACTTAACTATGAAAATCGTTTCCAAAAAATGCGAACGACCTTTTGTATGTATGTATGTATGTATAGTGTGCAATTGAAATACTTTACAAGTCATTTAACACCATCTTAAATATAAATTAAATACTGGAGGGATTCATTTACTGATTTAGTGTTGTCTGGAATGGAGTAAAGAATGTAATATAAATTAAAAACTTTGGTGACAACGCAATTAAACTTTTTTACATAGTTCAAAAGTGAAATATACCCCATTTTTCTCCTCGGGGACGAAAAATTCAGTAAAAATTTAGTAGTAGTTATAAATTTTTATATAAGGGTACTGTCGAGGTTGCTCAGCTCCTCCCCCCCTTTTTTGATGAAAAATAACGTAAGCATTATTTTTAAAGTTTTTCGAATATTGCTATAAAGCTTTGAAACGATCCGATAATTATCGATAATTCGATTTTTCTTTGATATGGGCGTTTTATTTTTCCCTGAAGAATTAATCAAGATTTTGGAATATTTATTCCCACTGCTTTAAAGATACCCTTGTACGTATGATAGAAATAACAATCATTGAATGCTCAGTAATATCTATATATCTAAGCCGATTCTTTGGGCAGTCCGTGAGAGAAAACTACTGCATCAGTTTACTTTATTTTGGTCTTAAACGCAAGGATTTTATCTATACATGTGTCAAATTTGGTTTATGTAACCACAATCTCTATTAATTATTGATAATTAACAATTAAAAATTGCTTTCTGCGCATGCTCAGTTACATGTTTAGATCTGGCTTTAGACACTCACTAATCACGAGGCTGCATAAACACATTAATTTGCTTCTGCGCATGCTCAGTGACACGTTTAATGAAATAACGTACATGGGCCTTCCGGAAGGATGCATCTTCCCGGGCTTATAGAGGGTCTCCCGTCCTTCTGACACGACGGACGGTACTTCCACGAGAAGTTGCACAAAATTTTAAGCTAGCAGGAAAATGAAATCCAAGACTTTTAATTCCAACATATTTTTACGAAACTTTGAAAATTTGGAAGTTTGCTCCCTAAAAAAAAACACGTCTAGCTTGTAAAACCCACTTGATATATATATATATATATATATATATATATATATATATATATATATATATATATATATATATATATGTATACACACACACACAAAAAAGTTGTTCTTTGAACCCACTTCTCCGAGTTCAAATCGACTGCACAGTGGAACTCGCTTTTGGTGAGTCGTACAACCCATGTGGGAAAGTGGGTTCTAGAACCCAGATCCTAAGCGGGTTGATTTGCCCGCCACCAACCCACTAAAATTGGTTATACGACTCACTTTAGAGTGTGTCGAAAAATCACACCAACATGAGTAGACAAACTCCTCTTTCGAGTTCAATATCTCACTATATTTTGGGTTATAAAACCCAGGACTAACGAGTTCTTTTAAGTAAATGAGTTTACGCTATAGTACTCGAAATGTTGCCAATTCCCACCCATCCCGTCTTTAAATTAAGCGATTTTATGCTAGTAATTCATTTTTCATTGTTTTGTGTATTTATTATCTCTATTCCCTCACATACTTTCTCGTGGGAGAAAAAAAAATTGCACTATACACCCATATTTGGAATATAATTTGTATTAAAATTTAAGGATTTTTTTAAAGTTTAAGTCTCATAAAAACAAAGCTAAAGAATTGATAAAATCTTGCAAACTTATATCATAAGTGATGAAAGGCTGCCTAAAAGTTATAAGGATATCAGATATTTAAAATGCTAATCAAGCATCCATTATATTTTTGTAAATCAGTTTCATTCACAGGAGTAACTGAGAAGAAAAAGAAGCTCCAAATAAAACTAAAAATACAAAAAATAAGCTGAGATTTAGTTGGGTGCTTCTATATACCAGTAAAATAAAATTTACAGGAAACTTATGAATATTGTAATGTATAGAACCTTAAAATTTTGTAGGTCAAAACGTTTTCCTTTACATCTTTTAGTTTCTTTAAACTGAAACACAAATATTTTATCAAGAAAGTTTCAGATCTTAGCTTTAACCCCAAAAAGATATTCACAAGATAATTTTTTTAAACTGAAACAAAATATTAATTACATTGATTTTTGAATATATATTTGTAATTGGTATACCATGATCCCCACACAACTAATTTAGAAACAATTACAATATCTCAAATTGTAACATTTTAGATTCTGAGGAAATATAGATAATCATTTTCTAACACACAAGTTTTTTTAAAGGTATATTCGACCAAATGCTCGATTAATACTTACATGGTTTGTAAACTTCTTAATTATATGTTAATATACTTACCCAGTTGCTCTAAACAAAACATCTCCAAGCTCATGGTTTGAAAATTTTATAAAGTACTAATATATTTGCTATAAATATACTTTTCTACTTAGAAATTAAATAATTCATGCATAATGCATTCACAATTCCTGCTAAATCAGTTGACTTCAATTGAACACTTTAATGAAAAAGCATGCGAACTCCCATTTAAATCAAAAAACATACCAGCAAACAAAATTACAAATACAGAGAAATTTTATTTACAAATATATATGCAAATTTTTCTGTGTAACCCTAGGCTCAATTTCACATCATTAGAATATTAACATTAACCAATGCATTTCAAATCAAAGCGTGAATTAACATATATCATATCCTAAATCTTGGGCTGTAAAGATTTAGTTTTGTTCAGTTATTTTGGCTGCAATGGAGGATTATTCACCTGAAATATAAAATAAAATCCATAAATGTTATGCATTTCAGTATCAAAGTTGATTCTAATTTTCATGTAATTAAACTTTTGAAGTGCTCACTAATAGGATCTATATTAATGGATATTGTTTGGGTCAATTTTTACTGAAATATTTAAAAAAACAACACATTAGGATTTTAAACATTGAAATATCACCCAGAAAGAAATTGCCTTTTGTCATTACCTTTCTATAACAAAATTTATATATTTACATACAGTAAGCATGAGAACTTAGGTTTTTATTTCTACTGTCACAAATAACAATTAAATTGAAAGAAAATATACCAGATAAGGTTAGACTCATTGATATAGATGGTTTCATTAGTAAAAGTTTTAAATATGGAAACTGTGCTCACCTTAGAAACTAAGTAAAGAAATGGCCAGTTGAATCATCCGTCGGCATCCTGGTAAAGCTTTGTCCTGAAAACTATGCACTCAAAAATTCTGGCACACTATAAGCTGTGTGTTATGTTGCTACAATGGAAAACACGTGCGGGGCTGCTTGGGCGGGAAAAAAAATACCGAACGGGAAATGACCATTTCCTGTCAGGTCTTTGGCGAGCAGATGTGAAATACTTTTCAGTTCAGGAGCTTTAGGAAGTATAATGAGAACTACAATCAATAGGCCGAACCCTGCATTGTAAAATATTTTTTCCCATGAATTTGGGATGTTTAATGATTCTTTTAGAACAGACTCAAGTGATAGAATAAGAACTTCAGAGACAATCACGATTTTCTAACTGTGCGAGCTGATAAACTAATTATTATCAGAGTTGTAAAATGCAGATTAAATAAAAACCCGAGAAATCATTTTAGACTGTTATTAACCACAAACGTAAAAATAAACCCACAAATAAATTTTACACGATTTTAATAAGTAGTGCCCCATAATAAGTGTGACTTCATTTATTTTTAACTATTATTATCAATAGTATTTGTTTCAACGAGGGCGAATCGTAACCTATTAAGCAAACCATTCGAAAATTAAGGAGCAAAATATGAAAACGCAAACCTGCGAATCCAAGTCTTTTATCTTTGGACCTGTAAGTGTGCACACATATCGAGACGTACCAAATTAATAACATACACTCAAGAACATTAGTATCTTTTCTTTAAAAAAATGTTACTCATGATACAAAATTTCTTTGGAACATATAATTCCTTTGTGCTTTTATGACATTATTAATTTTTTTAAAGCTATTTCTCTAATATTAAATGAAATTCTCTATTATTAAATTTCTCTATTATTAAATGAAAATATTTCTACTCAAAGGTAAAATTTTCTATCTTGAGAACTAAAAATTATAAATAAAATATTGATTTGGAATACGATACGAGAATTTTTGTTATTCTCGCTAAAAAATTAAGACATTGTATACCAAAAATTAACTTCATTTCCAATAAAATATAGTGGATAAAATTTTAAGTAATGCTAAAAATTTTCATTCCAAATGAACTCCATTTCAACCTTTCAAGTTGCATAATATTTACTTTTTAATACCTGGATATGGTTCTCCAATTCAATAAACTCACTATAAAAGACTTACGACATGTGCGTTATTTAACACACTTGTTTCGATAACCCAGTAACAAAAACTCAGTAGTATTTTAACTCACTTACATCCGCGTTCAAAAACACTGATAGTGGTTTGTTTAACTCACGTCTCACAATAACCTACACGAAGTGGGTTGCAGAACCCACTTATTCCGGCGACTGAGCGACTTTTTTTTCTCTCTCTCGCTCTCTCTCTCTCTCTATATATATATATAAACACTGAAGTAGCACTGAATTAGGGATAGCAAAGCCTATGCAAATTATGTAGCGCTGCACATCATGTATGCGCAAGTGAGGGCGCTGTGGTAACTGCATATATAGCGAGTACTGTGGTTGTTCTGAATTAGATGTTGGAATTGCCAGTATCGGTAAACTGCCTGATTTAGACGCCTTCGATCGCGGACAAATCGTAGGTCCGTAACGCATGGGCCATTCAATTTCCGAAATCGTCAGACAGCTAGGATTTTCAAGGTCGACAGTGTCAAGAGTATACCAAGAATACATGGATGGTGGAAAAAAAACTAGCGATCGGGCAAACTGCAAAGGAAAATTAGCCTTGACAGTGCGTGGTGAGAGACGGCTCAGGCGTATTGTACGTAGCCAGCGAAGCCAAACATTAGCTCAAATTACCACCCAGCTTAATGACGGTGCCAGTCGTACAGTCAGTAAACGGATTGTGCAACGCTCGCTTCACCGTATGGGTTTCGGGAGCTGTCGACCTATGAGAGTACCATTGCTGTATACTCGCCATTGGGCTGCACGTCTTGCCTGGGCAAGAGAGCACAGAGACTGGAGTGTAGAGGACTGGAAACGAGTAGCATGGAGTGATGAGTCTCGATTCCGACTACTTAACGCCGACGGGAGGCTGAGAATATGGCGTCAGGCTCATGAAGCCATGGATCCTGCATGCCTGGCTGGAACTGTACAAGGGCATGGTATCTCAATCATGGTCTGGGGTGTTTTTTCGTGGCACAGACTGGGATCTTTAGTGCGTATACCAACCTCCCTCAATGCAATTCGGTACGTAGAGTTGCTGGGTGATCACCTCCATCCGTTTATGCTGTTCTGTTATCCTTACGGTAATGGAGTTTTCCAGCAAGACAACTGTACCTCTCAACGGTGAATTAAATCAAGTCCCTGTTGGATACTGGCTGGTTGGATGAGCATTCCTTTGTGTTCTCTGTAATGAATTGGCCACCTAGAAGCCCAGACGTAAATCCTATTGAGCATCTTTGGGATGTTTTGGAACAAGGCGTGAAAGGCCATCACACAGCACCAAAGAACCTTACTGAATTATGGACAGCTTTCACCAATATTTGGCAAGCCATTCCCGTGGAACGTTTCCAGAAACTTGTTGAATCTATGCCTCGTCGTGTGGCAGCCGTTATCAATGCCAGAGGAGGCCCAACTCGTTACTAGGTAGGTATCCCTAATTGAATTTCACTTCAGTATATATATATATATATATATATATATATATATATATATATATATATATACAGGGTGAATCTGGACAAGTGGGCAAATATTTGCGGGTAATAGAACGCAGCTATACTAGCAATATTCGTCATAGAATGTATGGTCGGAACGCAAGCGGTGAGAAGTTAAAAGGTAATTTTCCACTGTCACATTTAAAGAATTAACACAAGAATGAGAGTACATACTGAAGAAAGCATTTTATTAACAGGAATGTAATTGATTTACATGGTCACAGAAATTGCTCAAGAGACCTTCCGCCAGCTATAATGCAGGCTTCACAGCTGCGGGATAGGGACTGACGCACTTTTGCGACGATACGAGGCATTTCCTGAATATCGCCGGCAACAACGGTGATCCTGGCGACTATTTCCATATTGGTTTCAATGGTGTATTCGTAGATTAGGCTTTTTATATGTCCGCACAGGAAAAGCCAGCAGTCCTTCCAGCAGGACTTTTGCCTGTACGTTCTATGGTTAAATCTGGCTTTAGGTACTTAATAAACACGAGGTCGTATAAACACGTTAATTTGTTTATTCCGAAGAATCTCGGTAGGTCTATCTCTACCATTCTTATTTTTAATTGTGTTTGTGAGATATAGAACTAAATCTAACGGAAATTGTTTATTTCGCGCTGTTGAGTGACCCTATTTTTTATTGGGTTCAATAGTAATTTTTTGAAGTGTATTTTTCTATTCTAAATATTATGATTTTCAACATTTGGCAATGATGTGTTGAGTATAATGTGTTTATTAGTACATTTGTTTACTACCCAGCTGTTATGTTTTGACGAGTACCAGCTAGTCATTTTATACTATGCTAATTAGCATAAAACGTGTTAATTTTTTCCTAAAGGGGGCAGGATATCTTTTACGGTGCATCAGTACACTTCGCAGATCTTCAAACTTTCAGTGTTTTTCTAATCGCATATTAGTAAATGAATATTTTTTAATACTGTCAACTTTTTAATACATAATATCTTTATATGCTATGCCGGGCTTTTCTTTCTTATTATTTTATGTTAATTTTTCTAAAAAAATATTACCTTTGTAGCTACAGATGTTAACCATTTGATGCCATCTAAAATAATACTCACTGGAAAAATATTTTTAAATAATTCTGCGCTCATTATTTAAACGCCTCACTTCAAATGCAAAAAGCAGAATTCAAAAACATTCATTTAGTAATCTTTGATTAGCAAATAATGACAAGGAAATTTTGCCACATCTTCATTGGTACAGCTAGATTTCCGACGTTGAGAGATGCCCCGCAAGTGTTCTTCTGTATGATTTTTATGGGAACATTTATGTGCTAATACATTTTATGCATTATAGTGTTAACTACATCTATATAGGTCTACATTTTAACAAACATGCTTGTTATATCTTTTATAGTTTACATCATTTTAGAGGTCTTTCAAAATGGCATGTCTTCAAAAGATGGTATTGATTACGTTACAAGAAATAGCCTCCCGTCTTGATGCAGAATGCAGCAGGTTTTGTCCCCACATGCCTCGCCTGAAAATCATCGTCAAGGAAAAATCAGTGGATTTCGTCCTGTCGAACCTAGCCAGGGTTGAGTGCAACTGCAATTTTAGAGGCGTCTGCAAGCGCACCGTCATAGCGAGATGTGAAGCAGGAAGACTGCGCTTTATAGACTTGAAACGATTTTACGACTTGTGCAGCAGTTCTGGAATTAAAGTTCCACTTCCACGAGACTTCTTCGAAAAATGGAACACATTTGTGAATGAACTATATTTGAGTTTAGGAATTCCCCTGTAAAATATATCCATTTTTCTTTCGGTTTCTTGTACATAAAGCGGTTAATAAATATTTTTATGTGAAAATGAGAATATTTTTGTTTCCATTTTGCATGTTTTTTTTTCATACTTATTTTCATTTTCAATACCGTAGCCATGCAAACATGGATCAAGTCATTAAATAATGGTTTACATATGATTCTTCATTTATAATGGCATAAAATAAATAAGAATAAAACAGTATGTTTCATTTATATAATTTTTTGAGAATGTAAAATTTGTTATTTAAACATCTGTCTATAAAATATTTTTTTAAGAATAAGTGAGAGATGGCATCAAGAAATAGAAAACAAATGTCCTCCAATAACAGGTAATGAGAATTTTTAGTTTAAAAAGGGAGCCATGGTATTTTATAGGCATTTTCATGTCCAAGCATCCTGCGAATTGTAATCAATTGAGAGAATATCGAGATTTACTTCAAATATATTGCAGTGCACAAAAGCTATGATCTTGCCAAATTTGTGAAGTACAGTACATATCATGATCTTTGATAAAATGCCATTTTTAAGAAGGAAAATCATTCATGAATTTCTTATATTTTATCAATTGCACGTAGTTATTTCTTTTCCACAGCTTTCTTTAAACAACTATGCGAAAAAAAAAATTAAAAATTCAACATTATTTTTTTCGACAACTTTGGAGAACTTATATCAACGATGTTGCGTTTCAAGGAAGAGCAAATTCAACCAAGAGAAATAATGACATTGTTTGAAAAATAATCACACAAGGGATTTTTTTATAACGTTAGCACTAATATTCAAATTATATAAATCATTGAAATAAGTTGTTACATAATCTTCTTTCATCAGACAAAAATGATATGTTTGACAGTCAGTTAAAAGACGTTTTGATGCTGGATTTATATAAATGTTTTTCGAAGGAAAAATCAGGCTTAAACCCCTCATATTTTCTTCGACCATATCTATAATACGCATTTATAGCTTCCGTGAAAAATTTGCAAGCTATGTTGAAGTTGCTGTGTATTGGCCGAATAGAAATCTTTCGGCTCAATGTTAACCTAAGAAGAAATTTTTCCAATGATTGTCAACTTGGAAATTAATAATTTTTTTTTTAGTTCTACGTTGTAATATATAAAGAAAATCTTTACTCGGATATCTTGTTATATCTTTGAAGGAATCGGAAATCATAATATTTAATTTGAATCATTTGGGGGAAAATATGGCATACTGTGTTTAAAAGGCAAATAATTTCCTTTGGCTGTCATAATTTTTAAAAGGAATAAGACAGAAGAATATAAACTTCTCTCTTAATTAGGAATACAATTTAAAAAGAAACCTTGAAATCCATTTCGACTATCCTTGTAAAAATTGTCTACATAGGTTAAGGTTCAGCTGAGTGAATCCAATAGGGCAACTAAAAAGCAGCCTTAACAGAACATGTTTAATAATTTTATACACTATTTTGAGAGAAAAGTTATTTTTAAAAAATGTTAGCACATGTTGTCCACAACATTGTTCTCCACAGCATACAATTTTATAAAAAATTGTATGGAAGTTTTAGTATACGATCATATTGTGACTGCAATGGCTGTTTTACACTTTTATAACTTAGATTACCTATGTCTACCTGAATTAAATAATCAGAGATTTTTTTCCAGGTTAACTAATGTTCCATCTTCTCATAGTCTAACATGCCACCTAGAATCAGAAGAAATGTCACGTTTCTTTAGAAAGATTTCAGTTACGTTTTACTATGAAAACGAACGAGATGACAAAAGCAAATATAAAACATGTACAGAATGAAGACCTGACACTAAGGAATGAGGGGGGGGGGGAGAGGAGTATGGGACAACAGAGTTTTAAATTTTTCTTATTTTATATTCTAGCAGTCGAATGATAAATTTTTCTTTCTCTCTTATGTGTCTATGCACAAAGATGACAGTAGATTGAAAGACACTTGAATAATTTAAAAATTTCTTTTAAAAATTTTAATATAAAAATTAAAGTATATTTATATTATGTTACATTTGCCGTACTGATAGCCATGTTTTTTCTCTATGGAACTATGAAAATGTATCAAAATAATTTATTTGTATAATTAACATTTTTTGGTACAATTTAAAATAACATTAAAAGGAAAAAAACACTTTCACAGTAATTGTAACCCAAGAGAAATTTTTTTAGAATAATTTCTCTAATAGTAGTTTTACTTAAGTTACAGAAGTGCAGAAAGGTACATGTAGACAATATCTCATAATTATACTGTACCTGGAAATGCATCTGACGTAGAAATGTGTGATTTGTGTCATCTGGTTCTAAATTCTTTACACATCTTAAATATTTATGTATTCCGGTGTATGTCCACTCTACAGGTCCATTAATTCTATTCACATTTAAAAGGGTGAAGAGGAATATTCAAATGCCATTTAGGGTTTTGTGACAAGTGACAGTTCCTACTGTTTAGGACGTTTCCCTATAACATAACAACAGACAGCTTTTCAGCACATCATCCATCAGTGGTATCAATCGATTCGTTCTGCTTTTGTTCATAGACAGGTGTGAACACGTTATCACTGTCTTTGAAAGGGGAAATTTAAACAACTATATTCTCTGCGTTATCAAACTTATCCAAGAACCTATTTCAAATATTCTTTGTTCAGAGATGAATGGGAATATGGAACATGTTGGGAGGCAGCACCCTAATAACAGTCCAAAAAGACAGCATGAGAAAATCTAAATATTTTAACTCGGGTTAGAAATTTAGTGTTTTATAAATAAATTTCGCTGGCCAGACTGACCCAACCAACAAAATATATGGCGGTGCAGTAGATTAGACATGCATTTTTTAATTTTTTATTTTTAGCCACAAAAAGCAAAAAAATATCCGTTTTCCACATACCTCAATCTTTTACAGCTTACATTTCAATTCCAGTTTTCATTTGCAGAAATAAAATTATAAAAGCAAAAAATATATATAGAGCGATCCAAGCTTTAAAAACTTGAGAATTTATTTAATGGTTGATTTCACAGAAGGTGGTGCCAGCGGATAGTATGAAATCCGCGTAATAAAAACAATACCTTTAAAAAGGTGCTCATATCTACAAATTTACTTAAAGAGAATAGATTGAGATTTGAGAATAGTTTAGTGATGAATATATATATATATATATATATATATATATATATATATATATATATATATATATATATATATATATATGTATATCTACAGTGAAACTATCTCTAAGGAGGCTAGTCAAGGATCCCAAAAATGGTGGCCGTCTTGAGGGGTGGCTGCCGAACGGGAGTGGATTTATGTTTGGCTGGCAGGAATGGTTAAAGTAAAAGTGGCCTTTTTGAGGGGTGGCCGATTAGGGAAGTTTATATATATATCTATATATATAAAGGATTTTGTCCAGTCACTAGTTGATAATTAGATGTAAAATTACTTATTTGTAGGTAGCTGAATACCCGTGCTTCGCTACGGAGTACATTCAAATGAAATACATCGGTCAATGTATGCAATTAATGCCAATATATATATATATCGTAAAGGATATTTTTATAGACAAAATAATGTAGAAGAAAATAATCAAATTAAATACAACGGTCAATGTATACAATTAGTTTGTATGTTCAATGCCCATAAAATATACTAATGTGAGTTAAATTCTTAAAACACTGCCATCTCAATAAGTCTAGTGGTTAAGTTTTAACTTTTAGCGTATTTTAATATTTTTTTGTCAATTTATTCCGTTGCTATGCACATGACGCAAAATTAATATAAAGTATCACATAAATAAAAGTATTCCGGATCAGCATTTAATAAATTAAATTCTAAAAGTTAATCATTAAAATTTTACCAAAAATCAGAAAATGGAGCTAAAGTCTCAAAAACGATTTTATTTTAAGTATTCCATTTTTCAAAAAGATTAAAATTTATTGAAAACAACAGACATGTCCAGTTTATGACCCCGGACATTTAGTAATGCTGCCCCACAAGATCCTAAACATTAAAAGACCTATCTTCCCAGAAGAGAATACTACTCGCTTCACAATCACGCTTTATTCATGTCATCGATGTTTGGGACTACGTACATTTGCAAACAATTATTTTCAAATATGAAGTACACGAAGAGTATAATTAGATAAAAAAAATTCTGATGACCATCTCTAAAATACCTAAGAATTGCAACCATTTTTATGACATTACTACATTAATTTTGCAAAAACAAGATGAAATATGCCTGTAATTTCATGTGTACGTTGCCTCTACATTTAAATGTTATAATATTTTTTTTTGTAATTAAAGGAAGCTTTGTTACTTATTTATGTTAAGTATATAATATATTTTATATGTGGTCCAAGTTAACTATGTCATATTATTTTATATGTGGCTAAGTAGGTCCTCTTCTCTCAATGAGACTAATTCAAGTAAAAATTTTCGACATTGTTTACTGCCTTTCACGCGAGGTCGTGAAAAAGTAAAATATTGCAATCTTATCTGCCTATCGATAAAGTTGCTCTGCTTAACCTATGATAAGTTTGCATTAGTGCGAACAGGTAGGTTCCTTCTCTGATTGGTCAAGCTGTGCACAAATAATAGGACGTGTGGACCGACTTAGGGGGACATAGAAGGGAACCCCTTATCTCACAGTTGAAAGGACCAGTATAGCGTTAGCCCACCTGAAGTGCTGTGCCTCAACGCATTTCTTGAAAGGTAAAAAATCTTCGATAAGTTGTATAGCTTGAATTTTTGTAGAAAATTGCAGTCCTTTGCAGCATTTAATTTGCTAATCCAGTACATTTTATACCAGATTGTTTATAAGGTAAGCGATTTAAGTTTTTCAAACTTTAATGTTTAATATATATATATATATTTATGTATCTATATTTTAAGTATAATCTAATGTCGTCTAGGTTAAGTTAAGTTAATAGGTATCCTTACACGCACAGTAAATCTATCGCAAGTCAAAGTATACTTCAGCTCAAATGTATTACGTCTTTCAAAGTAGCGGAAAATTTTATTGATAATTTTAAAATTGTATTTATGGTTTATGCTCTAAGGTCATTAAGTCTAAAAAAAATTAAATGCGTATCTTAACGCGATATATACCTTTAAGTATATATATGACATTGCTGTATATTTTAATTATTTTAAATCACTACTTCATATTCCGTTACAGAAGGAACAATATATTAAATGAATATGCCCGTTCAAGAGAATAAAATCTTTTTTGCAAACATTAAAATAACATAACAAGGTACACACGATCATTTATAATAAGTTTATAAATGAAAAATTTGAATAAAATTATATAAAAAGTATATAAATGTTTGAGTATATATCCAATAATATCCTGACAAATACATGATCTATAACTTTTAAAAATAATAAACTTCTCTAAAACTTTATTTTAGGATCAGTTTTCTTTCGAAAAATGGTTCCTCCTCGTGGCAAAGACCCCTCTGCGAGTGACGTCGAAAATATGGTGTTGGGTTATTTTCGGGATTTTGGCGCCCGACTCGATGCAGACTGTAAGAGATTCTGCCCGCACATGCCTCGTCTCAAGATCCGAATAGATGGCAATACAGTTGATTTCGTGCTGACAAACCTGGAGCGTGTTGAGTGCAGATGCAACTTTAAAAGTGTGTGCAAGTCAACAGTGGTAATGAAATGTGAAGAAGGAAGAGGACGTTTGGCGGAAGTGAAATCATTCTATAGATTCTATAACAAAACTTACGGAAAACAGCTTTCCATGCCAACAGACTTCAACGAGAAATATGACACATTTGTGTCTGAACTGTACTTTCGACTAGGAATAGACTTGTAATGTCTTAGTTTGTAACTATTGTAATTTCAGCTCAAAGAAGTATAAAATGAGTCAACTGGAAATATAGTTGACTTCAGGCTCACAAACCTGGAGCTAGTTGAGTGCAGATGCAACTTTCAAAGTGAGTGCAAATTAACAGTGGTTATGAAATGAAGAAGGAAGAGCACGTTTGGCGGAAGTGAAATTATTCTGTAGATTTTATAACAAAACTTCCAGAGAACAGCTTTCCACGCCAAAAGACTTCAATGAGAAATATGACACATTTGTGTCTGAAGTATACTTTTGACTAGGAATATACTTGTAATGGGCTAGTTTGTGACTACTGTAACTTCAGCTCGAAGAAGTATAAATGGAGTCAACTGGAAATACAGTTGACTTCGTGCTGGCAAACCTGGAGCGAGTTGAGTGCAGATGCAACTTTAAAAGTGTGTACAAATCAACAGTGGTTATGAAATGTGAAGAAGAAAGAGGACTTTTGGCGGAAGTGAAATTATTCTATAGATTCTATAAAAAAACTTACGGAAAATAGATTTCCACGCCAAAAGACTTCAACGAGAAATAGGACACATTTGTGTCTGAACAGTACTTTTTAATATACACTACTAATATGTATTGTTTTCGGTCGACACTACGGGAACAAAGACAAAATCAAGAATGCCGATTCCGAAGTGCACACATACAGGCCTTCCGATCTCTTGGTTTTCTACGCTCGATAGGTCCATGTGAAAAGTTAAAGAAAACAACTAAAAGATATTAAGACCTAAAAATATTGTCTCCCTGCACTATTACCTCAAAATTAGTAAATGTCCTGTTTTCAGGAAAAAAATAAAGGGTGACGTTACTAATGCATGACTATATTTACCACCCAAAGAGCACGTGCGTGGACATACGCTGGTCACGCTGGTTAGGATCCTGATTGGTCAAGCAGTGTACTAAAGCTCCAATAGTAGAACTTTTGGGTGGAGGATTTGTAGTGGTTTATACAAATATGACCATGCTAATTTGACCACTAAATCATACAGTTTTGGTGTGCGACAGATACGAGCAACAGTGCAGTTTGTCAGTGAGGAGATTTTTGGAAAAGCTTTATATTTCAACCTGCATTTGGAAAAGGTTTATTGCCTCCTTACCGAAGATATCATTTCGCTGTTTGGGATATAAGGTCAGTTTTATTCTTTTTACATTGAATTTAATATTGTATTATTGCCCATGGCTGAAAATATTATTTCGGGTAATATTTTTTTGTTCGAGAACCTGTTGCAGACATAAGTGTGTTTAATACAAATATATTCTCTTTCGCAAATGTATATACAAATCCATTTTTAATGCATATAAGGCAACAAAATATAAAGATGTATCAAAGAATGTTTATTGTGGTTAGCAAAAATAACTAGGAATGTGGAAATCAGTATGTTTGGGTCCTTTTTCCGTTTCTTTACGCATTTTGATAATACAGATCACAAAATATCTGCCGCTGCATGGCGAAGTATATAATATAAATTTTATATCAAGTAAAACTGATAAAGTTTCTAAGAAAATAATCATATCTTTAATCATAATGCACAATACAGCTTGTTAGATGTTAAATTTTTAATTCTAATTTATGTAGAGATAAAAACATTTTTTTTTTATATATAATTGTAGATGGTATGCATCTTTTCCGATTAATACAAAGAAAATTTTATAAAATGAAACGAATTGTTTGATTTAAGGGGACTCACGACCCTTAAGTCGAAGAAATAAGGCATATTTTCATACTTTCTGACTCTTTGTAACTATTTCAATTTACTCCCAATTTTTCCAAATTTTATGTATATGATAAATTGATATTTATTTTAATAAACAAATTTTCAACTCTCAAATTAATTTTAAATAATTTTTTTTAAATGCTTTAGATATACCTTATTTTTTTAAGTATTTTTATTGTATACTGGCTTGCTCGCTAAACTATGAAATTAATTTTACACTTAAATGTATAATTCCTGTTTTATATTTAAAATAAATAACTCAAATACAATTGAACATAAAACATTCAACATTAAAATATTTTTTCAATTTTTAATACTGCTCAAAATATACTTAAAATTTTCTTAAATTTTTGCCTTAATTTATCCCTGAAAAACAACAAAATGTGCAGTGATTGCAATAATTCTAGTTCAGACGCAATAAAATAACATGATTTTGCAGTGATAAAAATTTCATGGAATTATGTTTCACAGTTTTTGAGATATCAGTTGCGAAATGATGCAACATTACATTTTGAGAAAAATGAGTTAAAATTTTTCTTACCATAAACTTGATCAGTAATTAAATATTTAGAATATCAATATCTCCGGAACTAAGCGGATTATGTTCATGCGGTTTGCTTTATTTTGTTCAGAAATGATCAGGCTTTAACATATATTTTTTTTCAAAAAAATCGTATGTTTTAAAGATTTAAGGGTAGTGAGTCCACTTGAATTTTAATATTTGAACTAAAAATATTCCGTTTGATAAGTTTGTTTTTGTGATTTTATCAAATTTTATTATTTAATGTTATATGTAACTAGAAATATGTATATATATACATACGGATCTACACACATTTTAAGTGTGCATCATAATGTGGCTCTTTCTTTTAGCTGACATACTTGTATACTAAACGCAATAATAGAAAAAAAATTAAATTATTTTAAAAGAATAAGACCATTATGTATAGCTGGTATATGTTTCTAACATAAAATTCATCTCTATACCTAAAAAAAAAAAGCCATTAAAAGGATAACTTGATGACTTTTATCAAATATTAAAATGAGTTCTCAGATACTTTTTCTAGAATCTACAAATGCAGACATCATGTTTGTTTAAAATTAATATCTGAAAATATTTTTAATATAATAATTTTAATATAAGTTTTGGTTTAATTGACAGTTAATATCTTCACCGTAGTTATTTATATTTATATATATATATATATATATATATATATATATATATATATTTAGAAGGTCGTTCGCAGTTTATGGAAACGATTTTGTAATTTATATTTGGTTTTGAGATAAAAATTTGGCAACTTCATAATAATCGTCTGCTATTGTTTTGTTTTATTGTAATGTAAATTAATAGATTTATTATGAAAATGGTTCCTAAAATTGATAGATGGTTCGAATGTTACGTAACTGCGCTTTCCGAGGAGATATATTTCTATCCACAAATTGTAAAGCGGTGTAAAAATCGCGGTATTTCAAAAAAAGGTATTTATAATTTATAAAATTTGAAAGAAAAAAAAGTCTAACTGAAAGTAAAAATTAAAACATGACCGTGAAAAATCATCTTCAGATTGTTCGAACGCAGGTAAATATCAAGAAAGGGAAGTCTCTGATCCTAAAAGAAAATCCGCCAACTCGAAGACCCATTCTTCGAAACTAAGAATGTCTTCTGGCACTGTAAGTAAAATAATTCATAAAGTTTTGAAGTTGAACTAGACGTTTAAAACCATAGTGAATCTGCTTTTGCCAAAGCATAATGTTGAAAGAAAAACAAATTGTAGAAAACTATATGAAAAATACCTAGATGCTGAAAAATGGAATTTTGTGGTAACACTCCATGCAGCATGAGTGTATTAAAGTGGGTGTAATAAAAAAAGATCAATTTTCTATTGCTCAACTTACAGGAATGACTGTACGAAATGACTTTGTCAGCGTACAGTAAAGTTCCCAAAGGGATTCATGATAGTTGCAGGATTTTATTACAACGCAAATTAAAAATAAAAAAAGTCTCACGTAAAGCCAAATTTAAACCCCTCTACTAACAGCAGTATATTTTAGAACCAATTTTTGGAGAAGAAATTGCAGCTTTGTATGATAAGGACATTGATAAAGTTGAGCTTCATATGAACAAAGCTCCTATTCAGACGTCTATATCAAGAGCCTCTTATTTAGCAAAGAAATAATCAGAAACAGGAATAAAGTGTATCCATTTAATGAAATACATGCAAAATCACCTGACGCTTCTCCAGGGAACTTTTGCGCTTTCAGTTTATTAAAACAAGCCTTAGGAAAACGGCATCCAACAACACTGAACGGACTTTGGAAAACGGTCCAAGAGGAATGGGGTAAAATTGACACGACAGTAGTAAGAAAAAGTTTAATTTCATGGAAATTTCGAGCTAGAGCTATTGTCAAGAAGCTAGAGCTATTGTTCATGGCTATCAGATAGCAAATCACTGCAAAAATACGGCATTTATACATAAAACTTAACTATGAAAATCGTTTCCAAAAAATGCGAACGACCTTTTGTATGTATGTATGTATGTATAGTGTGCAATTGAAATACTTTACAAGTCATTTAACACCATCTTAAATATAAATTAAATACTGGAGGGATTCATTTACTGATTTAGTGTTGTCTGGAATGGAGTAAAGAATGTAATATAAATTAAAAACTTTGGTGACAACGCAATTAAACTTTTTTACATAGTTCAAAAGTGAAATATACCCCATTTTTCTCCTCGGGGACGAAAAATTCAGTAAAAATTTAGTAGTAGTTATAAATTTTTATATAAGGGTACTGTCGAGGTTGCTCAGCTCCTCCCCCCCTTTTTTGATGAAAAATAACGTAAGCATTATTTTTAAAGTTTTTCGAATATTGCTATAAAGCTTTGAAACGATCCGATTATTATCGATAATTCGATTTTTCTTTGATATGGGCGTTTTATTTTTCCCTGAAGAATTAATCAAGATTTTGGAATATTTATTCCCACTGCTTTAAAGATACCCTTGTACGTATGATAGAAATAACAATCATTGAATGCTCAGTAATATCTATATATCTAAGCCGATTCTTTGGGCAGTCCGTGAGAGAAAACTACTGCATCAGTTTACTTTATTTTGGTCTTAAACGCAAGGATTTTATCTATACATGTGTCAAATTTGGTTTATGTAACCACAATCTCTATTAATTATTGATAATTAACAATTAAAAATTGCTTTCTGCGCATGCTCAGTTACATGTTTAGATCTGGCTTTAGACACTCACTAATCACGAGGCTGCATAAACACATTAATTTGCTTCTGCGCATGCTCAGTGACACGTTTAATGATAAAACGTACATGGGCCTTCCGGAAGGATGCATCTTCCCGGGCTTATAGAGGGTCTCCCGTCCTTCTGACACGACGGACGGTACTTCCACGAGAAGTTGCACAAAATTTTAAGCTAGCAGGAAAATGAAATCCAAGACTTTTAATTCCAACATATTTTTACGAAACTTTGAAAATTTGGAAGTTTGCTCCCTAAAAAAAAACACGTCTAGCTTGTAAAACCCACTTGATATATATATATATATATATATATATATATATATATATATATATATATATATATATATATATATATATATATATATATATATGTATACACACACACACAAAAAAGTTGTTCTTTGAACCCACTTCTCCGAGTTCAAATCGACTGCACAGTGGAACTCGCTTTTGGTGAGTCGTACAACCCATGTGGGAAAGTGGGTTCTAGAACCCAGATCCTAAGCGGGTTGATTTGCCCGCCACCAACCCACTAAAATTGGTTATACGACTCAGTTTAGAGTGTGTCGAAAAATCACACCAACATGAGTAGACAAACTCCTCTTTCGAGTTCAATATCTCACTATATTTTGGGTTATAAAACCCAGGACTAACGAGTTCTTTTAAGTAAATGAGTTTACGCTATAGTACTCGAAATGTTGCCAATTCCCACCCATCCCGTCTTTAAATTAAGCGATTTTATGCTAGTAATTCATTTTTCATTGTTTTGTGTATTTATTATCTCTATTCCCTCACATACTTTCTCGTGGGAGAAAAAAAAATTGCACTATACACCCATATTTGGAATATAATTTGTATTAAAATTTAAGGATTTTTTTAAAGTTTAAGTCTCATAAAAACAAACCTAAAGAATTGATAAAATCTTGCAAACTTATATCATAAGTGATGAAAGGCTGCCTAAAAGTTATAAGGATATCAGATATTTAAAATGCTAATCAAGCATCCATTATATTTTTGTAAATCAGTTTCATTCACAGGAGTAACTGAGAAGAAAAAGAAGCTCCAAATAAAACTAAAAATACAAAAAATAAGCTGAGATTTAGTTGGGTGCTTCTATATACCAGTAAAATAAAATTTACAGGAAACTTATGAATATTGTAATGTATAGAACCTTAAAATTTTGTAGGTCAAAACGTTTTCCTTTACATCTTTTAGTTTCTTTAAACTGAAACACAAATATTTTATCAAGAAAGTTTCAGATCTTAGCTTTAACCCCAAAAAGATATTCACAAGATAATTTTTTTAAACTGAAACAAAATATTAATTACATTGATTTTTGAATATATATTTGTAATTGGTATACCATGATCCCCACACAACTAATTTAGAAACAATTACAATATCTCAAATTGTAACATTTTAGATTCTGAGGAAATATAGATAATCATTTTCTAACACACAAGTTTTTTTAAAGGTATATTCGACCAAATGCTCGATTAATACTTACATGGTTTGTAAACTTCTTAATTATATGTTAATATACTTACCCAGTTGCTCTAAACAAAACATCTCCAAGCTCATGGTTTGAAAATTTTATAAAGTACTAATATATTTGCTATAAATATACTTTTCTACTTAGAAATTAAATAATTCATGCATAATGCATTCACAATTCCTGCTAAATCAGTTGACTTCAATTGAACACTTTAATGAAAAAGCATGCGAACTCCCATTTAAATCAAAAAACATACCAGCAAACAAAATTACAAATACAGAGAAATTTTATTTATAAATATATATGCAAATTTTTCTGTGTAACCCTAGGCTCAATTTCACATCATTAGAATATTAACATTAACCAATGCATTTCAAATCAAAGCGTGAATTAACATATATCATATCCTAAATCTTGGGCTGTAAAGATTTAGTTTTGTTCAGTTATTTTGGCTGCAATGGAGGATTATTCACCTGAAATATAAAATAAAATCCATAAATGTTATGCATTTCAGTATCAAAGTTGATTCTAATTTTCATGTAATTAAACTTTTGAAGTGCTCACTAATAGGATCTATATTAATGGATATTGTTTGGGTCAATTTTTACTGAAATATTTAAAAAAACAACACATTAGGATTTTAAACATTGAAATATCACCCAGAAAGAAATTGCCTTTTGTCATTACCTTTCTATAACAAAATTTATATATTTACATACAGTAAGCATGAGAACTTAGGTTTTTATTTCTACTGTCACAAATAACAATTAAATTGAAAGAAAATATACCAGATAAGGTTAGACTCATTGATATAGATGGTTTCATTAGTAAAAGTTTTAAGTATGGAAACTGTGCTCACCTTAGAAACTAAGTAAAGAAATGGCCAGTTGAATCATCCGTCGGCATCCTGGTAAGGCTTTGTCCTGAAAACTATGTACTCAAAAATTCTGGCACACTATAAGATGTGTGTTATGTTGCTACAATTGAAAACACGTGCGGGGCTGCTTGGGCGGGAAAAAAAATACCGAACGGGAAATGACCATTTCCTGTCAGGTCTTTGGCGAGCAGATGTGAAATACTTTTCAGTTCAGGAGCTTTAGGAAGTATAATGAGAACTACAATCAATAGGCCGAACCCTGCATTGTAAAATATTTTTTCCCATGAATTTGGGATGTTTAATGATTCTTTTAGAACAGACTCAAGTGATAGAATAAGAACTTCAGAGACAATCACGATTTTCTAACTGTGCGAGCTGATAAACTAATTATTATCAGAGTTGTAAAATGCAGATTAAATAAAAACCCGAGAAATCATTTTAGACTGTTATTAACCACAAACGTAAAAATAAACCCACAAATAAATTTTACACAATTTTTAATAAGTAGTGCTCCATAATAAGTGTGACTTCATTTATTTTTAACTATTATTATCAATAGTATTTGTTTCAACGAGGGCGAATCGTAACCTATTAAGCAAACCATTCGAAAATTAAGGAGCAAAATATGAAAACGCAAACCTGCGAATCCAAGTCTTTTATCTTTGGACCTGTAAGTGTGCACACATATCGAGACGTACCATATTAATAACATACACTCAAGAACATTAGTATCTTTTCTTTAAAAAAATGTTACTCATGATACAAAATTTCTTTGGAACATATAATTCCTTTGTGCTTTTATGACATTATTAATTTTTTTTAAAGCTATTTCTCTAATATTAAATGAAATTCTCTATTATTAAATTTCTCTATTATTAAATGAAAATATTTCTACTCAAAGGTAAAATTTTCTATCTTGAGAACTAAAAATTATAAATAAAATATTGATTTGGAATACGATACGAGAATTTTTGTTATTCTCGCTAAAAAATTAAGACATTGTATACCAAAAATTAACTTCTTTTCCAATAAAATATAGTGGATAAAATTTTAAGTAATGCTAAAAATTTTCATTCCAAATGAACTCCATTTCAACCTTTCAAGTTGCATAATATTTACTTTTTAATACCTGGATATGGTTCTCCAATTCAATAAACTCACTATAAAAGACTTACGACATGTGCGTTATTTAACACACTTGTTTCGATAACCCAGTAACAAAAACTCAGTAGTATTTTAACTCACTTACATTCGCGTTCAAAAACACTGATAGTGGTTTGTTTAACTCACGTCTCACAATAACCTACACGAAGTGGGTTGCAGAACCCACTTATTCCGGCGACTGAGCGACTTTTTTTTCTCTCTCTCGCTCTCTCTCTCTATATATATATATATATATATAAACACTGAAGTAGCACTGAATTAGGGATAGCAAAGCCTATGCAAATTATGTAGCGCTGCACATCATGTATGCGCAAGTGAGGGCGCTGTGGTAACTGCATATATAGCGCGTACTGTGGTTGTTCTGAATTAGTTGTTGGAATTGCCAGTATCGGTAAACTGCCTGATTTAGACGCCTTCGATCGCGGACAAATCGTAGGTCCGTAACGCATGGGCCATTCAATTTCCGAAATCGTCAGACAGCTAGGATTTTCAAGGTCGACAGTGTCAAGAGTATACCAAGAATACATGGATGGTGGAAAAAAAACTAGCGATCGGGCAAACTGCAAAGGAAAATTAGCCTTGACAGTGCGTGGTGAGAGACGGCTCAGGCGTATTGTACGTAGCCAGCGAAGCCAAACATTAGCTCAAATTACCACCCAGCTTAATGACGGTGCCAGTCGTACAGTCAGTAAACGGATTGTGCAACGCTCGCTTCACCGTATGGGTTTCGGGAGCTGTCGACCTATGAGAGTACCATTGCTGTATACTCGCCATTGGGCTGCACGTCTTGCCTGGGCAAGAGAGCACAGAGACTGGAGTGTAGAGGACTGGAAACGAGTAGCATGGAGTGATGAGTCTCGATTCCGACTACTTAACGCCGACGGGAGGCTGAGAATATGGCGTCAGGCTCATGAAGCCATGGATCCTGCATGCCTGGCTGGAACTGTACAAGGGCATGGTATCTCAATCATGGTCTGGGGTGTTTTTTCGTGGCACAGACTGGGATCTTTAGTGCGTATACCAACCTCCCTCAATGCAATTCGGTACGTAGAGTTGCTGGGTGATCACCTCCATCCGTTTATGCTGTTCTGTTATCCTTACGGTAATGGAGTTTTCCAGCAAGACAACTGTACCTCTCAACGGTGAATTAAATCAAGTCCCTGTTGGATACTGGCTGGTTGGATGAGCATTCCTTTGTGTTCTCTGTAATGAATTGGCCACCTAGAAGCCCAGACGTAAATCCTATTGAGCATCTTTGGGATGTTTTGGAACAAGGCGTGAAAGGCCATCACACAGCACCAAAGAACCTTACTGAATTATGGACAGCTTTCACCAATATTTGGCAAGCCATTCCCGTGGAACGTTTCCAGAAACTTGTTGAATCTATGCCTCGTCGTGTGGCAGCCGTTATCAATGCCAGGGGAGGCCCAACTCGTTACTAGGTAGGTATCCCTAATTGAATTTCACTTCAGTATATATATATATATATATATATATATATATATATATATATATATATATATATATATATATATACAGGGTGAATCTGGACAAGTGGGCAAATATTTGCGGGTAATAGAACGCAGCTATACTAGCAATATTCGTCATAGAATGTATGGTCGGAACGCAAGCGGTGAGAAGTTAAAAGGTAATTTTCCACTGTCACATTTAAAGAATTAACACAAGAATGAGAGTACATACTGAAGAAAGCATTTATTAACAGGAATGTAATTGATTTACATGGTCACAGAAATTGCTCAAGAGACCTTCCGCCAGCTATAATGCAGGCTTCACAGCTGCGGGATAGGGACTGACGCACTTTTGCGACGATACGAGGCATTTCCTGAATATCGCCGGCAACAACGGTGATCCTGGCGACTATTTCCATATTGGTTTCAATGGTGTATTCGTAGATTAGGCTTTTTATATGTCCGCACAGGAAAAGCCAGCAGTCCTTCCAGCAGGACTTTTGCCTGTACGTTCTATGGTTAAATCTTGCTTTAGGTACTTAATAAACACGAGGTCGTATAAACACGTTAATTTGTTTATTCCGAAGAATCTCGGTAGGTCTATCTCTACCATTCTTATTTTTAATTGTGTTTGTGAGATATAGAACTAAATCTAACGGAAATTGTTTATTTCGCGCTGTTGAGTGACCCTATTTTTTATTGGGTTCAATAGTAATTTTTTGAAGTGTATTTTTCTATTCTAAATATTATGATTTTCAACATTTGGCAATGATGTGTTGAGTATAATGTGTTTATTAAAACATTTGTTTACTACCCAGCTGTTATGTTTTGACGAGTACCAGCTAGTCATTTTATACTATGCTAATTAGCACAAAACGTCTTAATTTTTTCCTAAAGGGGGCAGGATATCTTTTACGGTGCATCAGTACACTTCGCAGATCTTCAAACTTTCAGTGTTTTTCTAATCGCATATTAGTAAATGAATATTTTTTAATACTGTCAACTTTTTAATACATAATATCTTTATATGCTATGCCGGGCTTTTCTTTCTTATTATTTTATGTTAATTTTTGAAAAAAAATATTATCTTTGTAGCTACAGATGTTAACCATTTGATGCCATCTAAAATAATACTCACTGGAAAAATATTTTTAAATAATTCTGCGCTCATTATTTAAACGCCTCACTTCAAATGCAAAAAGCAGAATTCAAAAACATTCATTTAGTAATCTTTGATTAGCAAATAATGACAAGGAAATTTTGCCACATCTTCATTGGTACAGCTAGATTTCCGACGTTGAGAGATGCCCCGCAAGTGTTCTTCTGTATGATTTTTATGGGAACATTTATGTGCTAATACATTTTATGCATTATAGTGTTAACTACATCTATATAGGTCTACATTTTAACAAACATGCTTGTTATATCTTTTATAGTTTACATCATTTTAGAGGTCTTTCAAAATGGCATGTCTTCAAAAGATGGTATTGATTACGTTACAAGAAATAGCCTCCCGTCTTGATGCAGAATGCAGCAGGTTTTGTCCCCACATGCCTCGCCTGAAAATCATCGTCAAGGAAAAATCAGTGGATTTCGTCCTGTCGAACCTAGCCAGGGTTGAGTGCAACTGCAATTTTAGAGGCGTCTGCAAGCGCACCGTCATAGCGAGATGTGAAGCAGGAAGACTGCGCTTTATAGACTTGAAACGATTTTACGACTTGTGCAGCAGTTCTGGAATTAAAGTTCCACTTCCACGAGACTTCTTCGAAAAATGGAACACATTTGTGAATGAACTATATTTGAGTTTAGGAATTCCCCTGTAAAATATATCCATTTTTCTTTCGGTTTCTTGTACATAAAGCGGTTAATAAATATTTTTACGTGAAAATGAGAATATTTTTGTTTCCATTTTGCATGTTTTTTTTTCATACTTATTTTCATTTTCAATACCGTAGCCATGCAAACATGGATCAAGTCATTAAATAATGGTTTACATATGATTCTTCATTTATAATGGCATAAAATAAATAAGAATAAAACAGTATGTTTCATTTATATAATTTTTTGAGAATGTAAAATTTGTTATTTAAACATCTGTCTATAAAATATTTTTTTAAGAATAAGTGAGAGATGGCATCAAGAAATAGAAAATAAATGTCCTCCAATAACAGGTAATGAGAATTTTTAGTTTAAAAAGGGAGCCATGGTATTTTATAGGCATTTTCATGTCCAAGCATCCTGCGAATTGTAATCAATTGAGAGAATATCGAGATTTACTTCAAATATATTGCAGTGCACAAAAGCTATGATCTTGCCAAATTTGTGAAGTACAGTACATATCATGATCTTTGATAAAATGCCATTTTTAAGAAGGAAAATCATTCATGAATTTCTTATATTTTATCAATTGCACGTAGTTATTTCTTTTCCACAGCTTTCTTTAAACAACTATGCGAAAAAAAAAATTAAAAATTCAACATTATTTTTTTCGACAACTTTGGAGAACTTATATCAACGATGTTGCGTTTCAAGGAAGAGCAAATTCAACCAAGAGAAATAATGTCATTGTTTGAAAAATAATCACACAAGGGATTTTTTTATAACGTTAGCACTAATATTCAAATTATATAAATCATTGAAATAAGTTGTTACATAATCTTCTTTCATCAGACAAAAATGATATGTTTGACAGTCAGTTAAAAGACGTTTTGATGCTGGATTTATATAAATGTTTTTCGAAGGAAAAATCAGGCTTAAACCCCTCATATTTTCTTCGACCATATCTATAATACGCATTTATAGCTTCCGTGAAAAATTTGCAAGCTATGTTGAAGTTGCTGTGTATTGGCCGAATAGAAATCTTTCGGCTCAATGTTAACCTAAGAAGAAATTTTTCCAATGATTGTCAACTTGGAAATTAATAATTTTTTTTTTAGTTCTACGTTGTAATATATAAAGAAAATCTTTACTCGGATATCTTGTTATATCTTTGAAGGAATCGGAAATCATAATATTTAATTTGAATCATTTGGGGGAAAATATGGCATACTGTGTTTAAAAGGCAAATAATTTCCTTTGGCTGTCATAATTTTTAAAAGGAATAAGACAGAAGAATATAAACTTCTCTCTTAATTAGGAATACAATTTAAAAAGAAACCTTGAAATCCATTTCGACTATCCTTGTAAAAATTGTCTACATAGGTTAAGGTTCAGCTGAGTGAATCCAATAGGGCAGCTAAAAAGCAGTCTTAACAGAACATGTTTAATAATTTTATACACTATTTTGAGAGAAAAGTTATTTTTAAAAAATGTTAGCACATGTTGTCCACAACATTGTTCTCCACAGCATACAATTTTATAAAAAATTGTATGGAAGTTTTAGTATACGATCATATTGTGACTGCAATGGCTGTTTTACACTTTTATAACTTAGATTACCTATGTCTACCTGAATTAAATAATCAGAGATTTTTTTCCAGGTTAACTAATGTTCCATCTTCTCATAGTCTAACATGCCACCTAGAATCAGAAGAAATGTCACGTTTCTTTAGAAAGATTTCAGTCACGTTTTACTATGAAAACGAACGAGATGACAAAAGCAAATATAAAACATGTACAGAATGAAGACCTGACACTAAGGAATGAGGGGGGGGGGGGAGAGGAGTATGGGACAACAGAGTTTTAAATTTTTCTTATTTTATATTCTAGCAGTCGAATGATAAATTTTTCTTTCTCTCTTATGTGTCTATGCACAAAGATCACAGTAGATTGAAAGACACTTGAATAATTTAAAAATTTCTTTTAAAAATTTTAATATAAAAATTAAAGTATATTTATATTATGTTACATTTGCCGTACTGATAGCCATGTTTTTTCTCTATGGAACTATGAAATGTATCAAAATAATTTATTTGTATAATTAACATTTTTTGGTACAATTTAAAATAACATTAAAGGAAAAAAACACTTTCACAGTAATTGTAACCCAAGAGAAATTTTTTAGAATAATTTCTCTAATAGTAGTTTTACTTAAGTTACAGAAGTGCAGAAAGGTACATGTAGACAATATCTCATAATTATACTGTACCTGGAAATGCATCTGACGTAGAAATGTGTGATTTGTGTCATCTGGTTCTAAATTCTTTACACATCTTAAATATTTATGTATTCCGGTGTATGTCCACTCTACAGGTCCATTAATTCTATTCACATTTAAAAGTGTGAAGAGGAATATTCAAATGCCATTTAGGGTTTTGTGACAAGTGACAGTTCCTACTGTTTAGGACGTTTCCCTATAACATAACAACAGACAGCTTTTCAGCACCTCATCCATCAGTGGTATCAATCGATTCGTTCTGCTTTTGTTCATAGACAGGTGTGAACACGTTATCACTGTCTTTGAAAGGGGAAATTTAAACAACTATATTCTCTGCGTTATCAAACTTATCCAAGAACCTATTTCAAATATTCTTTGTTCAGAGATGAATGGGAATATGGAACATGTTGGGAGGCAGCACCCTAATAACAGTCCAAAAAGACAGCATGAGAAAATCTAAATATTTTAACTCGGGTTAGAAATTTAGTGTTTTATAAATAAATTTCGCTGGCCAGACTGACCCAACCAACAAATATATGGCGGTGCAGTAGATTAGACATGCATTTTTTAATTTTTTATTTTTAGCCACAAAAAGCAAAAAAATATCCGTTTTCCACATACCTCAATCTTTTACAGCTTACATTTCAATTCCAGTTTTCATTTGCAGAAATAAAATTATAAAGCAAAAAATATATATAGAGCGATCCAAGCTTTAAAAACTTGAGAATTTATTTAATGGTTGATTTCACAGAAGGTGGTGCCAGCGGATAGTATGAAATCCGCGTAATAAAAACAATACCTTTAAAAAGGTGCTCATATCTACAAATTTACTTAAAGAGAATAGATTGAGATTTGAGAATAGTTTAGTGATGAATATATATATATATATATATATATATATGTATATCTACAGTGAAACTATCTCTAAGGAGGCTAGTCAAGGATCCCAAAAATGGTGGCCGTCTTGAGGGGTGGCTGCCGAACGGGAGTGGATTTATGTTTGGCTGGCAGGAATGGTTAAAGTAAAAGTGGCCTTTTTGAGGGGTGGCCGATTAGGGAAGTTTATATATATATCTATATATAAAGGATTTTGTCCAGTCACTAGTTGATAATTAGATGTAAAATTACTTATTTGTAGGTAGCTGCATACCCGTGCTTCGCTACGGAGTACATTCAAATGAAATACATCGGTCAATGTATGCAATTAATGCCAATATATATATATATCGTAAAGGATATTTTTATAGACAAAATAATGTAGAAGAAAATAATCAAATTAAATACAACGGTCAATGTATACAATTAGTTTGTATGTTCAATGCCCATAAAATATACTAATGTGAGTTAAATTCTTAAAACACTGCCATCTCAATAAGTCTAGTGGTTAAGTTTTAACTTTTAGCGTATTTTAATATTTTTTGTCAATTTATTCCGTTGCTATGCACATGACGCAAAATTAATATAAAGTATCACATAAATAAAAGTATTCCGGATCAGCATTTAATAAATTAAATTCTAAAAGTTAATCATTAAAATTTTACCAAAAATCAGAAAATGGAGCTAAAGTCTCAAAACGATTTTATTTTAAGTATTCCATTTTTCAAAAAGATTAAAATTTATTGAAAACAACAGACATGTCCAGTTTATGACCCCGGACATTTAGTAATGCTGCCCCACAAGATCCTAAACATTAAAAGACCTATCTTCCCAGAAGAGAATACTACTCGCTTCACAATCACGCTTTATTCATGTCATCGATGTTTGGGACTACGTACATTTGCAAACAATTATTTTCAAATATGAAGTACACGAAGAGTATAATTAGATAAAAAAAATTCTGATGACCATCTCTAAAATACCTAAGAATTGCAACCATTTTTATGACATTACTACATTAATTTTGCAAAACAAGATGAAATATGCCTGTAATTTCATGTGTACGTTGCCTCTACATTTAAATGTTATAATATTTTTTTTTGTAATTAAAGGAAGCTTTGTTACTTATTTATGTTAAGTATATAATATATTTTATATGTGGTCCAAGTTAACTATGTCATATTATTTTATATGTGGCTAAGTAGGTCCTCTTCTCTCAATGAGACTAATTCAAGTAAAAATTTTCGACATTGTTTACTGCCTTTCACGCGAGGTCGTGAAAAGTAAAATATTGCAATCTTATCTGCCTATCGATTAAGTTGCTCTGCTTAACCTATGATAAGTTTGCATTAGTGCGAACAGGTAGGTTCCTTCTCTGATTGGTCAAGCTGTGCACAAATAATAGGACGTGTGGACCGACTTAGGGGGACATAGAAGGGAACCCCTTATCTCACAGTTGAAAGGACCTGTATAGCGTTAGCCCACCTGAAGTGCTGTGCCTCAACGCATTTCTTGAAAGGTAAAAAATCTTCGATAAGTTGTATAGCTTGAATTTTTGTAGAAAATTGCAGTCCTTTGCAGCATTTAATTTGCTAATCCAGTACATTTTATACCAGATTGTTTATAAGGTAAGCGATTTAAGTTTTTCAAACTTTAATGTTTAATATATATATATATATTTATGTATCTATATTTTAAGTATAATCTAATGTCGTCTAGGTTAAGTTAAGTTAATAGGTATCCTTACACGCACAGTAAATCTATCGCAAGTCAAAGTATACTTCAGCTCAAATGTATTACGTCTTTCAAAGTAGCGGAAAATTTTATTGATAATTTTAAAATTGTATTTATGGTTTATGCTCTAAGGTCATTAAGTCTAAAAAAATTAAATGCGTATCTTAACGCGATATATACCTTTAAGTATATATATGACATTGCTGTATATTTTAATTATTTTAAATCACTACTTCATATTCCGTTACAGAAGGAACAATATATTAAATGAATATGCCCGTTCAAGAGAATAAAATCTTTTTTGCAAACATTAAAATAACATAACAAGGTACACACGATCATTTATAATAAGTTTATAAATGAAAAATTTGAATAAAATTATATAAAAAGTATATAAATGTTTGAGTATATATCCAATAATATCCTGACAAATACATGATCTATAACTTTTAAAAATAATAAACTTCTCTAAAACTTTATTTTAGGATCAGTTTTCTTTCGAAAAATGGTTCCTCCTCGTGGCAAAGACCCCTCTGCGAGTGACGTCGAAAATATGGTGTTGGTTATTTTCGGGATTTTGGCGCCCGACTCGATGCAGACTGTAAGAGATTCTGCCCGCACATGCCTCGTCTCAAGATCCGAATAGATGGCAATACAGTTGATTTCGTGCTGACAAACCTGGAGCGTGTTGAGTGCAGATGCAACTTTAAAAGTGTGTGCAAGTCAACAGTGGTAATGAAATGTGAAGAAGGAAGAGGACGTTTGGCGGAAGTGAAATCATTCTATAGATTCTATAACAAAACTTACGGAAAACAGCTTTCCATGCCAACAGACTTCAACGAGAAATATGACACATTTGTGTCTGAACTGTACTTTCGACTAGGAATAGACTTGTAATGTCTTAGTTTGTAACTATTGTAATTTCAGCTCAAAGAAGTATAAAATGAGTCAACTGGAAATATAGTTGACTTCAGGCTCACAAACCTGGAGCTAGTTGAGTGCAGATGCAACTTTCAAAGTGAGTGCAAATTAACAGTGGTTATGAAATGAAGAAGGAAGAGCACGTTGGCGGAAGTGAAATTATTCTGTAGATTTTATAACAAAACTTCCAGAGAACAGCTTTCCACGCCAAAAGACTTCAATGAGAAATATGACACATTTGTGTCTGAAGTATACTTTTGACTAGGAATATACTTGTAATGGGCTAGTTTGTGACTACTGTAACTTCAGCTCGAAGAAGTATAAATGGAGTCAACTGGAAATACAGTTGACTTTCGTGCTGGCAAACCGGAGCGAGTTGAGTGCAGATGCAACTTTAAAAGTGTGTACAAATCAACAGTGGTTATGAAATGTGAAGAAGAAAGAGGACTTTTGGCGGAAGTGAAATTATTCTATAGATTCTATAAAAAACTTACGGAAAATAGATTTCCACGCCAAAAGACTTCAACGAGAAATAGGACACATTTGTGTCTGAACAGTACTTTTTAATATACACTACTAATATGTATTGTTTTCGGTCGACACTACGGGAACAAAGACAAAATCAAGAATGCCGATTCCGAAGTGCACACATACAGGCCTTCCGATCTCTTGGTTTTCTACGCTCGATAGGTCCATGTGAAAAGTTAAAGAAAACAACTAAAAGATATTAAGACCTAAAATATTGTCTCCCTGCACTATTACCTCAAAATTAGTAAATGTCCTGTTTTCAGGAAAAAAATAAAGGGTGACGTTACTAATGCATGACTATATTTACCACCCAAAGAGCACGTGCGTGGACATACGCTGGTCACGCTGGTTAGGATCCTGATTGGTCAAGCAGTGTACTAAAGCTCCAATAGTAGAACTTTTGGGTGGAGGATTTGTAGTGGTTTATACAAATATGACCATGCTAATTTGACCACTAAATCATACAGTTTTGGTGTGCGACAGATACGAGCAACAGTGCAGTTTGTCAGTGAGGAGATTTTTGGAAAAGCTTTATATTTCAACCTGCATTTGGAAAAGGTTTATTGCCTCCTTACCGAAGATATCATTTCGCTGTTTGGGATATAAGGTCAGTTTTATTCTTTTTACATTGAATTTAATATTGTATTATTGCCCATGGCTGAAAATATTATTTCGGGTAATATTTTTTTGTTCGAGAACCTGTTGCAGACATAAGTGTGTTTAATACAAATATATTCTCTTTCGCAAATGTATATACAAATCCATTTTTAATGCATATAAGGCAACAAAATATAAAGATGTATCAAAGAATGTTTATTGTGGTTAGCAAAAATAACTAGGAATGTGGAAATCAGTATGTTTGGGTCCTTTTTCCGTTTCTTTACGCATTTTGATAATACAGATCACAAAATATCTGCCGCTGCATGGCGAAGTATATAATATAAATTTTATATCAAGTAAAACTGATAAAGTTTCTAAGAAAATAATCATATCTTTAATCATAATGCACAATACAGCTTGTTAGATGTTAAATTTTTAATTCTAATTTATGTAGAGATAAAAACATTTTTTTTTTATATATAATTGTAGATGGTATGCATCTTTTCCGATTAATACAAAGAAAATTTTATAAAATGAAACGAATTGATTTGATTTAAGGGGACTCACGACCCTTAAGTCGAAGAAATAAGGCATATTTTCATACTTTCTGACTCTTTGTAACTATTTCAATTTACTCCCAATTTTTCCAAATTTTATGTATATGATAAATTGATATTTATTTTAATAAACAAATTTTCAACTCTCAAATTAATTTTAAATAATTTTTTTTAAATGCTTTAGATATACCTTATTTTTTTAAGTATTTTTATTGTATACTGGCTTGCTCGCTAAACTATGAAATTAATTTTACACTTAAATGTATAATTCCTGTTTTATATTTAAAATAAATAACTCAAATACAATTGAACATAAAACATTCAACATTAAAATATTTTTTCAATTTTTAATACTGCTCAAAATATACTTAAAATTTTCTTAAATTTTTGCCTTAATTTATCCCTGAAAAACAACAAAATGTGCAGTGATTGCAATAATTCTAGTTCAGACGCAATAAAATAACATGATTTTGCAGTGATAAAAATTTCATGGAATTATGTTTCACAGTTTTTGAGATATCAGTTGCGAAATGATGCAACATTACATTTTGAGAAAAATGAGTTAAAATTTTTCTTACCATAAACTTGATCAGTAATTAAATATTTAGAATATCAATATCTCCGGAACTAAGCGGATTATGTTCATGCGGTTTGCTTTATTTTGTTCAGAAATGATCAGGCTTTAACATATATTTTTTTTCAAAAAAATCGTATGTTTTAAAGATTTAAGGGTAGTGAGTCCACTTGAATTTTAATATTTGAACTAAAAATATTCCGTTTGATAAGTTTGTTTTTGTGATTTTATCAAATTTTATTATTTAATGTTATATGTAACTAGAAATATGTATATATATACATACGGATCTACACACATTTTAAGTGTGCATCATAATGTGGCTCTTTCTTTTAGCTGACATACTTGTATACTAAACGCAATAATAGAAAAAAATTAAATTATTTTAAAAGAATAAGACCATTATGTATAGCTGGTATATGTTTCTAACATAAAATTCATCTCTATACCTAAAAAAAAAAGCCATTAAAAGGATAACTTGATGACTTTTATCAAATATTAAAATGAGTTCTCAGATACTTTTTCTAGAATCTACAAATGCAGACATCATGTTTGTTTAAAATTAATATCTGAAAATATTTTTAATATAATAATTTTAATATAAGTTTTGGTTTAATTGACAGTTAATATCTTCACCGTAGTTATTTATATTTATATATATATATCTATATATATATATATATATATATATTTAGAAGGTCGTTCGCAGTTTATGGAAACGATTTTGTAATTTATATTTGGTTTTGAGATAAAATTTGGCAACTTCATAATAATCGTCTGCTATTGTTTTGTTTTATTGTAATGTAAATTAATAGATTTATTATGAAAATGGTTCCTAAAATTGATAGATGGTTCGAATGTTACGTAACTGCGCTTTCCGAGGAGATATATTTCTATCCACAAATTGTAAAGCGGTGTAAAAATCGCGGTATTTCAAAAAAAGGTATTTATAATTTATAAAATTTGAAAGAAAAAAAAGTCTAACTGAAAGTAAAAAATTAAATCATGACCGTGAAAAAATCATCTTCAGATTGTTCGAACGCAGGTAAATATCAAGAAAGGGAAGTCTCTGATCCTAAAAGAAAATCCGCCAACTCGAAGACCCATTCTTCGAAACTAAGAATGTTCTTCTGGCACTGTAAGTAAAATAATTCATAAAGTTTTGAAGTTGAACTAGACGTTTAAAACCATAGTGAATCTGCTTTTGCCAAAGCATAATGTTGAAAGAAAAACAATTGTAGAAAACTATATGAAAAATACCTAGATGCTGAAAAATGGAATTTTGTGGTAACACTCCATGCAGCATGAGTGTATTAAAGTGGGTGTAATAAAAAAGATCAATTTTCTATTGCTCAACTTACAGGAATGACTGTACGAAATGACTTTGTCAGCGTACAGTAAAGTTCCCAAAGGGATTCATGATAGTTGCAGGATTTTATTACAACGCAAATTAAAAATAAAAAAAGTCTCACGTAAAGCCAAATTTAAACCCCTCTACTAACAGCAGTATATTTTAGAACCAATTTTTGGAGAAGAAATTGCAGCTTTGTATGATAAGGACATTGATAAAGTTGAGCTTCATATGAACAAAGCTCCTATTCAGACGTCTATATCAAGAGCCTCTTATTTAGCAAAGAAATAATCAGAAACAGGAATAAAGTGTATCCATTTAATGAAATACATGCAAAATCACCTGACGCTTCTCCAGGGAACTTTTGCGCTTTCAGTTTATTAAAACAAGCCTTAGGAAAACGGCATCCAACAACACTGAACGGACTTTGGAAAACGGTCCAAGAGGAATGGGGTAAAATTGACACGACAGTAGTAAGAAAAAGTTTAATTTCATGGAAATTTCGAGCTAGAGCTATTGTCAAGAAGCTAGAGCTATTGTTCATGGCTATCAGATAGCAAATCACTGCAAAAATACGGCATTTATACATAAAACTTAACTATGAAAATCGTTTCCAAAAAATGCGAACGACCTTTTGTATGTATGTATGTATGTATAGTGTGCAATTGAAATACTTTACAAGTCATTTAACACCATCTTAAATATAAATTAAATACTGGAGGGATTCATTTACTGATTTAGTGTTGTCTGGAATGGAGTAAAGAATGTAATATAAATTAAAAACTTTGGTGACAACGCAATTAAACTTTTTTACATAGTTCAAAAGTGAAATATACCCCATTTTTCTCCTCGGGGACGAAAAATTCAGTAAAAATTTAGTAGTAGTTATAAATTTTTATATAAGGGTACTGTCGAGGTTGCTCAGCTCCTCCCCCCCTTTTTTGATGAAAAATAACGTAAGCATTATTTTTAAAGTTTTTCGAATATTGCTATAAAGCTTTGAAACGATCCGATTATTATCGATAATTCGATTTTTCTTTGATATGGGCGTTTTATTTTTCCCTGAAGAATTAATCAAGATTTTGGAATATTTATTCCCACTGCTTTAAAGATACCCTTGTACGTATGATAGAAATAACAATCATTGAATGCTCAGTAATATCTATATATCTAAGCCGATTCTTTGGGCAGTCCGTGAGAGAAAACTACTGCATCAGTTTACTTTATTTTGGTCTTAAACGCAAGGATTTTATCTATACATGTGTCAAATTTGGTTTATGTAACCACAATCTCTATTAATTATTGATAATTAACAATTAAAAATTGCTTTCTGCGCATGCTCAGTTACATGTTTAGATCTGGCTTTAGACACTCACTAATCACGAGGCTGCATAAACACATTAATTTGCTTCTGCGCATGCTCAGTGACACGTTTAATGATAAAACGTACATGGGCCTTCCGGAAGGATGCATCTTCCCGGGCTTATAGAGGGTCTCCCGTCCTTCTGACACGACGGACGGTACTTCCACGAGAAGTTGCACAAAATTTTAAGCTAGCAGGAAAATAAAATCCAAGACTTTTAATTCCAACATATTTTTACGAAACTTTGAAAATTTGGAAGTTTGCTCCCTAAAAAAAAACACGTCTAGCTTGTAAACCCCACTTGATATATATATATATATATATATATATATATATATATATATATATATATATATATATATATATATATATATATATATATATATATACACACACACACAAAAAAGTTGTTCTTTGAACCCACTTCTCCGAGTTCAAATCGACTGCACAGTGGAACTCGCTTTTGGTGAGTCGTACAACCCATGTGGGAAAGTGGGTTCTAGAACCCAGATCCTAAGCGGGTTGATTTGCCCGCCACCAACCCACTAAAATTGGTTATACGACTCAGTTTAGAGTGTGTCGAAAAATCACACCAACATGAGTAGACAAACTCCTCTTTCGAGTTCAATATCTCACTATATTTTGGGTTATAAAACCCAGGACTAACGAGTTCTTTTAAGTAAATGAGTTTACGCTATAGTACTCGAAATGTTGCCAATTCCCACCCATCCCGTCTTTAAATTAAGCGATTTTATGCTAGTAATTCATTTTTCATTGTTTTGTGTATTTATTATCTCTATTCCCTCACATACTTTCTCGTGGGAGAAAAAAAATTGCACTATACACCCATATTTGGAATATAATTTGTATTAAAATTTAAGGATTTTTTTTAAAGTTTAAGTCTCATAAAAACAAACCTAAAGAATTGATAAAATCTTGCAAACTTATATCATAAGTGATGAAAGGCTGCCTAAAAGTTATAAGGATATCAGATATTTAAAATGCTAATCAAGCATCCATTATATTTTTGTAAATCAGTTTCATTCACAGGAGTAACTGAGAAGAAAAAGAAGCTCCAAATAAAACTAAAAATACAAAAATAAGCTGAGATTTAGTTGGGTGCTTCTATATACCAGTAAAATAAAATTTACAGGAAACTTATGAATATTGTAATGTATAGAACCTTAAAATTTTGTAGGTCAAAACGTTTTCCTTTACATCTTTTAGTTTCTTTAAACTGAAACACAAATATTTTATCAAGAAAGTTTCAGATCTTAGCTTTAACCCCAAAAAGATATTCACAAGATAATTTTTTTAAACTGAAACAAAATATTAATTACATTGATTTTTGAATATATATTTGTAATTGGTATACCATGATCCCCACACAACTAATTTAGAAACAATTACAATATCTCAAATTGTAACATTTTAGATTCTGAGGAAATATAGATAATCATTTTCTAACACACAAGTTTTTTTAAAGGTATATTCGACCAAATGCTCGATTAATACTTACATGGTTTGTAAACTTCTTAATTATATGTTAATATACTTACCCAGTTGCTCTAAACAAAACATCTCCAAGCTCATGGTTTGAAAATTTTATAAAGTACTAATATATTTGCTATAAATATACTTTTCTACTTAGAAATTAAATAATTCATGCATAATGCATTCACAATTCCTGCTAAATCAGTTGACTTCAATTGAACACTTTAATGAAAAAGCATGCGAACTCCCATTTAAATCAAAAAACATACCAGCAAACAAAATTACAAATACAGAGAAATTTTATTTATAAATATATATGCAAATTTTTCTGTGTAACCCTAGGCTCAATTTCACATCATTAGAATATTAACATTAACCAATGCATTTCAAATCAAAGCGTGAATTAACATATATCATATCCTAAATCTTGGGCTGTAAAGATTTAGTTTTGTTCAGTTATTTTGGCTGCAATGGAGGATTATTCACCTGAAATATAAAATAAAATCCATAAATGTTATGCATTTCAGTATCAAAGTTGATTCTAATTTTCATGTAATTAAACTTTTGAAGTGCTCACTAATAGGATCTATATTAATGGATATTGTTTGGGTCAATTTTTACTGAAATATTTAAAAAAACAACACATTAGGATTTTAAACATTGAAATATCACCCAGAAAGAAATTGCCTTTTGTCATTACCTTTCTATAACAAAATTTATATATTTACATACAGTAAGCATGAGAACTTAGGTTTTTATTTCTACTGTCACAAATAACAATTAAATTGAAAGAAAATATACCAGATAAGGTTAGACTCATTGATATAGATGGTTTCATTAGTAAAAGTTTTAAGTATGGAAACTGTGCTCACCTTAGAAACTAAGTAAAGAAATGGCCAGTTGAATCATCCGTCGGCATCCTGGTAAGGCTTTGTCCTGAAAACTATGTACTCAAAATTCTGGCACACTATAAGATGTGTGTTATGTTGCTACAATTGAAAACACGTGCGGGGCTGCTTGGGCGGGAAAAAAAAATACCGAACGGGAAATGACCATTTCCTGTCAGGTCTTTGGCGAGCAGATGTGAAATACTTTTCAGTTCAGGAGCTTTAGGAAGTATAATGAGAACTACAATCAATAGGCCGAACCCTGCATTGTAAAATATTTTTTCCCATGAATTTGGGATGTTTAATGATTCTTTTAGAACAGACTCAAGTGATAGAATAAGAACTTCAGAGACAATCACGATTTTCTAACTGTGCGAGCTGATAAACTAATTATTATCAGAGTTGTAAAATGCAGATTAAATAAAAACCCGAGAAATCATTTTAGACTGTTATTAACCACAAACGTAAAAATAAACCCACAAATAAATTTTACACAATTTTTAATAAGTAGTGCTCCATAATAAGTGTGACTTCATTTATTTTTAACTATTATTATCAATAGTATTTGTTTCAACGAGGGCGAATCGTAACCTATTAAGCAAACCATTCGAAAATTAAGGAGCAAAATATGAAAACGCAAACCTGCGAATCCAAGTCTTTTATCTTTGGACCTGTAAGTGTGCACACATATCGAGACGTACCATATTAATAACATACACTCAAGAACATTAGTATCTTTTCTTTAAAAAAATGTTACTCATGATACAAAATTTCTTTGGAACATATAATTCCTTTGTGCTTTTATGACATTATTAATTTTTTTTAAAGCTATTTCTCTAATATTAAATGAAATTCTCTATTATTAAATTTCTCTATTATTAAATGAAAATATTTCTACTCAAAGGTAAAATTTTCTATCTTGAGAACTAAAAATTATAAATAAAATATTGATTTGGAATACGATACGAGAATTTTTGTTATTCTCGCTAAAAAATTAAGACATTGTATACCAAAAATTAACTTCTTTTCCAATAAAATATAGTGGATAAAATTTTAAGTAATGCTAAAAATTTTCATTCCAAATGAACTCCATTTCAACCTTTCAAGTTGCATAATATTTACTTTTTAATACCTGGATATGGTTCTCCAATTCAATAAACTCACTATAAAAGACTTACGACATGTGCGTTATTTAACACACTTGTTTCGATAACCCAGTAACAAAAACTCAGTAGTATTTTAACTCACTTACATTCGCGTTCAAAAACACTGATAGTGGTTTGTTTAACTCACGTCTCACAATAACCTACACGAAGTGGGTTGCAGAACCCACTTATTCCGGCGACTGAGCGACTTTTTTTTCTCTCTCTCGCTCTCTCTCTCTATATATATATATATATATATAAACACTGAAGTAGCACTGAATTAGGGATAGCAAAGCCTATGCAAATTATGTAGCGCTGCACATCATGTATGCGCAAGTGAGGGCGCTGTGGTAACTGCATATATAGCGCGTACTGTGGTTGTTCTGAATTAGTTGTTGGAATTGCCAGTATCGGTAAACTGCCTGATTTAGACGCCTTCGATCGCGGACAAATCGTAGGTCCGTAACGCATGGGCCATTCAATTTCCGAAATCGTCAGACAGCTAGGATTTTCAAGGTCGACAGTGTCAAGAGTATACCAAGAATACATGGATGGTGGAAAAAAAACTAGCGATCGGGCAAACTGCAAAGGAAAATTAGCCTTGACAGTGCGTGGTGAGAGACGGCTCAGGCGTATTGTACGTAGCCAGCGAAGCCAAACATTAGCTCAAATTACCACCCAGCTTAATGACGGTGCCAGTCGTACAGTCAGTAAACGGATTGTGCAACGCTCGCTTCACCGTATGGGTTTCGGGAGCTGTCGACCTATGAGAGTACCATTGCTGTATACTCGCCATTGGGCTGCACGTCTTGCCTGGGCAAGAGAGCACAGAGACTGGAGTGTAGAGGACTGGAAACGAGTAGCATGGAGTGATGAGTCTCGATTCCGACTACTTAACGCCGACGGGAGGCTGAGAATATGGCGTCAGGCTCATGAAGCCATGGATCCTGCATGCCTGGCTGGAACTGTACAAGGGCATGGTATCTCAATCATGGTCTGGGGTGTTTTTTCGTGGCACAGACTGGGATCTTTAGTGCGTATACCAACCTCCCTCAATGCAATTCGGTACGTAGAGTTGCTGGGTGATCACCTCCATCCGTTTATGCTGTTCTGTTATCCTTACGGTAATGGAGTTTTCCAGCAAGACAACTGTACCTCTCAACGGTGAATTAAATCAAGTCCCTGTTGGATACTGGCTGGTTGGATGAGCATTCCTTTGTGTTCTCTGTAATGAATTGGCCACCTAGAAGCCCAGACGTAAATCCTATTGAGCATCTTTGGGATGTTTTGGAACAAGGCGTGAAAGGCCATCACACAGCACCAAAGAACCTTACTGAATTATGGACAGCTTTCACCAATATTTGGCAAGCCATTCCCGTGGAACGTTTCCAGAAACTTGTTGAATCTATGCCTCGTCGTGTGGCAGCCGTTATCAATGCCAGGGGAGGCCCAACTCGTTACTAGGTAGGTATCCCTAATTGAATTTCACTTCAGTATATATATATATATATATATATATATATATATATATATATATATATATATATATATATATACAGGGTGAATCTGGACAAGTGGGCAAATATTTGCGGGTAATAGAACGCAGCTATACTAGCAATATTCGTCATAGAATGTATGGTCGGAACGCAAGCGGTGAGAAGTTAAAAGGTAATTTTCCACTGTCACATTTAAAGAATTAACACAAGAATGAGAGTACATACTGAAGAAAGCATTTTATTAACAGGAATGTAATTGATTTACATGGTCACAGAAATTGCTCAAGAGACCTTCCGCCAGCTATAATGCAGGCTTCACAGCTGCGGGATAGGGGACTGACGCACTTTTGCGACGATACGAGGCATTTCCTGAATATCGCCGGCAACAACGGTGATCCTGGCGACTATTTCCATATTGGTTTCAATGGTGTATTCGTAGATTAGGCTTTTTATATGTCCGCACAGGAAAAGCCAGCAGTCCTTCCAGCAGGACTTTTGCCTGTACGTTCTATGGTTAAATCTTGCTTTAGGTACTTAATAAACACGAGGTCGTATAAACACGTTAATTTGTTTATTCCGAAGAATCTCGGTAGGTCTATCTCTACCATTCTTATTTTTAATTGTGTTTGTGAGATATAGAACTAAATCTAACGGAAATTGTTTATTTCGCGCTGTTGAGTGACCCTATTTTTTATTGGGTTCAATAGTAATTTTTTGAAGTGTATTTTTCTATTCTAAATATTATGATTTTCAACATTTGGCAATGATGTGTTGAGTATAATGTGTTTATTAAAACATTTGTTTACTACCCAGCTGTTATGTTTTGACGAGTACCAGCTAGTCATTTTATACTATGCTAATTAGCACAAAACGTCTTAATTTTTTCCTAAAGGGGGCAGGATATCTTTTACGGTGCATCAGTACACTTCGCAGATCTTCAAACTTTCAGTGTTTTTCTAATCGCATATTAGTAAATGAATATTTTTTAATACTGTCAACTTTTTAATACATAATATCTTTATATGCTATGCCGGGCTTTTCTTTCTTATTATTTTATGTTAATTTTTGAAAAAAAATATTATCTTTGTAGCTACAGATGTTAACCATTTGATGCCATCTAAAATAATACTCACTGGAAAAATATTTTTAAATAATTCTGCGCTCATTATTTAAACGCCTCACTTCAAATGCAAAAAGCAGAATTCAAAAACATTCATTTAGTAATCTTTGATTAGCAAATAATGACAAGGAAATTTTGCCACATCTTCATTGGTACAGCTAGATTTCCGACGTTGAGAGATGCCCCGCAAGTGTTCTTCTGTATGATTTTTATGGGAACATTTATGTGCTAATACATTTTATGCATTATAGTGTTAACTACATCTATATAGGTCTACATTTTAACAAACATGCTTGTTATATCTTTTATAGTTTACATCATTTTAGAGGTCTTTCAAAATGGCATGTCTTCAAAAGATGGTATTGATTACGTTACAAGAAATAGCCTCCCGTCTTGATGCAGAATGCAGCAGGTTTTGTCCCCACATGCCTCGCCTGAAAATCATCGTCAAGGAAAAATCAGTGGATTTCGTCCTGTCGAACCTAGCCAGGGTTGAGTGCAACTGCAATTTTAGAGGCGTCTGCAAGCGCACCGTCATAGCGAGATGTGAAGCAGGAAGACTGCGCTTTATAGACTTGAAACGATTTTACGACTTGTGCAGCAGTTCTGGAATTAAAGTTCCACTTCCACGAGACTTCTTCGAAAAATGGAACACATTTGTGAATGAACTATATTTGAGTTTAGGAATTCCCCTGTAAAATATATCCATTTTTCTTTCGGTTTCTTGTACATAAAGCGGTTAATAAATATTTTTACGTGAAAATGAGAATATTTTTGTTTCCATTTTGCATGTTTTTTTTTCATACTTATTTTCATTTTCAATACCGTAGCCATGCAAACATGGATCAAGTCATTAAATAATGGTTTACATATGATTCTTCATTTATAATGGCATAAAATAAATAAGAATAAAACAGTATGTTTCATTTATATAATTTTTTGAGAATGTAAAATTTGTTATTTAAACATCTGTCTATAAAATATTTTTTTAAGAATAAGTGAGAGATGGCATCAAGAAATAGAAAATAAATGTCCTCCAATAACAGGTAATGAGAATTTTTAGTTTAAAAAGGGAGCCATGGTATTTTATAGGCATTTTCATGTCCAAGCATCCTGCGAATTGTAATCAATTGAGAGAATATCGAGATTTACTTCAAATATATTGCAGTGCACAAAAGCTATGATCTTGCCAAATTTGTGAAGTACAGTACATATCATGATCTTTGATAAAATGCCATTTTTAAGAAGGAAAATCATTCATGAATTTCTTATATTTTATCAATTGCACGTAGTTATTTCTTTTCCACAGCTTTCTTTAAACAACTATGCGAAAAAAAAAATTAAAAATTCAACATTATTTTTTTCGACAACTTTGGAGAACTTATATCAACGATGTTGCGTTTCAAGGAAGAGCAAATTCAACCAAGAGAAATAATGTCATTGTTTGAAAAATAATCACACAAGGGATTTTTTTATAACGTTAGCACTAATATTCAAATTATATAAATCATTGAAATAAGTTGTTACATAATCTTCTTTCATCAGACAAAAATGATATGTTTGACAGTCAGTTAAAAGACGTTTTGATGCTGGATTTATATAAATGTTTTTCGAAGGAAAAATCAGGCTTAAACCCCTCATATTTTCTTCGACCATATCTATAATACGCATTTATAGCTTCCGTGAAAAATTTGCAAGCTATGTTGAAGTTGCTGTGTATTGGCCGAATAGAAATCTTTCGGCTCAATGTTAACCTAAGAAGAAATTTTTCCAATGATTGTCAACTTGGAAATTAATAATTTTTTTTTTAGTTCTACGTTGTAATATATAAAGAAAATCTTTACTCGGATATCTTGTTATATCTTTGAAGGAATCGGAAATCATAATATTTAATTTGAATCATTTGGGGGAAAATATGGCATACTGTGTTTAAAAGGCAAATAATTTCCTTTGGCTGTCATAATTTTTAAAAGGAATAAGACAGAAGAATATAAACTTCTCTCTTAATTAGGAATACAATTTAAAAAGAAACCTTGAAATCCATTTCGACTATCCTTGTAAAAATTGTCTACATAGGTTAAGGTTCAGCTGAGTGAATCCAATAGGGCAGCTAAAAAGCAGTCTTAACAGAACATGTTTAATAATTTTATACACTATTTTGAGAGAAAAGTTATTTTTAAAAAATGTTAGCACATGTTGTCCACAACATTGTTCTCCACAGCATACAATTTTATAAAAAATTGTATGGAAGTTTTAGTATACGATCATATTGTGACTGCAATGGCTGTTTTACACTTTTATAACTTAGATTACCTATGTCTACCTGAATTAAATAATCAGAGATTTTTTTCCAGGTTAACTAATGTTCCATCTTCTCATAGTCTAACATGCCACCTAGAATCAGAAGAAATGTCACGTTTCTTTAGAAAGATTTCAGTTACGTTTTACTATGAAAACGAACGAGATGACAAAAGCAAATATAAAACATGTACAGAATGAAGACCTGACACTAAGGAATGAGGGGGGGGGGGGAGAGGAGTATGGGACAACAGAGTTTTAAATTTTTCTTATTTTATATTCTAGCAGTCGAATGATAAATTTTTCTTTCTCTCTTATGTGTCTATACACAAAGATCACAGTAGATTGAAAGACACTTGAATAATTTAAAAATTTCTTTTAAAAATTTTAATATAAAAATTAAAGTATATTTATATTATGTTACATTTGCCGTACTGATAGCCATGTTTTTTCTCTATGGAACTATGAAAATGTATCAAAATAATTTATTTGTATAATTAACATTTTTTGGTACAATTTAAAATAACATTAAAAGGAAAAAAACACTTTCACAGTAATTGTAACCCAAGAGAAATTTTTTTAGAATAATTTCTCTAATAGTAGTTTTACTTAAGTTACAGAAGTGCAGAAAGGTACATGTAGACAATATCTCATAATTATACTGTACCTGGAAATGCATCTGACGTAGAAATGTGTGATTTGTGTCATCTGGTTCTAAATTCTTTACACATCTTAAATATTTATGTATTCCGGTGTATGTCCACTCTACAGGTCCATTAATTCTATTCACATTTAAAAGTGTGAAGAGGAATATTCAAATGCCATTTAGGGTTTTGTGACAAGTGACAGTTCCTACTGTTTAGGACGTTTCCCTATAACATAACAACAGACAGCTTTTCAGCACCTCATCCATCAGTGGTATCAATCGATTCGTTCTGCTTTTGTTCATAGACAGGTGTGAACACGTTATCACTGTCTTTGAAAGGGGAAATTTAAACAACTATATTCTCTGCGTTATCAAACTTATCCAAGAACCTATTTCAAATATTCTTTGTTCAGAGATGAATGGGAATATGGAACATGTTGGGAGGCAGCACCCTAATAACAGTCCAAAAAGACAGCATGAGAAAATCTAAATATTTTAACTCGGGTTAGAAATTTAGTGTTTTATAAATAAATTTCGCTGGCCAGACTGACCCAACCAACAAAATATATGGCGGTGCAGTAGATTAGACATGCATTTTTTAATTTTTTATTTTTAGCCACAAAAAGCAAAAAAATATCCGTTTTCCACATACCTCAATCTTTTACAGCTTACATTTCAATTCCAGTTTTCATTTGCAGAAATAAAATTATAAAAGCAAAAATATATATAGAGCGATCCAAGCTTTAAAAACTTGAGAATTTATTTAATGTTTGATTTCACAGAAGGTGGTGCCAGCGGATAGTATGAAATCCGCGTAATAAAAACAATACCTTTAAAAAGGTGCTCATATCTACAAATTTACTTAAAGAGAATAGATTGAGATTTGAGAATAGTTTAGTGATGAATATATATATATATATATATATATATATATGTATATCTACAGTGAAACTATCTCTAAGGAGGCTAGTCAAGGATCCCAAAAATGGTGGCCGTCTTGAGGGGTGGCTGCCGAACGGGAGTGGATTTATGTTTGGCTGGCAGGAATGGTTAAAGTAAAAGTGGCCTTTTTGAGGGGTGGCCGATTAGGGAAGTTTATATATATATCTATATATATAAAGGATTTTGTCCAGTCACTAGTTGATAATTAGATGTAAAATTACTTATTTGTAGGTAGCTGCATACCCGTGCTTCGCTACGGAGTACATTCAAATGAAATACATCGGTCAATGTATGCAATTAATGCCAATATATATATATATCGTAAAGGATATTTTTATAGACAAAATAATGTAGAAGAAAATAATCAAATTAAATACAACGGTCAATGTATACAATTAGTTTGTATGTTCAATGCCCATAAAATATACTAATGTGAGTTAAATTCTTAAAACACTGCCATCTCAATAAGTCTAGTGGTTAAGTTTTAACTTTTAGCGTATTTTAATATTTTTTTGTCAATTTATTCCGTTGCTATGCACATGACGCAAAATTAATTTAAAGTATCACATAAATAAAAGTATTCCGGATCAGCATTTAATAAATTAAATTCTAAAAGTTAATCATTAAAATTTTACCAAAAATCAGAAAATGGAGCTAAAGTCTCAAAAACGATTTTATTTTAAGTATTCCATTTTTCAAAAAGATTAAAATTTATTGAAAACAACAGACATGTCCAGTTTATGACCCCGGACATTTAGTAATGCTGCCCCACAAGATCCTAAACATTAAAAGACCTATCTTCCCAGAAGAGAATACTACTCGCTTCACAATCACGCTTTATTCATGTCATCGATGTTTGGGACTACGTACATTTGCAAACAATTATTTTCAAATATGAAGTACACGAAGAGTATAATTAGATAAAAAAAATTCTGATGACCATCTCTAAAATACCTAAGAATTGCAACCATTTTTATGACATTACTACATTAATTTTGCAAAAACAAGATGAAATATGCCTGTAATTTCATGTGTACGTTGCCTCTACATTTAAATGTTATAATATTTTTTTTTGTAATTAAAGGAAGCTTTGTTACTTATTTATGTTAAGTATATAATATATTTTATATGTGGTCCAAGTTAAGTATGTCATATTATTTTATATGTGGCTAAGTAGGTCCTCTTCTCTCAATGAGACTAATTCAAGTAAAAATTTTCGACATTGTTTACTGCCTTTCACGCGAGGTCGTGAAAAAGTAAAATATTGCAATCTTATCTGCCTATCGATAAAGTTGCTCTGCTTAACCTATGATAAGTTTGCATTAGTGCGAACAGGTAGGTTCCTTCTCTGATTGGTCAAGCTGTGCACAAATAATAGGACGTGTGGACCGACTTAGGGGGACATAGAAGGGAACCCCTTATCTCACAGTTGAAAGGACCTGTATAGCGTTAGCCCACCTGAAGTGCTGTGCCTCAACGCATTTCTTGAAAGGTAAAAAATCTTCGATAAGTTGTATAGCTTGAATTTTTGTGGAAAATTGCAGTCCTTTGCAGCATTTAATTTGCTAATCCAGTACATTTTATACCAGATTGTTTATAAGGTAAGCGATTTAAGTTTTTCAAACTTTAATGTTTAATATATATATATATATTTATGTATCTATATTTTAAGTATAATCTAATGTCGTCTAGGTTAAGTTAAGTTAATAGGTATCCTTACACGCACAGTAAATCTATCGCAAGTCAAAGTATACTTCAGCTCAAATGTATTACGTCTTTCAAAGTAGCGGAAAATTTTATTGATAATTTTAAAATTGTATTTATGGTTTATGCTCTAAGGTCATTAAGTCTAAAAAAAATTAAATGCGTATCTTAACGCGATATATACCTTTAAGTATATATATGACATTGCTGTATATTTTAATTATTTTAAATCACTACTTCATATTCCGTTACAGAAGGAACAATATATTAAATGAATATGCCCGTTCAAGAGAATAAAATCTTTTTTGCAAACATTAAAATAACATAACAAGGTACACACGACCATTTATAATAAGTTTATAAATGAAAAATTTGAATAAAATTATATAAAAAGTATATAAATGTTTGAGTATATATCCAATAATATCCTGACAAATACATGATCTATAACTTTTAAAAATAATAAACTTCTCTAAAACTTTATTTTAGGATCAGTTTTCTTTCGAAAAATGGTTCCTCCTCGTGGCAAAGACCCCTCTGCGAGTGACGTCGAAAATATGGTGTTGGGTTATTTTCGGGATTTTGGCGCCCGACTCGATGCAGACTGTAAGAGATTCTGCCCGCACATGCCTCGTCTCAAGATCCGAATAGATGGCAATACAGTTGATTTCGTGCTGACAAACCTGGAGCGTGTTGAGTGCAGATGCAACTTTAAAAGTGTGTGCAAGTCAACAGTGGTAATGAAATGTGAAGAAGGAAGAGGACGTTTGGCGGAAGTGAAATCATTCTATAGATTCTATAACAAAACTTACGGAAAACAGCTTTCCATGCCAACAGACTTCAACGAGAAATATGACACATTTGTGTCTGAACTGTACTTTCGACTAGGAATAGACTTGTAATGTCTTAGTTTGTAACTATTGTAATTTCAGCTCAAAGAAGTATAAAATGAGTCAACTGGAAATATAGTTGACTTCAGGCTCACAAACCTGGAGCTAGTTGAGTGCAGATGCAACTTTCAAAGTGAGTGCAAATTAACAGTGGTTATGAAATGAAGAAGGAAGAGCACGTTTGGCGGAAGTGAAATTATTCTGTAGATTTTATAACAAAACTTCCAGAGAACAGCTTTCCACGCCAAAAGACTTCAATGAGAAATATGACACATTTGTGTCTGAAGTATACTTTTGACTAGGAATATACTTGTAATGGGCTAGTTTGTGACTACTGTAACTTCAGCTCGAAGAAGTATAAATGGAGTCAACTGGAAATACAGTTGATTTCGTGCTGGCAAACCTGGAGCGAGTTGAGTGCAGATGCAACTTTAAAAGTGTGTACAAATCAACAGTGGTTATGAAATGTGAAGAAGAAAGAGGACTTTTGGCGGAAGTGAAATTATTCTATAGATTCTATAAAAAAACTTACGGAAAATAGATTTCCACGCCAAAAGACTTCAACGAGAAATAGGACACATTTGTGTCTGAACAGTACTTTTTAATATACACTACTAATATGTATTGTTTTCGGTCGACACTACGGGAACAAAGACAAAATCAAGAATGCCGATTCCGAAGTGCACACATACAGGCCTTCCGATCTCTTGGTTTTCTACGCTCGATAGGTCCATGTGAAAAGTTAAAGAAAACAACTAAAAGATATTAAGACCTAAAAATATTGTCTCCCTGCACTATTACCTCAAAATTAGTAAATGTCCTGTTTTCAGGAAAAAAATAAAGGGTGACGTTACTAATGCATGACTATATTTACCACCCAAAGAGCACGTGCGTGGACATACGCTGGTCACGCTGGTTAGGATCCTGATTGGTCAAGCAGTGTACTAAAGCTCCAATAGTAGAACTTTTGGGTGGAGGATTTGTAGTGGTTTATACAAATATGACCATGCTAATTTGACCACTAAATCATACAGTTTTGGTGTGCGACAGATACGAGCAACAGTGCAGTTTGTCAGTGAGGAGATTTTTGGAAAAGCTTTATATTTCAACCTGCATTTGGAAAAGGTTTATTGCCTCCTTACCGAAGATATCATTTCGCTGTTTGGGATATAAGGTCAGTTTTATTCTTTTTACATTGAATTTAATATTGTATTATTGCCCATGGCTGAAAATATTATTTCGGGTAATATTTTTTTGTTCGAGAACCTGTTGCAGACATAAGTGTGTTTAATACAAATATATTCTCTTTCGCAAATGTATATACAAATCCATTTTTAATGCATATAAGGCAACAAAATATAAAGATGTATCAAAGAATGTTTATTGTGGTTAGCAAAAATAACTAGGAATGTGGAAATCAGTATGTTTGGGTCCTTTTTCCGTTTCTTTACGCATTTTGATAATACAGATCACAAAATATCTGCCGCTGCAAGGCGAAGTATATAATATAAATTTTATATCAAGTAAAACTGATAAAGTTTCTAAGAAAATAATCATATCTTTAATCATAATGCACAATACAGCTTGTTAGATGTTAAATTTTTAATTCTAATTTATGTAGAGATAAAAACATTTTTTTTTTTTATATAATTGTAGATGGTATGCATCTTTTCCGATTAATACAAAGAAAATTTTATAAAATGAAACAAATTATTTGATTTAAGGGGACTCACGACCCTTAAGTCGAAGAAATAAGGCATATTTTCATACTTTCTGACTCTTTGTAACTATTTCAATTTACTCCCAATTTTTCCAAATTTTATGTATATGATAAATTGATATTTATTTTAATAAACAAATTTTCAACTCTCAAATTAATTTTAAATAATTTTTTTTAAATGCTTTAGATATACCTTATTTTTTTAAGTATTTTTATTGTATACTGGCTTGCTCGCTAAACTATGAAATTAATTTTACACTTAAATGTATAATTCCTGTTTTATATTTAAAATAAATAACTCAAATACAATTGAACATAAAACATTCAACATTAAAATATTTTTTCAATTTTTAATACTGCTCAAAATATACTTAAAATTTTCTTAAATTTTTGCCTTAATTTATCCCTGAAAAACAACAAAATGTGCAGTGATTGCAATAATTCTAGTTCAGACGCAATAAAATAACATGATTTTGCAGTGATAAAAATTTCATGGAATTATGTTTCACAGTTTTTGAGATATCAGTTGCGAAATGATGCAACATTACATTTTGAGAAAAATGAGTTAAAATTTTTCTTACCATAAACTTGATCAGTAATTAAATATTTAGAATATCAATATCTCCGGAACTAAGCGGATTATGTTCATGCGGTTTGCTTTATTTTGTTCAGAAATGATCAGGCTTTAACATATATTTTTTTTCAAAAAAATCGTATGTTTTAAAGATTTAAGGGTAGTGAGTCCACTTGAATTTTAATATTTGAACTAAAAATATTCCGTTTGATAAGTTTGTTTTTGTGATTTTATCAAATTTTATTATTTAATGTTATATGTAACTAGAAATATGTATATATATACATACGGATCTACACACATTTTAAGTGTGCATCATAATGTGGCTCTTTCTTTTAGCTGACATACTTGTATACTAAACGCAATAATAGAAAAAAAATTAAATTATTTTAAAAGAATAAGACCATTATGTATAGCTGGTATATGTTTCTAACATAAAATTCATCTCTATACCTAAAAAAAAAGCCATTAAAAGGATAACTTGATGACTTTTATCAAATATTAAAATGAGTTCTCAGATACTTTTTCTAGAATCTACAAATGCAGACATCATGTTTGTTTAAAATTAATATCTGAAAATATTTTTAATATAATAATTTTAATATAAGTTTTGGTTTAATTGACAGTTAATATCTTCACCGTAGTTATTTACATTTATATATATATATATATATATATATATATATATATATATTTAGAAGGTCGTTCGCAGTTTATGGAAACGATTTTGTAATTTATATTTGGTTTTGAGATAAAAATTTGGCAACTTCATAATAATCGTCTGCTATTGTTTTGTTTTATTGTAGTGTAAATTAATAGATTTATTATGAAAATGGTTCCTAAAATTGATAGATGGTTCGAATGTTACGTAACTGCGCTTTCCGAGGAGATATATTTCTATCCACAAATTGTAAAGCGGTGTAAAAATCGCGGTATTTCAAAAAAAGGTATTTATAATTTATAAAATTTGAAAGAAAAAAAAGTCTAACTGAAAGTAAAGATTAAAACATGACCGTGAAAAATCATCTTCAGATTGTTCGAACGCAGGTAAATATCAAGAAAGGGAAGTCTCTGATCCTAAAAGAAAATCCGCCAACTCGAAGACCCATTCTTCGAAACTAAGAATGTCTTCTGGCACTGTAAGTAAAATAATTCATAAAGTTTTGAAGTTAAACTAGACGTTTAAAACCATAGTGAATCTGCTTTTGCCAAAGCATAATGTTGAAAGAAAAACAAATTGTAGAAAACTATATGAAAAACACCTAGATGCTGAAAAATGGAATTTTGTGGTAACACTCGATGCAGCATGAGTGTATTAAAGTGGGTGTAATAAAAAAAGATCAATTTTCTATTGCTCAACTTACAGGAATGACTGTACGAAATGACTTTGTCAGCGTACAGTAAAGTTCCCAAAGGGATTCATGATAGTTGCAGGATTTTATTACAACGCAAATTAAAAATAAAAAAAGTCTCACGTAAAGCCAAATTTAAACCCCTCTACTAACAGCAGTATATTTTAGAACCAATTTTTGGAGAAGAAATTGCAGCTTTGTATGATAAGGACATTGATAAAGTTGAGCTTCATATGAACAAAGCTCCTATTCAGACGTCTATATCAAGAGCCTCTTATTTAGCAAAGAAATAATCAGAAACAGGAATAAAGTGTATCCATTTAATGAAATACATGCAAAATCACCTGACGCTTCTCCAGGGAACTTTTGCGCTTTCAGTTTATTAAAACAAGCCTTAGGAAAACGGCATCCAACAACACTGAACGGACTTTGGAAAACGGTCCAAGAGGAATGGGGTAAAATTGACACGACAGTAGTAAGAAAAAGTTTAATTTCATGGAAATTTCGAGCTAGAGCTATTGTCAAGAAGCTAGAGCTATTGTTCATGGCTATCAGATAGCAAATCACTGCAAAAATACGGCATTTATACATAAAACTTAACTATGAAAATCGTTTCCAAAAAATGCGAACGACCTTTTGTATGTATGTATGTATGTATAGTGTGCAATTGAAATACTTTACAAGTCATTTAACACCATCTTAAATATAAATTAAATACTGGAGGGATTCATTTACTGATTTAGTGTTGTCTGGAATGGAGTAAAGAATGTAATATAAATTAAAAACTTTGGTGACAACGCAATTAAACTTTTTTACATAGTTCAAAAGTGAAATATACCCCATTTTTCTCCTCGGGGACGAAAAATTCAGTAAAAATTTAGTAGTAGTTATAAATTTTTATATAAGGGTACTGTCGAGGTTGCTCAGCTCCTCCCCCCCTTTTTTGATGAAAAATAACGTAAGCATTATTTTTAAAGTTTTTCGAATATTGCTATAAAGCTTTGAAACGATCCGATTATTATCGATAATTCGATTTTTCTTTGATATGGGCGTTTTATTTTTCCCTGAAGAATTAATCAAGATTTTGGAATATTTATTCCCACTGCTTTAAAGATACCCTTGTACGTATGATAGAAATAACAATCATTGAATGCTCAGTAATATCTATATATCTAAGCCGATTCTTTGGGCAGTCCGTGAGAGAAAACTACTGCATCAGTTTACTTTATTTTGGTCTTAAACGCAAGGATTTTATCTATACATGTGTCAAATTTGGTTTATGTAACCACAATCTCTATTAATTATTGATAATTAACAATTAAAAATTGCTTTCTGCGCATGCTCAGTTACATGTTTAGATCTGGCTTTAGACACTCACTAATCGCGAGGCTGCATAAACACATTAATTTGCTTCTGCGCATGCTCAGTGACACGTTTAATGATAAAACGTACATGGGCCTTCCGGAAGGATGCATCTTCCCGGGCTTATAGAGGGTCTCCCGTCCTTCTGACACGACGGACGGTACTTCCACGAGAAGTTGCACAAAATTTTAAGCTAGCAGGAAAATAAAATCCAAGACTTTTAATTCCAACATATTTTTACGAAACTTTGAAAATTTGGAAGAGTGCTTCCTAAAAAAAAACACGTCTAGCTTGTAAAACCCACTTGATATATATATATATATATATATATATATATATATATATATATGTATACACACACACAAAAAAAAGTTGTTCTTTGAACCCACTTCTCCGAGTTCAAATCGACTGCACAGTGGAACTCGCTTTTGGTGAGTCGTACAACCCATGTGGGAAAGTGGGTTCTAGAACCCAGATCCTAAGCGGGTTGATTTACCCGCCACCAACCCACTAAAATTGGTTATACGACTCACTTTAGAGTGTGTCGAAAAATCACACCAACATGAGTAGACAAACTCCTCTTTCGAGTTCAATATCTCACTATATTTTGGGTTATAAAACCCAGGACTAACGAGTTCTTTTAAGTAAATGAGTTTACGCTATAGTACTCGAAATGTTGCCAATTCCCACCCATCCCGTCTTTAAATTAAGCGATTTTATGCTAGTAATTCATTTTTCATTGTTTTGTGTATTTATTATCTCTATTCCCTCACATACTTTCTCGTGGGAGAAAAAAAAATTGCACTATACACCCATATTTGGAATATAATTTGTATTAAAATTTAAGGATTTTTTTAAAGTTTAAGTCTCATAAAAACAAAGCTAAAGAATTGATAAAATCTTGCAAACTTATATCATAAGTGATGAAAGGCTGCCTAAAAGTTATAAGGATATCAGATATTTAAAATGCTAATCAAGCATCCATTATATTTTTGTAAATCAGTTTCATTCACAGGAGTAACTGAGAAGAAAAAGAAGCTCCAAATAAAACTAAAAATACAAAAAATAAGCTGAGATTTAGTTGGGTGCTACTATATACCAGTAAAATAAAATTTACAGGAAACTTATGAATATTGTAATGTATAGAACCTTAAAATTTTGTAGGTCAAAACGTTTTCCTTTACATCTTTTAGTTTCTTTAAACTGAAACACAAATATTTTATCAAGAAAGTTTCAGATCTTAGCTTTAACCCCAAAAAGATATTCACAAGATAATTTTTTTAAACTGAAACAAAATATTAATTACATTGATTTTTGAATATATATTTGTAATTGGTATACCATGATCCCCACACAACTAATTTAGAAACAATTACAATATCTCAAATTGTAACATTTTAGATTCTGAGGAAATATAGATAATCATTTTCTAACACACAAGTTTTTTTAAAGGTATATTCGACCAAATGCTCGATTAATACTTACATGGTTTGTAAACTTCTTAATTATATGTTAATATACTTACCCAGTTGCTCTAAACAAAACATCTCCAAGCTCATGGTTTGAAAATTTTATAAAGTACTAATATATTTGCTATAAATATACTTTTCTACTTAGAAATTAAATAATTCATGCATAATGCATTCACAATTCCTGCTAAATCAGTTGACTTCAATTGAACACTTTAATGAAAAAGCATGCGAACTCCCATTTAAATCAAAAAACATACCAGCAAACAAAATTACAAATACAGAGAAATTTTATTTACAAATATATATGCAAATTTTTCTGTGTAACCCTAGGCTCAATTTCACATCATTAGAATATTAACATTAACCAATGCATTTCAAATCAAAGCGTGAATTAACATATATCATATCCTAAATCTTGGGCTGTAAAGATTTAGTTTTGTTCAGTTATTTTGGCTGCAATGGAGGATTATTCACCTGAAATATAAAATAAAATCCATAAATGTTATGCATTTCAGTATCAAAGTTGATTCTAATTTTCATGTAATTAAACTTTTGAAGTGCTCACTAATAGGATCTATATTAATGGATATTGTTTGGGTCAATTTTTACTGAAATATTTAAAAAAACAACACATTAGGATTTTAAACATTGAAATATCACCCAGAAAGAAATTGCCTTTTGTCATTACCTTTCTATAACAAAATTTATATATTTACATACAGTAAGCATGAGAACTTAGGTTTTTATTTCTACTGTCACAAATAACAATTAAATTGAAAGAAAATATACCAGATAAGGTTAGACTCATTGATATAGATGGTTTCATTAGTAAAAGTTTTAAATATGGAAACTGTGCTCACCTTAGAAACTAAGTAAAGAAATGGCCAGTTGAATCATCCGTCGGCATCCTGGTAAGGCTTTGTCCTGAAAACTATGTACTCAAAAATCCTGGCACACTATAAGCTGTGTGTTATGTTGCTACAATTGAAAACACGTGCGGGGCTGCTTGGGCGGGAAAAAAAATACCGAACGGGAAATGACCATTTCCTGTCACGTCTTTGGCGAGCAGATGTGAAATACTTTTCAGTTCAGGAGCTTTAGGAAGTATAATGAGAAATACAATCCATAGGCCGAACCCTGCATTGTAAAATATTTTTTCCCATGAATTTGGGATGTTTAATGATTCTTTTAGAACAGACTCAAGTGATAGAATAAGAACTTCAGAGATAATCACGATTTTCTAACTGTGCGAGCTGATAAACTAATTATTATCAGAGTTGTAAAATGCAGATTAAAAAAAAACCCGAGAAATCATTTTAGACTGTTATTAACCACAAACGTAAAAATAAACCCACAAATAAATTTTACACGATTTTTAATAAGTAGTGCCCCATAATAAGTGTGACTTCATTTATTTTTAACTATTATTATCAATAGTATTTGTTTCAACGAGGGCGAATCGTAACCTATTAAGCAAACCATTCGAAAATTAAGGAGCAAAATATGAAAACGCAAACCTGCGAATCCAAGTCTTTTATCTTTGGACCTGTAAGTGTGCACACAGATCGAGACGTACCAAATTAATAACATACACTCAAGAACATTAGTATATTTTCTTTAAAAAAATTTTACTCATGATACAAAATTTCTTTGGAACATATAATTCCTTTGTGCTTTTATGACATTATTAATATTTTTTAAAGCTATTTCTCTAATATTAAATGAAATTCTCTATTATTAAATTTCTCTATTATTAAATGAAAATATTTCTACTCAAAGGTAAAATTTTCTATCTTGAGAACTAAAAATAATAAATAAAATATTGATTTGGAATACGATACGAGAATTTTTGTTATTCTCGCTAAAAAATTAAGACATTGTATACCAAAAATTAACTTCTTTTCCAATAAAATATAGTGGATAAAATTTTAAGTAATGCAAAAAATTTTCATTCCAAATGAACTCCATTTCAACCTTTCAAGTTGCATAATATTTACGTTTTAATATCTGGATATGGTTCTCCAATTCAATAAACTCACTATAAAAGACTTACGACATGTGCATTATTTAACACACTTGTTTCGATAACCCAGTAACAAAAACTCAGTAGTATTTTAACTCACTTACATCCGCGTTCTAAAACACTGATAGTGGTTTGTTTAACTCACGTCTCACAATAACCTACACGAAGTGGGTTGCAGAACCCACTTATTCCGGCGACTGAGCGACTTTTTTTTCTCTGTATATATATATATATATATATATATATATATATATATATATATATATGTATATATATATATATATATGTATATATATATATATATATATATATATATATATATATATATATATATATATATATATATATATATATATATATATATATATATATATATATATATACACTGAAGTGCCACTGAATTAGGGATAGCAAAGCTTATGCAAATTATGTAGCGCTGCGCATCATGTATGCGCAAGTGAGGGCGCTGTGGTAACTGCATATATAGCGCGTTCTGTGGTTGTTCTGAATTAGTTGTTGGAATTGCCAGTATCGGTAAACTGCCAGATTTAGACGCCTTCTATCGCGGACCAATCGTAGATCCGCGACGCATGGGCCATTCAATTTCCGAAATCGTCAGACAGCTAGGATTTTCAAGGTCGACAGTGTCAAGAGTATACCAAGAATACATGGATGGTGGAGAAAAAACTAGCGATCGGGCAAACTGCAAAGGAAAATTAGCCTTGACAGTGCGTGGTGAGAGACGGCTCAGGCGTATTGTACGTAGCCAGCGAAGCCAAACATTAGCTCAAATTACCATCCAGCTTAATGACGGTGCCAGTCGTACAGTCAGTAAACGGATTGTGCAACGCTCGCTTCACCGTATGGGTTTCGGTAGCTGTCGACCTATGAGAGTACCATTGCTGTATACTCGCCATTGGGCTGCACGTCTTGCCTGGGCAAGAGAGCACGGAGACTGGAGTGTAGAGGACTGGAAACGAGTAGCATGGAGTGATGAGTCACGATTCCGACTACTGAACGCCGACGGGAGGCTGAGAACATGGCGTCAAGCTCATGAAGCCATGGATCCTGCATGCCTGGCTGGAACTGTACAAGGGCATGGTATCTCAATCATGGTCTGGGGTGTGTTTTCGTGGCACAGACTGGGATCTTTAGTGCGTATACCAACCTCCCTCAATGCAATTCGGTACATAGAGTTGCTGGGTGATCACCTCCATCCGTTTATGCTGTTCTGTTATCCTTACGGTAATGGAGTTTTCCAGCAAGACAACTGTACCTCTCACAAGTCCCTGTTGGATACTGGCTGGTTGGATGAGCATTCCTCTGAGTTCTCTGTAATGAATTGGCCACCTAGAAGCCCAGACTTAAATCCTATTGACCATCTTTGGGATGTTTTGGAACAAGGCGTGAAAGGCCATCACACAGCACCAAAGAACCTTACTGAATTATGGACAGCTTTAACCAATATTTGGCAAGCCATTCCCGTGGAACGTTTCCAGAAACTTGTTGAATCTATGCGTCGTCGTGTGGCAGCCGTTATCAATGCCAGAGGAGGCCCAACTCGTTACTAGGCAGGTATCCCTAATTGAATTTCACTTTAGTATATACCCAACAAACACAAGACTGACGGCAACTTGACGGGCCTGTTCTGGAGGCGCCGGTAGAACGATAGGCTCGGGGAAAATGATCCGTACCGTTGCCGGGTGATTTACGAATGTCCGACGCGGAATCCCGTAGTGTGTACCCGTTTGAGGGCCGGTGATGGTTGGATAGGAATCGACCCGAAACCGCTCTCCCTGTAACGTCCCGGAATCGATAGTCCGATTCGTAACCACAAGTAACAGAAATCTGCATCAGAGTTATGGATTTGAAAGGGAAGGCGAAGATTAGATTAAACAGACTTTTCATAAATATTTATTTCACTTTTGTGAAACTTCTTTTGCACGAAAAATTCACATAATTTTCCTTGTATGAAAAGATTGAATTATATCAGAAGTATACGGCTGATATAATATAATATTTCGGTTATACTATGTGATATATGCATAATATATATCATCTATATATTTAATTTGCTAAGCCGACTTTTTGGGCAGTCCGTGAGAGAAAACTACTGCATCAATTTACTTCATTTTGGTCTTAAACGAAAGATTGTAATCTGTAGATTTGTTAAATTTGGTTTTTGTGACAGCAATTTCCATTAATTAGCAATAATTTACAATTGATTTTTACGCATGGTCAGTGGCATGTTTAAATCTGTCTTTAGAAACTCACTGTTTCCGCGCACGCTCAGTGACATGTTTTAATGGTAAACACGTTTATTCCGAGTAGTCTCTCTAGATCTATCTCTGACTTATTTATTTTTATGATAATTATATTTGTGAAATAAAACAGTAAACCTCATGGAAACTGTTTATTTCATGCTGTTTAATTAGCGATAATTTACAATTTAAAAAAATTGCTTTCTGCACATGCTCAGTGACATTTTTAAATCTGTCTTTAGATACTCACTAAGCGCGAAGCCGCTTAATCACAATTTGTTTCTGCGCATTATTATGATTTTCAACATTTGACAATGATGTGTTGAATATAATTTGTGTATTAGTACATTCATTTACTATCTAGCCGTCGTGTTTTGACAAACATCAACTATTGTTAGATTATATTAATTTATTTTTGGCTTTTATATAGAAATGAAATAAACATCCACTTACAAATGGATAATTTTTTTGATCAAGAGTTTATGCACAAGAGAGTAAAGAGTAGTACCTGCCTAAATTTGTTTTTCAGTTTGATTAAGACGGACTTTTCGGCAGACTCTCTTGGATGCCAAAGCGGGTATCTATCTGGCGCTTCATTTCATACTCAGGTTCTCTGCGATTTACTTGGCAACCCTACCACCAGTTCCATTGGGCCAATATCAATTTCGTTAGGCGCTACATTTCGTTTTTTGGTAGACCGCTGGGTTACACTTATTTGGACTTCAAATTTTTCGGTGATGGTGTTGATAATTATTTCATGATTTAAATATTTCGTGACGCAGGAATTGGAGCCATTTTTTTTATAGAAACATGACCATTTTAGCTTATTTTCGGCACTTTTTTTTCGGGGGGGGGGGGGGTAAGTGTATTGATTTTGTAATGAATAACATGACCGTTTTTATTTATCAGAAGATAGATATATTCATAGCATAAAGTAAAATACTTCGAGTGACAGTTCTCTTTTAAATGAAATTGCGTCCGAATGCATTTCAATAAATGTTTAACAGATTAAACACTAAAAACATATCATACATTTTTAAACCTCTATACAGTCATAATATTGTTATTAAAATATTGAGGTACATTGAATTTTATTCGTCATTTTTACAGTATTTATTCGCATACTTTATAGCTAGTGATGTATAGAACAATAAAGAATGAATCTAGGAAGTGAAATAAAAATAATTGATGACTGAAAATAAATTTCATATAGCAGACCAACGTATATGTAAATGTAGGTACAAATACTTTATAAGTTTTAGCACCCATTGATATGAACTGTATTCATATTTTTCGAATATGCTTCATAAAAACAAACTCCCTCTCATCAGAGATAAAATTAGAAAGTGCGTGTTTGTATGTATGTAAATGTTGACAGTAATTTAGTAGCTTTTAATGTGCTAGTAAATACAGGGCAGTTTCTAGGGTAGCTGCCATACGTGTGCGAGAATAATTCCCCCACCCCCTCATACCGTATGGATTAATTGAAATTTCTCTGAAATATTTTTACCTTAAATGAAACAACAAATTACAGAAAATATTATAAATTCAGTTTATTTTTTAATTTTATAACCTAACATAATAATTATTAATGTATTGATATAACAACTAAATGAATAAGTTATATTAAATACATACAACACATATCTATTAATACATATACTTAATAAGTCAGTCAAAAACATAATCTTTGCTTTCCTTGCTTTTTTTAATGCAAATTCTGTTATAATATCTGATCATCTATATCTTCCGAAATGTCCTTTTCGATGCTAATAATAGATAAGTCTGAAAGCCTTTCTTGTCCCATTGTAGACCTCAAATAATTTTTTATTATTTTAAGTTTTGAAAAGCTTCTTTCCCCGCTAGCCACAGTCACAGGCAATGTTAATAAAATTCGTATGGTAATCACTAAATTTGGACACAGATAGATGAGGTTGTTTGTAAATAGGTATTGAATCACATTTAACGCGTTCATTTCAAGGGAAATATAAAGGGCAATGTTGTCAGTTTCATCGCATAAATCTTCAGCTATAATATATTTTTCATTTTTATATGGATCATGTAACATACTTTCCACAAATTTACATTTTGTAGACCTATTTGATTTATCTGTTTCAAGGAAATCTGATATTGAAATAAATCCCCAAAAAATGCTCCCTAATTTCCATTTGCTTTGATTTATTACTTAATAGAACAAATCTTACTACAACAGTAAGTCGGTCTTGGTTGCTTAGATCAGGGGTGGAATCTAAAATAGTAGAATAATATTTACAAAATTTTAAGAATGATATTATTTCATGTCTTATTTTTTGTTCCAAAAGAAAAAATAGTTCATTTTGAATATGAACACCTACAGTGGCTCCAAAATGTGTTCGTACACTTACGATTTTCAATGAAATAGGGATCTATCCATTAATTAAAATGAATATTACAGAATGAGCATTTAATAATAAGATTTATAATCTATTCTTAACAAAACTATATGAAATATTTTGAAAACATAGTAAAACTTTATTTTTAAAACACCAATAATCAAAAAGTAACAAAAACTATCTCACAAAAGTCATCGTACACTGAAATATTTTCGGATAAATTCATAACTAAAATTATCGCCTGGCGCTTTATTTTTATTTTTGAATTGTTGTGGCATTTAAAATATCATTTGGCTTTAATTTTTGCTTGCCTATTCCGTAATATTCTATTTATTATTTAAAAATGGCTTGCAAAGAAACAACAAACAGCATTGATCGAAAATTGATTATTTTTCATCATAGTTGTGGTAAATCAGTTCGGAATGTTGCTAAATTACTTAATTTATCCCATTATACTGTGCAGTATGTGATAAAACGCTTTGAAGAAGAAAATCGGATAAAAATCAAGATAAGAAAAGGTCGTCCGGCAAAGTTAACAAAACGTGATGAGAGATTTTTAATTAGAAAATTTGTGAAAAATCTACGTTTGAGTGCTGTAAAACTTTCTGCAGAATTTAATGAAACATTTTCTACTTCAATTTCACCTGAAACTGTTCAACGAGTTCTCAGAGCAGCTGGATTATATGGGCGTTCTGCCCGTAGAATTTTTTTGTGAGTGAGAAAAACAGAAAGCTCGGGCTTTCCTTCGCACTATCAATGATTAATAAGCCCCAAACCTATTGGAATAATGTCTTATTTGCCGATGAAAGCAAGTTTATCATTTTTGGTTCCGATGGGCGTATAATTGTATGGAGAAGAAAAAATAAGGAACTTAATCCTAAGAACTTAGTAGAAACAGTTAAACATGGCGGTGGAGGTGTCCTTGTGTGGGAGTGCATGTCAACATCAGGACTAAGTAATTTGGTATTTATTGATGGCATAATGAATCGTGCTGTTTATATAAATATTTTAAGAGACAATTTAAAATTATCAGCCTAAAATTTGGGTATTTGAAATTTTTAATTTTTTTTAATCAAGATAACGATCCTAAGCCCACGGCTCTCAACGTTCGCCTCTGGTGTCTCTATAATTGTCCACAAGTTTTGAAAACACCACCTCAATCGCCAGATTTAAACTCAATAGAACATTTTTGGAGAGAACTGGAGGTTCGAGTACGAAAACACGACATTTTTAAAAGAAAAAGCGAACTAAAAACAATTATGATGGAAGAATGGATGAACATTGATGCAGAAATTACAAAAGAACTAGTGCAATCTATTCCCAGACGTTTAAAAGCTGTTGTCGATGCTAAAGGATATCCTACTAAATATTAATTTAACGAAAAATTAGAATATTTTCTTATAAGTAGAGATTTTTTTACAAGTGTTCGATGACTGTTGTGGGATAAAGTTTTTGTTACTTTTTGATTACTGGTTTCTTAAAAATAAAGTTTTACTATGTTTTTAAACTACACTCATGGACAAAAAAATTAGCGCACCAAGAAATAATTGCGGGATAGTAGATAGAAATTGCCGGTTCACCAACACACGGATTGGTGCGGATTAGACGGATTAAGGGGAGGGGCTTAAAGTGGGCGGAGCTAACTGAGTGACGTGGACCAATCAGAGTGCAGCTGGCCACCTGGCGGCGTGTTTTTGTCAATCAGGAGAAGGCCATGATCTTAGCACCCCCTTGCGGGAAAACCTGGAACCTTGTAGTACAGCAGAATCTTGAAGAGAGTATGTGCTCCGCGAAGCGCCCCCTATAGGTCAAATATGGAACTAAATTACGTATAAGGTTACGGATTTATATTTTCAGTGCTGCCATCTATTTTATAAAAATCACAACTGAATTTTACATTTAATTTTACAGAAGATATATATTTTTAAAAGTTTGTCCTGAGCGGGGATCGAACCCGGGATCGCACGGTTGGCAAGCCAACGCCCTACCCACTCGGCTGTCGAGGCTTGTCATTGTACGGTATTATAAGGTATTTAAAGAGTGAATATTTTAAAGGGAACTTGAGAAATATGATAGAGGATTCTGTGGTATTATATTATTTTAATTAGTTAATTAATTAATTATTTTTTTAATATAATACATACTAAGCGCCCCCTAGCGGGAAAAACTTGAACTAAACTAGAACTTTAAATATTTAAGATTGTAAAACGATTTTACACTGTTATCAACATCTAGTGAATAAATTATATTTTGAAATTCTGATATCGATAATTTTACGCTGCAGGCGCCATCTATTGGTAAAAATTACAACTACATTTAAAATTTAATTTTGTAAAAGGTTTTATTTTAGTTTAAATTCTAAATTAAAATATATTATTAACTTACTATTTTTTTAACGATAGTAGTAATTAGTAAAAAATAATTATAATTACTTATTATTACTTTAAAGACATATCTAATTTATAAATAATATTTGAAAAAATATTCTATTAAAAGGAGTATTTACAAGTCTTTTAACATTAAATCTATAAGAGAAGATATTAACAAGGATATTTTTACGCATAAAATTATTGAAAACAGCTGTTAAATTTAAAATATCTTTAATTTTCATGCTAATATCAATTTCAAGTATAATATAACTTAGATATATCTTTAAACCCATTTAAACATAACTTGAAGACATTAAATTATACAATTACCATCTAGAACCTGAAACTTAAAACATATTATCAATTTAATAGTTTGGAAAAAGTATTTATTTCAGAACATTACATACTAGCATGAAAAAAAAAAAAAAATGAGAAATATTATTTGATCTTACCTTGAAAAACATTCCATGACAGCTAACAAGGATATTTTTAGACATAAAATTATTTAAACAAAGCGGGAATTGCCCAGTAGAGTTATTTTTTCCTTTTAATATTAGAAATAAAAACTGAAATATGATTCAATCTAGATAATTATTTAAATTAAATACACATAACATATCAATCCATACTATTAAATCTGCAAGAGAAGATATTAAATTTACGCTAAAAAATTTTTTTAATTGTCGACATATGCATACTGCAATAGTCTACATTATTATCAAAAAGTTCATTGAATTATATTCTATAACAGAGAGAATATTTTTATGAATTTACTAGAATTAATTATCAAAAATAAATATAACGTCATCTATTGATTAAAAATGAAACTTAGAAAATTTAATACATGGTTTTGAGTATATTTTTCAAAACTTTAAATATTTTTAGTCGAAGGGCTTATTTTAAAGACTTTAAAATTGTTTTGCTATGTTTTTTAACGTGATATATAATTTTACATAGATACATTCGCAAAATAATACAAAATAATAAGAAATTTTTACATAGATAGGCAAAACGAATATTTTTTTTCTTTTACTTGATATTTTTACACATGAAGTTATTTTACAACAAGCGTTAAGTTTAAAATATCTATAATTTTTCTTAAGAATATTACTTTGCAGTATAATATAATTTAGATAGAGCTTTGAAACCATTGTAACATTTAGTATAGAAAAAATTATTATTTGATCTTACCTTGAAAAACATTCCATGAAAGCTAACAAGGGATATTTTTAGACATAAAATTATTTAAACAAAGCGGGAATTCCCCAGTAGAGTTATTTTTTCCTTTTAATATTAGAAATAAAAACTGAAATATGATTCAATCTAGATAATTATTTAAATTAAATACACATAACATACCAATCCATACTATTAAATCTGCAAGAGAAGATATTAAATTTACGCTAAAAAAATTTTTTAATTGTCGACATATGCATACTGCAATAGTCTACATTATTATCAAAAAGTTCATTGAATTATATTCTATAACAGAGAGAATATTTTTATGAATTTACTAGAATTAATTATCAAAAATAAATATAACGTCATCTATTGATTAAAAATGAAACTTAGAAAATTTAATACATGGTTTTGAGTATATTTTTCAAAACTTTAAATATTTTTAGTCGAAGGGATTATTTTCAGGACTTTAAAATTGTTTTGCTATGTTTTTTAACGTGATATATAATTTTACATAGATACATTCGCAAAATAATACAAAATAATAAGAAATTTTTACATAGATAGGCTAAAACGAATATTTTTTTTTTCTTTTACTTGATATTTTTACACATGAAATTATTTTACAACAAGCGTTAAGTTTAAAATATCTATAATTTTTCTTAAGAATATTACTTTGCAGTATAATATAATTTAGATAGAGCTTTGAATCCATTATAACATTTAGTATAGAAAAAATTATTATCTAATCTTACCTTGAAAAACATTCCATGAAAGCTAACAAGGGATATTTTTAGACATGAAATTATTTACGACAAGCGTTATGTTTAAAATATCTTTAATTTTTCTTAAGAATATTACTTTGCAGTATAATATAATTTAGATAGAGCTTTAAAACCATTGTAACATTTAGTATAGAAAAATTATTATTATTTAATCTTACCTTGAAAGGCATTCCATGAAAGCTAACAAGGGATATTTTTAGACATAAAATTATTTAAACAAAGCGGGAATTCCCCAGTAGAGTTATTTTTTCCTTTTAATATTAGAAATAAAAACTGAAATATGATTTAATCTAGATAATTATTTAAATTAAATACATATAACATACCAATCCATACTATTAAATCTGCAAGAGAAGGTATCAAATTTATCTCGCGATGTTAATAGAGAAGATTCTTACATTATCTGAAATAATACAGACTTTATCATGTTTAGAAGATATTTACAAGAGTTCATTTTAGAATTAAATGAATCATGGTTTGAATCCTACAACAGTAGGGGGTATATGCAAACATGAAGACTTTAAATTATACAATTACCATCTAGAACCTGAAACTTAAAAATATATGCACCAATTTAAGTATCTTTATATAGTTTATGTACAGTTTTGAATATATTTCAAACCTTAAACGTTTTTTCCAACTTTGAAACTATATTATAAGTTAAGACGCTTACTAAAATTAAAAAAACATTTTATAGAGGTAAAGACTTGAAAGATAAAATTTACAAGTTTTAATCCTAAATATTATATTTTATCCAGAAATGTAGACTATTAATATATGATTTTAAACCTAACATGCTTTCAACGATTACCTAAATTGCGATATAATGTTAAATTTCACAGATTATTTCACAGATTTAAAGATATTTATTTAACCTAAGATGTTTATAAATCCTATCCAAATTGGAATAGTGTTTGCATATCATCATAAACAACTAAATATTATCATTTTCATGGGTTTTAAGGTATTTATTCAACATAAGATGTTTATAAATCCTACCTAAATTGGAATAGTTTCTGCATATCAACATAGACTGCGTAAACAACCAAATATTAACTTAATTTAAATAAGAGCATATAATTTCCTTTTTGATAACTTAAATATATATATATATCATACATGTTGCTAAATTAAAATTCTTGTTATACTTTCGTATAAGATAGTTTTTTTACATACAAGAACAGAAATAATATAGACTTTATTATGTTTAGAGGATTTGCAGATATTTAAAGCAGTTCACTTAACTTTAGAAGTAAATGGATCAGAGTTTGAATTCTACTGCAATAGAGGTAGTTTAACTTCACAATTATAATCTAAACAGATAACAAATCTTTGAAAAAAATATTCTATAAAAAGCAATAAAATATATTATGGAAACTTCAAATTAATTTATGATAGGTTTCATTAAATATTCTGCAAACGCTATGAAACATTTCGCATAGAAAATAATTACCATTTGATCTTACCTTTAAAATCTATAGTTTATGCACTTAATTCATATAATTTTTTACAAAAACAAGCTTTAACTGCATAAGAAGATATTATATTTGTCCCGCACATACATATAAACTTAAAACATATTAAAACTTACTAGTTCCCTTATAAAGGTTTCAAGACTTTAAAAATTTTTTTACTATGTTTTAAATCTAATCTATAATTTTACATAGATATAACCATTAATAAATTGTTTTACATAGAAAAAAGCATACATCGCACCTAAAATTTTAGTTTTCTTAACAAAATAACCTGCAAAACTTTCATCGAAACAAATGTTTATTATGTTAAAAAAAATCAAACACCTATTGATATTACTTTGAAATATTATGCAAATAATAACTTTGAATAAGTTTTACATCAGAAATTATTTTCCGACAATTGTTAAAAAAAATTTATACTATAAGTTTAAAACGCTTCCTAACACTTAAAATTTTATCATTCTATAAGGAGTATAATTTCTTTTAAATCATGCATAAACATCTATATATTAACATAATTTACATAATAGCATATGACTTCCTTTTAATACCATAAATATACATATCATAAATGTTGCTAAATTAAAATTCATGATATACTTTCGTATAAGATAGTTTTCTACATGCAATTACCCAAAATATTTTATCCATACAGCAACAGAAATAATACAGACTTTATCATGTTTAGAAGATATTTACATGAGTTCATTTTAGAAGTAAATTGACCAAGGTTTAAATCTTACAGCGGTAGGGGTATACGCAGACAATATTTTTATATGAGAACCTACTTACAATAGATCTTAAAATTAAAATAAGTTTTGTTAAGAATAAAACTCTGCTGTAGATTTTATAATCTAAGCATATACCACACTGTCATAGTTAACATTTTCAAAACTTAATGGTTTAAAATATATTATTATAAAACATATAAAATACTTACGGCATTAGTAGAAATATTCTGCATTGGAAAAAAAAATCTGGAGCTTATAATTAGCCATACTTCTAAAACGAGACCCAATTGAAAAATATACAAGTCACGTTAGTTAATCTTGATTATCTGCGGTTAATTTTCCGTTACAGTCACAGTTATCTTCTCAAAATGAATCAATGATAAGATAAATAATTATTTTGCTATCATTTAACGAATCGTTCACGTTCCTTTTATTTTATTTGTCAAGAGTTGCCAAGAGTTGGCAACGATTGTAGAACGACTTTCAAAAATCTAACCCCTAGTGTTTACACAAGAAGTAGATTATTATCTTATACACGAGAGTATACTGTGGGAAAAGATCAGATAATATGTTTAATCAAAGTTAAACAATTGATACACGTTTTGCTAACCAAAACTTTATTCGATAGGTTAATTTTCAAATCTGAAACAAGCTTTGCTAACTGCTAATACAGTTTATTAATGTTGTTAATAGAGTTTTTAATAACGAAGTTGTTCGATTAATGCTTGCAAAACTGCAACTACTAAGTTGATCGAATATATATTAAATTGTATTAAGTTAAAATTCTAGTTTTCACGTGAAAAAACATTATGCAACATAAGTATTAAAATTAAGTCTTTGAAATATTCTATAAAAAGTAATGAAATATACTATGGAGACACTTACCCATTGTTGCTAAGCTTGGCATTAATTAATAAAATAATTATAAAGATCTATTAATAATACTTTGAAATATTCTGTAAAAGGTAACTTAGAATAATTTTTAAACATGATTATTCTATAAAAAATACAATATTATCAGTAACAGCAGCAGATAGTATATTCAAGATTATTGAAAACAACGTAACAGAGAATAAAATTTTAGATTATAAAGCAACAAAGGCTAATTTTCAAATGTACACTGTCAACCTCTACTATCAGTATTTTACGATTCATTGAAGTGGAAGTTATAGTTAAGTTCTTATTCTCACTTAACATTTTAATAACTTAAAAGTTTAACGTTGTATTGTACAACCGACACTCATCAGAATAATATAAATTGCTAGTAATCTTATCTAATGACGAAATAAAATAAACTATGAGTCATAGAAACTTATCTTATCTGATATAGCGATTCATTCGACAGTCGCTTGCTAGATTTTCAATCGGAGAGGGCTGTTTTAGAGTGCTTGTGCTGTTTATCTGTTAGATTATGAAACCTGCATTTAAAAAAATGAAGGAACAGCTTGTTCCCGAAAAAGATTGGTATGAGCAAAATTATGAAAATACAGATTTTTGCATGCATAATTTTTCTGAAGGAATCTTAAATGTTTTAAAAATTGAACAGAGAAAAAAAGAAGTTAATTGCTTCGGCCCATCAATGATAAAATATTTCAATCTTGGATGTAATATTCTTGGATGTAATGTTTTTGCAACTGTCCACATACATATCAGTGGCGCAGCAGTCCACATTGCTAAATTTAAAGAAAGTCACCTACATAAACTTCAAAGGGAAAAAGGAGTGTCAATGCATGGAGATACCTGGATCGAATTTAATAAGAAACTTCCTACCATCTCAACTGAATATAAAGACACTTCATGTATTGCAAACAACGAAATAATCGCTATTATAGATCAGGAAGTGTGTATTCTACAGGGGATGTATCGCATGAAAAATGCTAATTATGACTTAGATTCCGGAATTAAGTTGAATAGATATGAACTAAAACAACTTTGTGATTATGCTTCAGACATTACAGACTGTGTCGAACACACAATTTTATGTCGTACTTTGCCTCACATTCTACAAGAAAATATTGCCGATTCCATCTCCGATTGTTTTAAAGAACATTGTAATGTAGATGATGCGCTTGAAAATTTTTTCAGATGTGTTAAACAAGAACTGTTCAATGTATGTCATAAACTGTTTAAATGTGAAGGATGTATTATGAACCACCCCTCCCAATATCAACATTTGTGTCTAAAAAGCAGTGCTTTAGAAAAATATAAGAGTCTTGGTAAAATACCAATTTTTCATATAAGTATTCAAGATATTGTTAAAAATATATGTGATACATATTGTACATGCGCATACATTAATACTGAAATTTTTAAAAATCTTTGCGTCGATGATTTTAAATACTATTTCGAAAACGGAATAGTTAAAGTGTAAATACTTTTGGATTATTCTAATGATCTGAAATTTCACTCTAAGGAATATCTTCAAGAATTGTAAGAATTTTTTAGATATGTTAAATAAAGGTTGCTTTAAGGATGAATTATTCCATTTTTTTAGTCTATGTGTGTTTTAATGTAAATGATATCTTAAAAATTATTAATATATCTTTAAATTATAATAAATATTTTTTGATATCATTAAATAATTTTTAAGACATCATTTACATTAAAACACACATAGACTAAAAAAAATGGAATAATTCATCCTTAAAGCAACCTTTATTTAACATATCTAAAAAATTCTTACAATTCTTGAAGATATTCCTTAGAGTGAAATTTCAGATCATTAGAATAATCCAAAAGTATTTACACTTTAACTATTCCGTTTTCGAAATAGTATTTAAAATCATCGACGCAAAGATTTTTAAAAATTTCAGTATTAATGTATGCGCATGTACAATATGTATCACATATATTTTTAACAATATCTTGAATACTTATATGAAAAATTGGTATTTTACCAAGACTCTTATATTTTTCTAAAGCACTGCTTTTTAGACACAAATGTTGATATTGGGAGGGGTGGTTCATAATACATCCTTCACATTTAAACAGTTTATGACATACATTGAACAGTTCTTGTTTAACACATCTGAAAAAATTTTCAAGCGCATCATCTACATTACAATGTTCTTTAAAACAATCGGAGATGGAATCGGCAATATTTTCTTGTAGAATGTGAGGCAAAGTACGACATAAAATTGTGTGTTCGACACAGTCTGTAATGTCTGAAGCATAATCACAAAGTTGTTTTAGTTCATATCTATTCAACTTAATTCCGGAATCTAAGTCATAATTAGCATTTTTCATGCGATACATCCCCTGTAGAATACACACTTCCTGATCTATAATAGCGATTATTTCGTTGTTTGCAATACATGAAGTGTCTTTATATTCAGTTGAGATGGTAGGAAGTTTCTTATTAAATTCGATCCAGGTATCTCCATGCATTGACACTCCTTTTTCCCTTTGAAGTTTATGTAGGTGACTTTCTTTAAATTTAGCAATGTGGACTGCTGCGCCACTGATATGTATGTGGACAGTTGCAAAAACATTACATCCAAGAATATTACATCCAAGATTGAAATATTTTATCATTGATGGGCCGAAGCAATTAACTTCTTTTTTTCTCTGTTCAATTTTTAAAACATTTAAGATTCCTTCAGAAAAATTATGCATGCAAAAATCTGTATTTTCATAATTTTGCTCATACCAATCTTTTTCGGGAACAAGCTGTTCCTTCATTTTTTTAAATGCAGGTTTCATAATCTAACAGATAAACAGCACAAGCACTCTAAAACAGCCCTCTCCGATTGAAAATCTAGCAAGCGACTGTCGAATGAATCGCTATATCAGATAAGATAAGTTTCTATGACTCATAGTTTATTTTATTTCGTCATTAGATAAGATTACTAGCAATTTATATTATTCTGATGAGTGTCGGTTGTACAATACAACGTTAAACTTTTAAGTTATTAAAATGTTAAGTGAGAATAAGAACTTAACTATAACTTCCACTTCAATGAATCGTAAAATACTGATAGTAGAGGTTGACAGTGTACATTTGAAAATTAGCCTTTGTTGCTTTATAATCTAAAATTTTATTCTCTGTTACGTTGTTTTCAATAATCTTGAATATACTATCTGCTGCTGTTACTGATAATATTGTATTTTTTATAGAATAATCATGTTTAAAAATTATTCTAAGTTACCTTTTACAGAATATTTCAAAGTATTATTAATAGATCTTTATAATTATTTTATTAATTAATGCCAAGCTTAGCAACAATGGGTAAGTGTCTCCATAGTATATTTCATTACTTTTTATAGAATATTTCAAAGACTTAATTTTAATACTTATGTTGCATAATGTTTTTTCACGTGAAAACTAGAATTTTAACTTAATACAATTTAATATATATTCGATCAACTTAGTAGTTGCAGTTTTGCAAGCATTAATCGAACAACTTCGTTATTAAAAACTCTATTAACAACATTAATAAACTGTATTAGCAGTTAGCAAAGCTTGTTTCAGATTTGAAAATTAACCTATCGAATAAAGTTTTGGTTAGCAAAACGTGTATCAATTGTTTAACTTTGATTAAACATATTATCTGATCTTTTCCCACAGTATACTCTCGTGTATAAGATAATAATCTACTTCTTGTGTAAACACTAGGGGTTAGATTTTTGAAAGTCGTTCTACAATCGTTGCCAACTCTTGGCAACTCTTGACAAATAAAATAAAAGGAACGTGAACGATTCGTTAAATGATAGCAAAATAATTATTTATCTTATCATTGATTCATTTTGAGAAGATAACTGTGACTGTAACGGAAAATTAACCGCAGATAATCAAGATTAACTAACGTGACTTGTATATTTTTCAATTGGGTCTCGTTTTAGAAGTATGGCTAATTATAAGCTCCAGATTTTTTTTTCCAATGCAGAATATTTCTACTAATGCCGTAAGTATTTTATATGTTTTATAATAATATATTTTAAACCATTAAGTTTTGAAAATGTTAACTATGACAGTGTGGTATATGCTTAGATTATAAAATCTACAGCAGAGTTTTATTCTTAACAAAACTTATTTTAATTTTAAGATCTATTGTAAGTAGGTTCTCATATAAAAATATTGTCTGCGTATACCCCTACCGCTGTAAGATTTAAACCTTGGTCAATTTACTTCTAAAATGAACTCATGTAAATATCTTCTAAACATGATAAAGTCTGTATTATTTCTGTTGCTGTATGGATAAAATATTTTGGGTAATTGCATGTAGAAAACTATCTTATACGAAAGTATATCATGAATTTTAATTTAGCAACATTTATGATATGTATATTTATGGTATTAAAAGGAAGTCATATGCTATTATGTAAATTATGTTAATATATAGATGTTTATGCATGATTTAAAAGAAATTATACTCCTTATAGAATGATAAAATTTTAAGTGTTAGGAAGCGTTTTAAACTTATAGTATAAATTTTTTTTAACAATTGTCGGAAAATAATTTCTGATGTAAAACTTATTCAAAGTTATTATTTGCATAATATTTCAAAGTAATATCAATAGGTGTTTGATTTTTTTTAACATAATAAACATTTGTTTCGATGAAAGTTTTGCAGGTTATTTTGTTAAGAAAACTAAAATTTTAGGTGCGATGTATGCTTTTTTCTATGTAAAACAATTTATTAATGGTTATATCTATGTAAAATTATAGATTAGATTTAAAACATAGTAAAAAAATTTTTAAAGTCTTGAAACCTTTATAAGGGAACTAGTAAGTTTTAATATGTTTTAAGTTTATATGTATGTGCGGGACAAATATAATATCTTCTTATGCAGTTAAAGCTTGTTTTTGTAAAAAATTATATGAATTAAGTGCATAAACTATAGATTTTAAAGGTAAGATCAAATGGTAATTATTTTCTATGCGAAATGTTTCATAGCGTTTGCAGAATATTTAATGAAACCTATCATAAATTAATTTGAAGTTTCCATAATATATTTTATTGCTTTTTATAGAATATTTTTTTCAAAGATTTGTTATCTGTTTAGATTATAATTGTGAAGTTAAACTACCTCTATTGCAGTAGAATTCAAACTCTGATCCATTTACTTCTAAAGTTAAGTGAACTGCTTTAAATATCTGCAAATCCTCTAAACATAATAAAGTCTATATTATTTCTGTTCTTGTATGTAAAAAAACTATCTTATACGAAAGTATAACAAGAATTTTAATTTAGCAACATGTATGATATATATATATATTTAAGTTATCAAAAAGGAAATTATATGCTCTTATTTAAATTAAGTTAATATTTGGTTGTTTACGCAGTCTATGTTGATATGCAGAAACTATTCCAATTTAGGTAGGATTTATAAACATCTTATGTTGAATAAATACCTTAAAACCCATGAAAATGATAATATTTAGTTGTTTATGATGATATGCAAACACTATTCCAATTTGGATAGGATTTATAAACATCTTAGGTTAAATAAATATCTTTAAATCTGTGAAATAATCTGTGAAATTTAACATTATATCGCAATTTAGGTAATCGTTGAAAGCATGTTAGGTTTAAAATCATATATTAATAGTCTACATTTCTGGATAAAATATAATATTTAGGATTAAAACTTGTAAATTTTATCTTTCAAGTCTTTACCTCTATAAAATGTTTTTTTAATTTTAGTAAGCGTCTTAACTTATAATATAGTTTCAAAGTTGGAAAAAACGTTTAAGGTTTGAAATATATTCAAAACTGTACATAAACTATATAAAGATACTTAAATTGGTGCATATATTTTTAAGTTTCAGGTTCTAGATGGTAATTGTATAATTTAAAGTCTTCATGTTTGCATATACCCCCTACTGTTGTAGGATTCAAACCATGATTCATTTAATTCTAAAATGAACTCTTGTAAATATCTTCTAAACATGATAAAGTCTGTATTATTTCAGATAATGTAAGAATCTTCTCTATTAACATCGCGAGATAAATTTGATACCTTCTCTTGCAGATTTAATAGTATGGATTGGTATGTTATATGTATTTAATTTAAATAATTATCTAGATTAAATCATATTTCAGTTTTTATTTCTAATATTAAAAGGAAAAAATAACTCTACTGGGGAATTCCCGCTTTGTTTAAATAATTTTATGTCTAAAAATATCCCTTGTTAGCTTTCATGGAATGCCTTTCAAGGTAAGATTAAATAATAATAATTTTTCTATACTAAATGTTACAATGGTTTTAAAGCTCTATCTAAATTATATTATACTGCAAAGTAATATTCTTAAGAAAAATTAAAGATATTTTAAACATAACGCTTGTCGTAAATAATTTCATGTCTAAAAATATCCCTTGTTAGCTTTCATGGAATGTTTTTCAAGGTAAGATTAGATAATAATTTTTTCTATACTAAATGTTATAATGGATTCAAAGCTCTATCTAAATTATATTATACTGCAAAGTAATATTCTTAAGAAAAATTATAGATATTTTAAACTTAACGCTTGTTGTAAAATAATTTCATGTGTAAAAATATCAAGTAAAAGAAAAAAAAAATATTCGTTTTAGCCTATCTATGTAAAAATTTCTTATTATTTTGTATTATTTTGCGAATGTATCTATGTAAAATTATATATCACGTTAAAAAACATAGCAAAACAATTTTAAAGTCCTGAAAATAATCCCTTCGACTAAAAATATTTAAAGTTTTGAAAAATATACTCAAAACCATGTATTAAATTTTCTAAGTTTCATTTTTAATCAATAGATGACGTTATATTTATTTTTGATAATTAATTCTAGTAAATTCATAAAAATATTCTCTCTGTTATAGAATATAATTCAATGAACTTTTTGATAATAATGTAGACTATTGCAGTATGCATATGTCGACAATTAAAAAATTTTTTTAGCGTAAATTTAATATCTTCTCTTGCAGATTTAATAGTATGGATTGGTATGTTATGTGTATTTAATTTAAATAATTATCTAGATTGAATCATATTTCAGTTTTTATTTCTAATATTAAAAGGAAAAAATAACTCTACTGGGGAATTCCCGCTTTGTTTAAATAATTTTATGTCTAAAAATATCCCTTGTTAGCTTTCATGGAATGTTTTTCAAGGTAAGATCAAATAATAATTTTTTCTATACTAAATGTTACAATGGTTTCAAAGCTCTATCTAAATTATATTATACTGCAAAGTAATATTCTTAAGAAAAATTATAGATATTTTAAACTTAACGCTTGTTGTAAAATAACTTCATGTGTAAAAATATCAAGTAAAAGAAAAAAAATATTCGTTTTGCCTATCTATGTAAAAATTTCTTATTATTTTGTATTATTTTGCGAATGTATCTATGTAAAATTATATATCACGTTAAAAAACATAGCAAAACAATTTTAAAGTCTTTAAAATAAGCCCTTCGACTAAAAATATTTAAAGTTTTGAAAAATATACTCAAAACCATGTATTAAATTTTCTAAGTTTCATTTTTAATCAATAGATGACGTTATATTTATTTTTGATAATTAATTCTAGTAAATTCATAAAAATATTCTCTCTGTTATAGAATATAATTCAATGAACTTTTTGATAATAATGTAGACTATTGCAGTATGCATATGTCGACAATTAAAAAAATTTTTTAGCGTAAATTTAATATCTTCTCTTGCAGATTTAATAGTATGGATTGATATGTTATGTGTATTTAATTTAAATAATTATCTAGATTGAATCATATTTCAGTTTTTATTTCTAATATTAAAAGGAAAAAATAACTCTACTGGGCAATTCCCGCTTTGTTTAAATAATTTTATGTCTAAAAATATCCTTGTTAGCTGTCATGGAATGTTTTTCAAGGTAAGATCAAATAATATTTCTCATTTTTTTTTTTTTTTCATGCTAGTATGTAATGTTCTGAAATAAATACTTTTTCCAAACTATTAAATTGATAATATGTTTTAAGTTTCAGGTTCTAGATGGTAATTGTATAATTTAATGTCTTCAAGTTATGTTTAAATGGGTTTAAAGATATATCTAAGTTATATTATACTTGAAATTGATATTAGCATGAAAATTAAAGATATTTTAAATTTAACAGCTGTTTTCAATAATTTTATGCGTAAAAATATCCTTGTTAATATCTTCTCTTATAGATTTAATGTTAAAAGACTTGTAAATACTCCTTTTAATAGAATATTTTTTCAAATATTATTTATAAATTAGATATGTCTTTAAAGTAATAATAAGTAATTATAATTATTTTTTACTAATTACTACTATCGTTAAAAAAATAGTAAGTTAATAATATATTTTAATTTAGAATTTAAACTAAAATAAAACCTTTTACAAAATTAAATTTTAAATGTAGTTGTAATTTTTACCAATAGATGGCGCCTGCAGCGTAAAATTATCGATATCAGAATTTCAAAATATAATTTATTCACTAGATGTTGATAACAGTGTAAAATCGTTTTACAATCTTAAATATTTAAAGTTCTAGTTTAGTTCAAGTTTTTCCCGCTAGGGGGCGCTTAGTATGTATTATATTAAAAAAATAATTAATTAATTAACTAATTAAAATAATATAATACCACAGAATCCTCTATCATATTTCTCAAGTTCCCTTTAAAATATTCACTCTTTAAATACCTTATAATACCGTACAATGACAAGCCTCGACAGCCGAGTGGGTAGGGCGTTGGCTTGCCAACCGTGCGATCCCGGGTTCGATCCCCGCTCAGGACAAACTTTTAAAAATATATATCTTCTGTAAAATTAAATGTAAAATTCAGTTGTGATTTTTATAAAATAGATGGCAGCACTGAAAATATAAATCCGTAACCTTATACGTAATTTAGTTCCATATTTGACCTATAGGGGGCGCTCCGCGGAGCACATACTCTCTTCAAGATTCTGCTGTACTACAAGGTTCCAGGTTTTCCCGCAAGGGGGTGCTAAGATCATGGCCTTCTCCTGATTGACAAAAACACGCCGCCAGGTGGCCAGCTGCACTCTGATTGGTCCACGTCACTCAGTTAGCTCCGCCCACTTTAAGCCCCTCCCCTTAATCCGTCTAATCCGCACCAATCCGTGTGTTGGTGAACCGGCAATTTCTATCTACTCGGGATCATAACGAAACTTGCAATGAAGGTACATGTCGGGGAGATATGCAAATGATTAGAAATGCAGCGTGATTGCGCATTACGTATAGCCGGTAGAGGGCGTTGAACACCGTACTCTGTGGAGTATAAAACGGGTAACCAAAGCTTGTTTGAGTGTGCTGAATCATTTACAAAGGAAGAGCTGAGATAGACATAACATTACGCCGTGTTCGAAGACAATATAAACAGTTGTCGCAGTTTGAGAGGGGAAGAATCGTCGGGACGATGGAAGCTGGGTGTTCAGCTAGGCGAGTAGCTCGTCAATTAGGCCGCTCTGATTGTGTTGTGAGGAGGTGTTGGGACCAGTGGGCCCGAGAGATGTCATGTACACGAAGACCAGGCTCAGGACGCCCTCGACAGACCAGTAGTCGAGAAGACCGCCACATCGTAAGAAATGCACGCGTACAGCCAACTGCTTCATCGGCCGCCATCCAGGCACAGGTAGCACCTTCACTAGGGGCCTCTGTGTCTTCTCGAACCATACGAAGGCGCCTGGCTGAAGGACAGTTGGTATCGCGGCGCCCATTACGTGTGCTGCCCTTGACGCCCACCCATCGACGCCTCCGTTTGGAGTTTTGCGCGCACGAGGAAACTGGACTGCAGCGGAATGGAACCAGGTCGTCTTTAGCGACGAATCCAGATTCAATCTCGGCAGTGATGACAATCGTGTTCGTGTGTGGAGAGCCCGTGGTGAACGCTTCAATCCTGCCTTTGCTGTACAGCGACACATCGCTCCCACAGCTGGTGTGATGGTATGGGGTGCCATTGCCTACAATACACGGTCACCCCTAGTATTGTTCCGTGGCACCATGACAGCCCAGCGGTATGTTCATGAAATCCTGCAACCACATGTGTTGCCACTCATGCAACGGCTCCCAGGAGCCATTTTTCAACAAGACAATGCTCGGCCTCATACGGCAAGGGTGTCACAGGACTGTCTCCGCACTGTTACTACCCTTCCTTGGCCTGCCCGATCCCCAGATTTGTCTCCAATCGAGCATATCTGGGATCATTTGGGACGACGAGTTGGGCATCCCACGAGTTTGAACGAACTAGAGGCAAGGTTACAGCAAATATGGAACGAAATGTCTCAAGACATCATACAGAACTTGTATGACTCAATGCCCGATGGTATCGCATCGTGCATTCGCGCTAGAGGGGGTCCAACGGAGTATTAACTCCTCCGTTCTTTTGCCTTTTTCTCTGAAATAAATTATCCTTTTTCTTTGATTTTCTTATCATTTACTTATATCAAAGCAGTCATTACGTATGTAAAATTTCGTTTCATTTTGACGACTCCTTCTTGGTGCGCTAATTTTTTTGTCCATGAGTGTATTTCATGTAGATTTGTTAAGAATAGATTATACATCTTATTGTTAAATACGCATTCTGAAATATTCATTTTAATTAATGGATAGACCCCTATTTCATTGAAAATCGTAAGTGTACGAACACTTTTGGGAGCCACTGTAAATAATGAGGCATATTTGATGGATTTCTGCTGATTCTAGTGAGGTGCTGTGATATTTTAATGAAAAAATATCATCAAGTTTCCTTACCTGTGAAATATTTTTATTGGTCAGCAATCACAAAATCCAGCACAAAAATTAGAGACAAAAAGCTTTGTTTTTCAGTTGTTGAGGTGGACACGTTCAAAATTAATATAGTGCAAATTATCCCGGGCCGTGATTTATAGGCTCAGGGCATAAAATAGTATTTTCCTGCAAACTGACAAAAACCGCCCTAACCGACGCTATTTGATGGGTTAAAACGTGTTAAAACAAAAACGAAAAATGTATTTCCCAACTGGTTGCTACGTGGAGTAGCGTTTTTAAAACCAATGTAGTTTTGTTTATTTCCAGTTATACTTGTAAAATTCATTTTTTACTCTAAGTAGTTATCTAGCATAATGATAATATTTTTATATTCATTATTTTAATAATAAATTAGTTTTAAGTTTTTTTAACCGCGCATCCGCCCCCACCCCCACCCCCTCCCCCTCTCGACTTTCCAGCTGTGTGCTGTTTCTCGCTTGGGGTGGTGAAATTCCTTTGTGTCCTCCCTCCGTGGACATTTGCAGGTGCAAGTAAGAGTGTGTGTGTGTGTGTGGGGGGGGGGGGAATTCTAAAAATAGACGGGAATGCTCTTTGGGCAGTCGCCAATCTTTTATACAGGCGGTATAAAAATTGGCGATGTTGTTTTGGCGAAACCTATGGCGCACGCTATTTATGCCAATTATATTCCGACACAGTTAATGTCTGCAGTTCTCTACATGGTTGAACATTTCCTATCTCTCCGATGCTCGACTGTGTGGGATTTTCTTTATTTCCAACATTTTTTTAATATACCGTCATTGGACAATGACCGAGAGGTATGTTTATATTTTATACTTGTTATTTTAAGTAAACTTCGTAAATTTTCTCGAGAAAAGAAAATTATAATATTTTCTATAGAGGAAATTTATTTCATTCTTCTCAAAGTTAAAAGTGAGGTGTAATATATATTTGAAAATCACGAATTACCCGATTATATAATCTTAATTTATATAATTTATTTGAAAATGATTTAAAATTAAAATTGAATGTAGTTCAATGTTTTATAAATTTTGTTCAGTCCTTTTTTCAGTCTTATCGTATTCAGCAATATAAGACTGTAGGATGACAGAATATTATTATTTTTATCACCAAAGAATAAACTTATCAAGACGTATTTGAAGATGTCTCAAAACAAAATATTTCTTGAACAGCTAAGCTTTAACAATGAACCATTCTTTGATATGCAAAACTATGAAATTTTTTCACTTGTCAACTACTAAAAAAGTACTGAACAAAATTTATAAAACATTGAACTACTTTCAATTTTAATTTTAAATCATTTTCAAATAAACTATAACAATTAAAGTTATATAATCGGGTAATTTCTGGTTTTCAAATATATAATACACCTCACTTTTAACTTTGAGAAGAATGAAATAAATTTCCTCTATGGAAAATATTATAATTTTCTTATCTCGAGAACATTTACGAACTTTAAATTAAAATAACATGTACAAAATATAATTTTAAGGGATTATTCTGAACAAAAATTTTAGATTTTAGCAGAGATTAATATTTTCTATTACCTGAAAATACACGAGAAAAAGAGAAAAGTTAAAAATATTAATACTAGTTATACATGGAGAACCAGAAAAAAAAGAAATAAAGTGTAAGGGTAGATATCAGATGTTATATATATCAAGTATTATATATATAACATCTGATATCTACAGATATATATCAGATATATATCATCTGATGTATATCAAATGTTATCATAAACACTATTATCACAAGTACTGTTATCATAAACAATATCATTAATAAAAATAAAAAGCATGTGAAAGGAAGGGGTCTAAGAAAACTTAGAAAATCTGTCGGAATTCCAATTATGGCCCAGCACTGGAAAGTAACCCTGATCGACGGTGCTTTGATGGTTTCGAGATGGGTATTTGACGGCCTGTCGACACGAATTATTGCTCCCGTAACCGACCCGTCAGCCTCCGGCAATGGTGAGGCATTATGTCCACATCGACGGGAACTTTGCGGTTCAATCACGGTACGCAGTCGGATGCACGATAGCTTCATTGTTACCGGAAGCGGCCCAGGACTCGACGGGGAAGTCGCGGGCGAGAGGACAAGCCCGTGACGGATCCGATACTGACTTAATGCGCCGGCCCGGCAATGGAGAAATCGGCTGGCCGGAATCATCCGGCCCCGGCCCGATGCCTCTGTGTTTGTTGGGTATATATATATATATATATATATATATATATATATATATATATATATATATATATATATATATATATATATATACAGGGTGAATCTGAACAAGTGGGCAAATATTTGCGGGGTAATAGAACGCAGCTATACTAGCAATATTCGTCATAGAATGTATGGTCGGAACGCAAGCGGTGAGAAGTTAAAAGGTAATTTTCCACTGTCACATTTAAAGAATTAACACAAGCATGAGAGTACATACTGAAGAAAGCTTAACAGGAATGTAATTGATTTACATGGTCACAGAAATTGCTCAAGAGACCTTCCGCCAGCTGTAATGCAGGCTTCACAGCTGCGGGATAGGGACTGACGCACTTTTGCGAAGATACCAGGCATTTCCTGAATATCGCCGGCAACAACGGCGATCCTGGCGACTATTTCCATATTGGTTTCAATGGTGTATTCGTAGATTAGGCTTTTTATATGTCCGCACAGGAAAAGCCAGCAGTCCTTCCAGCAGGACTTTTGCCTGTACGTTCTATGGTTAAATCTGGCTTTAGGTACTTAATAAACACGAGGTCGTATAAACACGTTAATTTGTTTATTCCGAAGAATCTCGGTAGGTCTATCTCTACCATTCTTATTTTTAATTGTGTTTGTGAGATATAGAACTAAATCTAACGGAAATTGTTTATTTCGCGCTGTTGAGTGACCCTATTTTTTATTGGGTTCAATAGTAATTTTTTGAAGTGTATTTTTCTATTCTAAATATTATGATTTTCAACATTTGGCAATGATGTGTTGAGTATAATGTGTTTATTAGTACATTTGTTTACTATCCAGCTGTTATGTTTTGACGAGTACCAGCTAGTCATTTTATACTATGCTAATTAGCACAAAACGTGTTAATTTTTTCCCAAAGTGTTCAGGATATCTTTTACGGTGCATCAGTACACTTCGCAGATCTTCAAACTTTCAGTGTTTTTCTAATCGCATATTAGTAAATGAATATATTTTAATACTGTCAACTTTTTAATACATAATATCTTTATATGCTATGCCGGGCTTTTCTTTCTTATTATTTTATGTTAATTTTTCAAAAAAAATATTACCTTTGTAGCTACAGATGTTAACCATTTGATGCCATCTAAAATAATACTCACTGGAAAAATATTTTTAAATAATTCTGCGCTCATTATTTAAACGCCTCACTTCAAATGCAAAAAACAGAATTCAAAAACATTCATTTAGTAATCTTTGATTAGCAAATAATGACAAGGAAATTTTGCCACATCTTCATTGGTACAGCTAGATTTCCGACGTTGAGAGATGCCCCGCAAGTGTTCTTCTCTATGATTTTTATGGGAACATTTATGTGCTAATACATTTTATGCATTATAGTGTTAACTACATCTATATAGGTCTACATTTTAACAATCTTGCTTGTTATATCTTTTATAGTTTACTTCATTTTAGAGGTCTTTCAAAATGGCATGTCTTCAAAAGATGGTATTGATTACGTTACAAGAAATAGCCTCCCGTCTTGATGCAGAATGCAGCAGGTTTTGTCCCCACATGCCTCGCCTGAAAATCATCGTCAAGGAAAAATCAGTGGATTTCGTCCTGTCGAACCTAGCCAGGGTTGAATGCAACTGCAATTTTAGAGGCGTCTGCAAGCGCACCGTCATAGCGAGATGTGAAGCAGGAAGACTGCGCTTTATAGACTAGAAACGATTTTACGACTTGTGCAGCAGTTCTGGAATTAAAGTTCCACTTCCACGAGACTTCTTCGAAAAATGGAACACATTTGTGAGTGAACTATATTTGAGTTTAGGAATTCCCCTGTAAAATATATCCTTTTTTCTTTCGGTTTCTTGTACATAAAGCGGTTAATAAATATTTTTATGTGAAAATGAGAATATTTTTGTTTCCATTTTGCATGTTTTTTTTTCATACTTATTTTCATTTTCAATACCGTAACCATGCAAACATGGATCAAGTCATTAAATAATGGTTTACATATGATTCTTCATTTATAATGGCATAAAATGAATAAGAATAAAACAGTATTTTTCTTTTATATAATTTTTTCAGAATGTAAAATTTGTTATTTAAAAATCTGTCTATAAAATATTTTTTTAAGAATAAGTTTGGAGAACAACTTTGGAGAACTTATATCAACGATGTTGCGTTTCAAGGAAGAGCAAATTCAACCAAGAGAAATAATGTCATTGTTTAAAAAATAATCACACAAGGGATTTTTTTATAACGTTAGCACTAATATTCAAATTATATAAATCATTGAAATAAGTTGTTACATAATCTTCTTTCATCAGACAAAAATGATATGTTTGACAGTCAGTTAAAAGACGTTTTGATGCTGGATTTATATAAATGTTTTTCGAAGGAAAAATCAGGCTTAAACCCCTCATATTTTCTTCGACCATATCTATAATACGCATTTATAGCTTCCGTGAATAATTTGCAAGCTATGTTGAAGTTGCTGTGTATTGGCCGAATAGAAATCTTTCGGCTGAATTTTAACCTAAGAAGAAATTTTTCCAATGATTGTCAACTTGGAAATTAATAATTTTTTTTTTAGTTCTACATTGTAATATATAAAGAAAATCTTTACTCGGATATCTTGTTCTATCTTTGAAGGAATCGGAAATCATAATATTTAATTTGAATTATTTGGGGGAAAATATGGCATACTGTGTTTAAAAGGCAAATAATTTCCTTTGGCTGTCATAATTTTTAAAAGGAATAAGACAGAAGAATATAAACTTCTCTCTTAATTAGGAATACAATTTAAAAAGAAACCTTGAAATCCATTTCGACTATCCTTGTAAAAATTGTCTACATAGGTTAAGGTTCAGCTGAGTGAATCCAATAGGGCAACTAAAAAGCAGTCTTAACAGAACATGTTTAATAATTTTATACACTATTTTGAGAGAAAAGTTATTTTTAAAAAATGTTAGCACATGTTGTCCACAACATTCTTCTCCACAGCATACAATTTTATAAAAAATTGTATGGAAGTTTTAGTATACGATCATATTGTGACTGCAATGGCTGTTTTACACTTTTATAACTTAGATTACCTATGTCTACCTGAATTAAATAATCAGAGATTTTTTTCCAGGTTAACTAATGTTCCATCTTCTCATAAACTAACATGCCACCTAGAATCAGAAGAAATGTCACGTTTCTTTAGAAAGATTTCAGTTACGTTTTACTATGAAAACGAACGAGATGACAAAAGCAAATATAAAACATGTACAGAATGAAGACCTGACACTAAGGAAGGGGGGGGGGGGGGGAGAGAAGTATGGGACAACAGAGTTTTAAATTTTTCTTATTTTATATTCTAGCAGTCGAATGATAAATTTTTCTTTCTCTCTTATGTGTCTATGCACAAAGATGACAGTAGATTGAAAGACACTTGAATAATTTAAAAATTTCTTTTAAAAATTTTAATATAAAAATTAAAGTATATTTATATTATGTTACATTTTCCGTACTGATAGCCATGTTTTTTTCTCTATGGAACTATGAAAATGTATCAAAATAATTTATTTGTATAATTAACATTTTTTGGTACAATTTAAAATAACATTAAAAGGAAAAAAACACTTTCACAGTAATTGTAACCCAAGAGAAATTTTTTTAGAATAATTTCTCAAATAGTAGTTTTACTTAAGTTACAGAAGTGCAGAAAGGTACATGTAGACAATATCTCATAATTATACTGTACCTGGAAATGCATCTGACGTAGAAATGTGTGATTTGTGTCATCTGGTTCTAAATTCTTTACACATCTTAAATATTTATGTATTCCGGTGTATGTCCACTCTACAGGTCCATTAATTCTATTCACATTTAAAAGGGTGAAGAGGAATATTCAAATGCCATTTAGGGTTTTGTGACAAGTGACAGTTCCTACTGTTTAGGACGTTTCCCTATAACATAACAACACACAGCTTTTCAGCACCTCATCCATCAGTGGTATCAATCGATTCGTTCTGCTTTTGTTCGTAGACAGGTGTGAACACGTTATCACTGTCTTTGAAAGGGGAAATTTAAACAACTATATTATATTCTCTGCGTTATCAAACTTATCCAAGTACCTATTTCAAATATTATTTGTTCAGACATGAATGGGAATATGGAACATGTTGGGAGGCAGCACCCTAATAACAGTCCAAAAAGACAGCATGAGAAAATCTAAATACTTTAACTCGGGTTAGAAATTTAGTGTTTTATAAACAAATTTCGCTTTCCAGACTGACCCAACCAACAAAATATATGGCGGTGCAGTACATTAGACATGCATTTTTTAATTTTTTATTTTTAGCCACAAAAAGCAAAAAAATATCCGTTTTCCACATACCTCAATCTTTTACAGCTTACATTTGAATTCCAGTTTTCATTTGCAGAAATAAAATTATAAAAGCAAAAAATATATAGAGAGCGATCCAAGCTTTAGAAACTTGAGAATTTATTTAATGGTTGATTTCACAGAAGGTGGTGCCAGCGGATAGTATGAAATCTGCGTAATAAAAACAATACCTTTAAAAAGGTGCTCATATCTACAAATTTACTTAAAGAGAATAGATTAAGATTTGAGAATAGTTTAGTGATGAATATATATATATATATATATATATATATATATATATATATATATATATATATTTGTGTGTGTATATCTACAGTGAAACTACTCTAAGGTGGGCAGTCAAGGATCCCAAAAATGGTGGCCTTTTTGAGGGGTGGCTGCCGAACGGGAGTGGATTTATGTTTGGCTGGCAGGAATTGTTAAAGTAAAAGTGGCCTTTTTGAGGGGTGGCCGATTAGGGAAGTTTATATATATATCTATATATATAAAGGATTTTGTCTAGTCACTAGTTGATAATTAGATGTAAAATTACTTATTTGTAGGTAGCTGAATACCCGTGCTTCGCTACGGAGTACATTCAAATGAAATACATCGGTCAATGTATGCCAATATATATATATATATATATAATTGGCAATTAATGCCAATATATATATATATATATATATATATCGTAAAGGATATTTTTATAGACAAAATAATGTAGAAGAAAATAATCAAATTAAATACAACGGTCAATGTATACAGTTAGTTTGTATGTTCAATGCCCATAAAACATACTAATTTGAGTTAAATTCTTAAAACACTGCCATCTCAATAAGTCTAGTGGTTAAGTTTTATCTTTTAGCGTATTTTAATATTTTTTTGTCAATTTATTCCGTTGCTATGCACATGACGCAAAATTAATTTAAAGTATCACATAAATAAAAGTATTCCGGATCAGCATTTAATAAATTAAATTCTAAAAGTTAATCATTAAAATTTTACCAAAAATCAGAAAATGGAGCTAAAGTCTCAAAAACGATTTTATTTTAAGTATTCCATTTTTCAAAAAGATTAAAATTTATTGAAAACAACAGACATGTCAAACGTATGACCCCGGACATTTAGTAATGCTGCCCCACAAGATCCTAAACATTAAAAGACCTATCTTCCCAGAAGAGAATACTACTAGCTTCACAATCACGCTTTATTCATGTCATCGATGTTTGGGACTACGTACATTTGCAAACAATTATTTTCAAATATGAAGTACACGATGAGTATAATTAGATAAAAAAAAATTCTGATGACCATCTCTAAAATACCTAAGAATTGCAACCATTTTTATGACATTACTACATTAATTTTGCAAAAACAAGGTGAAATATGCCTCTAATTTCATGTGTACGTTGCCTCTACATTTGAATGTTATAATATTTTTTTTGTAATTAAAGGAAGCTTTGTTACTTATTTATGTTAAGTATATAATATATTTTATATGTGGTCCACGTTAAGTATGTCATATTATTGTATATGTGGCTAAGTAGTTCCTCTTCTCTCAATGAGACCAATTCAAGTAAAAATTTTCGACATTGTTTACTGCCTTTCACGTGAGGTCGCTAAGCTCCAGGAGCTAACTGAGTGACGTGGACCAATCAGAGTGCAGCTGGCCACCTGGCGGTAGATTTGGACCAATCAGGAGAGGGCAGCGGGAAAGAGTGGAACCTTGTAGTTCAGCAGTATCTTGGAGTGAGTAGGTGCTCTGCGGAGCGCCATCTATCGGTTAAATAGGGAACTAAATTTTTTACAAGGAGCAGCTTTAAGCTGGTGCTGCCATCTGCTGGTTAAATAGGGAACTACATTTTTGGGACTTAGAAATTTTTTTTAAAAGTATTTTCGACGGGAATTGAACCCGTTAAGGAAATATTACCTGACCACTTTTAGCGACGTAATACCGTTACGCTATGGATCATCGGAAGTTCAGTGAATTATATTCTATAACAGAAAGAATATTTTTATGAATTTACTAGAATTAATTATCAAAAATAAATATAACATCATCTATTGTTTAAAAATGAAACTTAGAAAATTTAATACAAGGTTTTAAGTATATTTTTCAAAACTTTAAATATTTTTAGTCGAATTCTAACTTAAAATATATTATCAACTTAGTAGTTAAAAAAAATGGGCTTATTTTCAGGACATTAAATTTGTTTTGCTATGTTTTTAACGTGATATATAATTTTACATAGATACATTCGCTCAATAATACAAAATAATAATAAATTTGTACATAGATAGGCTAAAACGAATATTTTTTTTCTTTTACTTTAAATTTTTTTATTAGGTTTTTAAACTTAAAACATATTATCAACTTAATAGTTTGGAAAAAGTATCTATTACAGAACATTCCATACTAGTATGAAAAAAATGAGAAATATTATTTGAACTTTGAAAAAAACATTCCATGAAAGCTAACAAGGGATATTTTTACACATGAAATTATTTACGACAACCGTTAAGTTTAAAATATCTTTAATTTTTCTTAAGAATATTACTTTGCAGTATAATATAATTTAGATAGAGCTTTGAAACCATTGTAACATTTAGTATAGAAAAAATTATTATTTGATCTTACCTTGAAAAACATTCCATGAAAGCTAACAAGGGATATTTTTAGACATGAAATTATTTACGACAAGCGTTAAGTTTAAAATATCTTTAATTTTTCTTAAGAATATTACTTTGCAGTATAATATAATTTAGATAGAGCTTTGAAACCATTGTAACATTTAGTATAGAAAAAATTATTATTTGATCTTACCTTGAAAAACATTCCATAAAAGCTAACAAGGGATATTTTTACACATGAAATTATTTACGACAAGCGTTAAGTTTTTTAATATAAGGTTATGAGTATATTTTTACAACTTTACATAAGTATAACCACTAATGAATAGAATTAAGTATAGAAAATAAATCACTTACCCACTAGTAGTAAACTTTGTTAAAAATAATTATAAAAACCTGAAAAATATTTGTCAATAAAAACCTGAAAAACCTGTCAATAAAATATTTTTTTAATAATAAGTGAGAGATGGCATCAATAAATAGAAAACAAATGTCCTCCAATAACAGGTAATGAGAATTTTTAGTTTAAAAAGGGAGCCATGGTATTTTATAGGCATTTTCATGTCCAAGCATCCTGCGAATTGTAATCAATTGAGAGAATATCGAAATTTACTTCAAATATATTGCAGTGCACAATAGCTATGATCTTGCCAAATTTGTGAAGTATAGTACATATCATGATCTTTGATAAAATGCTATTTTTAAGAAGGAAAATCTTTCATGAATTTCTTATATTTTATCAATTGCACGTAGTTATTTCTTTTCCACAGCTTTCTTTAAACAACTATGCCAAAAAAAAAAAAATTAAAAATTAAACATTATTTTTTTCGACAACTTTGGAGAACTTATATCAACGATGTTGCGTTTCAAGGAAGAGCAAATTCAACCAAGAGAAATATGTCATTGTTTGAAAAATAATCACACAAGGGATTTTTTATAACGTTAGCACTAATATTCAAATTATATAAATCATTGAAATAAGTTGTTACATAATCTTCTTTCATCAGACAAAAATGATATGTTTGACAGTCAGTTAAAAGACGTTTTGATGCTGGATTTATATAAATGTTTTTCGAAGGAAAAATCAGGCTTAAACCCCTCATATTTTCTTCGACCATATCTATAATACGCATTTATAGCTTCCGTGAATAATTTGCAAGCTATGTTGAAGTTGCTGTGTATTGGCCGAATAGAAATCTTTCGGCTGAATTTTAACCTAAGAAGAAATTTTTCCAATGATTGTCAACTTGGAAATTAATAATTTTTTTTTTAGTTCTACATTGTAATATATAAAGAAAATCTTTACTCGGATATCTTGTTCTATCTTTGAAGGAATCGGAAATCATAATATTTAATTTGAATTATTTGGGGGAAAATATGGCATACTGTGTTTAAAAGGCAAATAATTTCCTTTGGCTGTCATAATTTTTAAAAGGAATAAGACAGAAGAATATAAACTTCTCTCTTAATTAGGAATACAATTTAAAAAGAAACCTTGAAATCCATTTCGACTATCCTTGTAAAAATTGTCTACATAGGTTAAGGTTCAGCTGAGTGAATCCAATAGGGCAACTAAAAAGCAGTCTTAACAGAACATGTTTAATAATTTTATACACTATTTTGAGAGAAAAGTTATTTTTAAAAAATGTTAGCACATGTTGTCCACAACATTGTTCTCCACAGCATACAATTTTATAAAAAATTGTATGGAAGTTTTTGTATACGATCATATTGTGACTGCAATGGCTGTTTTACACTTTTATAACTTAGATTACCTATGTCTACCTGAATTAAATAATCAGAGATTTTTTTCCAGGTTAACTAATGTTCCATCTTCTCATAGTCTAACATGCCACCTAGAATCAGAAGAAATGTCACGTTTCTTTAGAAAGATTTCAGTTACGTTTTACTATGAAAACGAACGAGATGACAAAAGCAAATATAAAACATGTACAGAATGAAGACCTGACACTAAGGAATGAGGGGGGGGGGAGAGGAGTATGGGACAACAGAGTTTTAAATTTTTCTTATTTTATATTCTAACAGTCGAATGATAAATTTTTCTTTCTCTCTTATGTGTCTATGCACAAAGATGACAGTAGATTGAAAGACACTTGAATAATTTAAAAATTTCTTTTAAAAATTTTAATATAAAAATTAAAGTATATTTATATTATGTTACATTTTCCGTACTGATAGCCATGTTTTTTCTCTATGGAACTATGAAAATGTATCAAAATAATTTATTTGTATAATTAACATTTTTTGGTACAATTTAAAATAACATTAAAAGGAAAAAAACACTTTCACAGTAATTGTAACCCAAGAGAAATTTTTTTAGAATAATTTCTCAAATAGTAGTTTTACTTAAGTTACAGAAGTGCAGAAAGGTACATGTAGACAATATCTTATAATTATACTGTACCTGGAAATGCATCTGACGTATAAATGTGTGATTTGTGTCATCTGGTTCTAAATTCTTTACACATCTTAAATATTTATGTATTCCGGTGTATGTCCACTCTACAGGTCCATTAATTCTATTCACATTTAAAAGGGTGAAGAGGAATATACAAATGCCATTTAGGGTTTTGTGACAAGTGACAGTTCCTACAGTTTAGGACGTTTCCCTATAACATAACAACAGACAGCTTTTCAGCACCTCATCCATCAGTGGTATCAATCGATTCGTTCTGCTTTTGTTCGTAGACAGATGTGAACACGTTATCACTGTCTTTGAAAGGGGAAATTTAAACAACTATATTCTCTGCGTTATCAAACTTATCCATGAACCTATTTCAAATATTCTTTGTTCAGAGATGAATGGGAATATGGAACATGTTGGGAGGCAGCACCCTAATAACAGTCCAAAAAGACAGCATGAGAAAATCTAAATATTTTAACTCGGGTTAGAAATTTAGTGTTTTATAAATAAATTTCGCAGGCCAGACTGACCCAACCAACAAAATATATGGCGGTGCAATACATTAGACATGCATTTTTTAATTTTTTATTTTCAGCCACAAAAAGCAAAAAAATATCCGTTTTCCACATACCTCAATCTTTTACAGCTTACATTTCAATTCCAGTTTTCATTTGCAGAAATAAAATTATAAAAACAAAAAATATATATACAGCGATCCAAGTTTTAGAAACTTGAGAATTTATTTAATGGTTGATTTCACAGAAGGTGGTGCCAGCGGATAGTATGAAATCCGCGTAATAAAAACAATACCTTTAAAAAGGTGCTCATATCTACAAATTTACTTAAAGAGAATAGATTAAGATTTGGGAATAGTTTAGTGATGAAAATATATATATATATATATATATATATATATATATATATATATATATGTATATCTACAGTGAAACTACTCTAAGGTGGCCAGTCAAGGATCCCAAAAATGGTGGCCGTTTTGAGGGGTGGCTGCCGAACGGGAGTGGATTTATGTTTAGCTGGCAGGAATGGTTAAAGTAAAAGTGACCTTTTTGAGGGGTGGCCGATTAGGGAAGTTTATATATATATCTATATATATAAAGGATTTTGTCCAGTCACTAGTTGATAATTAGATGTAAAATTACTTATTTGTAGGTAGCTGAATACCCGTGCTTCGCTACGGAGTACATTCAAATGAAATACATTGGTCAATGTATGCAATTAATGCCAATATATATATATATATATATATATATATATATATATATATATATATTAAAGGATATTTTTATAGACAAAATAATGTAGAAGAAAATAATCAAATTAAATACAACGGTCAATGTATACAATTAGTTTGTATGTTCAATGCCCATAAAACATACTAATTTGAGTTAAATTCTTAAAACACTGCCATCTCAATAAGTCTAGTGGTTAAGTTTTATCTTTTAGCGTATTTTAATATTTTTTTGTCAATTTATTCCGTTGCTATGCACATGACGCAAAATTAATTTAAAGTATCACATAAATAAAATTATTCCGGATCAGCATTTAATAAATTAAATTCTAAAAGTTAATCATTAAAATTTTACCAAAAATCAGAAAATGGAGCTAAAGTCTCAAAACCGATTTTATTTTAAGTATTCCATTTTTCAAAAAGATTAAAATTTATTGAAAACAACAGACATGTCAAACGTATGACCCCGGACATTTAGTAATGCTGCCCCACAAGATCCTAAACATTAAAAGACCTATCTTCCCAGAAGAGAATACTACTAGCTTCACAATCACGCTTTATTCATGTCATCGATGTTTGGGACTACGTACATTTGCAAACAATTATTTTCAAATATGAAGTACACGATGAGTATAATTAGATAAAAAAAAATTCTGATGACCATCTCTAAAATACCTAAGAATTGCAACCATTTTTATGACATTACTACATTAATTTTGCAAAAACAAGGTGAAATATGCCTCTAATTTCATGTGTACGTTGCCTCTACATTTGAATGTTATAATATTTTTTTTGTAATTAAAGGAAGCTTTGTTACTTATTTATGTTAAGTATATAATATATTTTATATGTGGTCCACGTTAAGTATGTCATATTATTGTATATGTGGCTAAGTAGTTCCTCTTCTCTCAATGAGACCAATTCAAGTAAAAATTTTCGACATTGTTTACTGCCTTTCACGTGAGGTCGTGAAAAAGTAAAATATTGCAATCTTATCTGCCTATCGATAAAGTTGCTCTGCTTAACCTATGATAAGTTTGCATTAGTGCGAACAGGTAGGTTCCTTCTCTGATTGGTCAAGCTGTGCACAAATAATAGGACGTGTGGACCGACTTAGGGGGACACAGAAGGGAACCCCTTATCTCACAGTTGAAAGGACCAGTATAGCGTTAGCCCACCTGAAGTGCTGTGCCTCAACGCATTTCTTGAAAGGTAAAAAATCTTCGATAAGTTGTATAGCTTGAATTTTTGTGGAAAATTGCAGTCCTTTGCAGCATTTAATTTGCTAATCCAGTACATTTTATACCAGATTGTTTATAAGGTAAGCGATTTACGTTTTTCAAACTTTAATGTTTAATATATATATATATATATATATTTATGTATCTATATTTTAAGTATAATCTAATGTCGTCTATTTTAGGTTAAGTTAATAGGTATCCTTACACGCACAGTAAATCTAACGCAAGTCAAAGTATACTTCAGCTCAAATGTATTACGTCTTTCAAAGTAGCGGAAAGTTTTATTGATAATTTTAACATTGTATTTATGGTTTATGCTCTAAGGTCATTAAGTCTAAAAAAAATTAAATGCGTATATTAACGAGATATATACCTTTAAGTATATATATGACATTGCTGTATATTTTAATTATTTTAAATCACTACTTCATATTCCGTTACAGAAGGAACAATATATTAAATGAATATGCCCGTTCAAGAGAATAAAATCTTTTTTGCAAACATTAAAATAACATAACAAGGTACACACGACCATTTATAATAAGTTTATAAATGAAAAATTTGAATAAAATTATATAAAAAGTATATAAATGTTTGAGTATATATCCAATAATATCCTGACAAATACATGATCTATAACTTTTAAAAATATTAAACTTCTCTAAAACTTTATTTTAGGATCAGTTTTCTTTCGAAAAATGGTTCCTCCTCGTGGCAAAGACCCCTCTGCGAGTGACGTCGAAAATATGGTGTTGGGTTATTTTCGGGATTTTGGCGCCCGACTCGATGCAGACTGTAAGAGATTCTGCCCGCACATGCCTCGTCTCAAGATCCAAATAGATGGCAATACAGTTGATTTCGTGCTGACAAACCTGGAGCGTGTTGAGTGCAGATGCAACTTTAAAAGTGTGTGCAAGTCAACAGTGGTAATGAAATGTGAAGAAGGAAGAGGACGTTTGGCGGAAGTGAAATCATTCTATAGATTCTATAACAAAACTTACGGAAAACAGCTTTCCATGCCAACAGACTTCAACGAGAAATATGACACATTTGTGTCTGAACTGTACTTTCGACTAGGAATACACTTGTAATGTCTTAGTTTGTAACTATTGTAATTTCAGCTCAAAGAAGTATAAAATGAGTCAACTGGAAATATAGTTGACTTCAGGCTCACAAACCTGGAGCTAGTTGAGTGCAGATGCATCTTTAAAAGTGAGTGCAAATTCAGAGTGGTTATGAAATGAAGAAGGAAGAGCACGTTTGGCGGAAGTGAAATTATTCTGTAGATTTTATAACAAAACTTACAGAGAACAGCTTTCCACGCCAAAAGACTTCAATGAGAAATATGACACATTTGTGTCTGAAGTATACTTTTGACTAGGAATATACTTTTAATGGCTTAGTTTGTGACTACTGTAACTTCAACTCGAAGAAGTATAAATGGAGTCAACTGGAAATACAGTTGACTTCGTGCTGGCAAACCTGGAGCGAGTTGAGTGCAGATGCAACTTTAAAAGTGTGTGCAAATCAACAGTGGTTATGAAATGTGAAGAAGAAAGAGGACGTTTGACGGAAGTGAAATTATTCTATAGATTCTATAACAAAACTTACGGAAAATAGATTTCCACGCCAAAAGACTTCAACGAGAAATAGGACACATTTGTGTCTGTACTGTACTTTTTAATATACACTACTAATTTGTATTGTTTTCGGTCGACACTACGGGAACAAAGACAAAATCAAGAATGCCGATTCCGAAGTGCACACATACAGGCCTTCCGATCTCTTTGTTTTCTACGCTGGATAGGTCCATGTGAAAAGTTAAAGAAAACAACTAAAAGATATTAAGCCCTAAAAATATTGTGTCCCTGCACTATTACCTCAAAATTAGTAAATGTCCTGTTTTCAGGAAAAAAATAAAGGGTGACGTTACTAATGCATGACTATATTTACCACCCAAAGAGCACGTGCGTGGACGGATCCTGATTGGTCAAGCAGTGTACTAAAGCTCCAATAGTAGAACTTTTGGGTGGAGGATTTGTAGTGGTGTACCATGCTAAATTGACCACTAAATCATACAGTTTTGGCGTGCGACAGATACGAGCAACAGTGCAGTTTGTCAGTGAGGAGATTTTAGGAGAAGCTTTATATTTCAGCCTGCATTTGGAAAAGGTTTATTGCCTCCATACCGAAGATATTATTTCGCTGTTTGGAATATAAGGTCAGTTTTATTCTTTTTACATTGAATTTAATATTTTATTATTGCCCATGGCTGAAAATATTATTTCGTGTAATATTTTTTTGTTCGAGAACCTGTTGCAGACATAAGTGTGTTTAATACAAATATATTCTCTTTCGCAAATGTATATACAAATCCATTTTTAATGCATATAAGGCAACAAAATATAAAGATGTATCAAAGAATGTTTATTGTGGTTAGCAAAAATAACTAGGAATGTGGAAATCAGTATGTTTGGGTCCTTTTTCCGTTTCTTTACGCATTTTGATAATACAGATCACAAAATATCTGCCGCTGCAAGGCGAAGTATATAATATAAATTTTATATCAAGTAAAACTGATAAAGTTTCTAAGAAAATAATCATATCTTTAATCATAATGCACAATACAGCTTGTTAGATGTTAAATTTTTAATTCTAATTTATGTAGAGATAAAAACATTTTTTTTTTTTATATAATTGTAGATGGTATGCATCTTTTCCGATTAATACAAAGAAAATTTTATCAAATGAAACAAATTATTTGATTTAAGGGGACTCCCGACCCTTAAGTCGAAGAAATAAGGCATATTTTCATACTTTCTGACTCTTTGTAACTATTTCAATTTACTCCTAATTTTTCCAAATTTTATGTATATGATAAATTGATATATTTATTTTAATAAAAAAATTTTCAACTCTCAAATTAATTTTAAATAATTTTTTTTTAAATGCTTTAGATATACCTTATTTTTTTAAGTATTTTTATTGTATACTGGCTTGCTCGCTAAACTATAAAATTAATTTTACACTTAAATGTAAAATTCCTGTTTTATATTTAAAATAAATAACTCAAAATACAATTGAACATAAAACATTCCACATTAAAATATTTTTTTTAATGGAATTATGTTTCATAGTTTTTGAGATATCAGTTTCGAATTGATGCAACATTACATTTTGAGAAAAATGAGTTGAAATTTTTCTTACCATAAACTTGATCAGTAATTAAATATTTAGAATATCAATATCTCCGGAACTAAGCGGAATATTTTCATGGGGTTTGCTTTATTTTGTTCAGAAATGATCAGGCTTTAACATATTTTTTTTTCAAAAAAATCGTATGTTTTAAAGATTTAAGGGTAGTGAGTCCACTTGAATTTTAATATTTGAACTAAAAATATTCCATTTGATAAGTTTGTTTTGTGATTTTATCAAATTTTATTATTTAATGTTATATGTAACGAGAAATATGTATATATATACATACGGATCTACGCACATTTTGAGTGTGCATCATAATTTGGCTCTTTCTTTTAGCTGACATACTTGTATACTAAAGGTAATAATAGAAAAAAAATTAAATTATTTTAAAAGAATAAGACCATTATGTATAGCTGGTATATGTTTCTAACATAAAATTCATCTCTATACCTAAAAAAAAGCCATTAAAAGGATAACTTGATGACTTTTATCAAATTTTAAAATGAGTTTTCAGATACTTTTTCTAGAGTCTACAAATGCAGACATCATGTTTGTTTAAAATTAATATCTGAAAATATTTTTAATATAATAATTTTAATATAAGTTTTGGTTTAATTGACAGTAAATATCTTCACCGTAGTTATTTACATTTATATATATATATATATATATATATATATATATATATATATATATATATATATTTAGAAGGTCGTTCGCAGTTTATGGAAACAATTTTGGAATTTATATTGGGTTTTGAGATAAAAATTTGGCAACTTCAGAATAATCGTCTGCTATTATTTTCTTTTATTATAATGTAAAGTAATAGATTTATTATGAAAATGGTTCCTAAAATTGATAGAAGGTCCAAATGTTACGTATCTGCACTTTCCGTGGAGATATATTTGTATCAACAAATTGTAAAGCGGTGTAAAAATCGCGGTATTTCAAAAAAAGGTATTTATAATTTATAAAATATGAAAGAAAAAAAAGTCTAACTGAAAGTAAAGATTAAAACATGACCGTGAAAAATCATCTTCAGATTGTTCGAACGCAGGTAAATATCAAGAAAGGGAAGTCTCTGATCCTAAAAGAAAATCCGCCAACTCGAAGACCCATTCTTCGAAACTAAGAATGTCTTCTGGCACTGTAAGTAAAATAATTCATAAAGTTTTGAAGTTAAACTAGACGTTTAAAACCATAGTGAATCTGCTTTTGCCAAAGCATAATGTTGAAAGAAAATCAAATTGTAGAAAACTATATGAAGAACACCTAGATGCTGAAAAACGGAAATTTGTGGTAACACTCGATGCAGCATGAGTGTATTAAAGTGGGTGTAATAAAAAAAGATCAATTTTCTATTGCTCAACTTACGGGAATGACTGTACGAAATGACTTTGTCAGCGTACAGTAAAGTTCCCAAAGGGATTCATGATAGTTGCAGGATTTTATTACAACGCAAATTAAAAATAAAAAAAGTCTCACGTAAAGCCAAATTTAAACCCCTCTACTAACAGCAGTATATTTTAGAACCAATTTTTGGAGAAGAAATTCCAGCTTTGTATGGTAAGGACATTGATAAAGTTGAGATTCATATGAACAAAGCTCCTATTCAGACGTCTAAATCAACAGCCTCTTATTTAGCAAAGAAAGAATCAGAAACAGGAATAAAGTTTATCCATTTAATGAAATACCTGCAAAATCACCTGACGCTTCTCCAGGGAACTTTTGCGCTTTCAGTTTATTAAAACAAGCCTTAGGAAAACGGCATCCAACAACACTGAACGGACTTTGGAAAACGGTCCAAGAGGAATGGGGTAAAATTGACACGACAGTAGTAAGAAAAAGTTTAATTTCATGGAAATTTCGAGCTAGAGTTATTGTTCGAGCTAGAGATATTGTCAAGAAGCTAGAGCTATTGTTCATGGCTATCAGATAGCAAATCACTGCAAAAATACGGCATTTATACATAAAACTTAACTATGAAAATCGTTTCCATAAAATGCGAACGACCTTTTGTACTTTATTTTGGTCTTAAACGCAAGGATTTTATCTATACATGTGCCAAATTTGGTTTAAGTAACCACAATCTCTATTAATTATTGATAATTAACAATTAAAAATTGCTTTCTGCGCATGCTCAGTGACATGTTTAGATCTGGCTTTAGACACTCTCTAATCACGAGGCCGCATAAACACATTAATTTGCTTCTGCGCATGCTCAGTGACACGTTTAATGATAAAACGTACATGGGTCTTCCGGAAGGACGCATCTTCCCGGGCTTATAGAGGGTCTCCCGTCCTTCTGAAACGACGGACGGTACTTCCACGAGAAGTTGCACAAAATTTTAAGCTAGCGGGAAAATAAAATCCAAGACTTTTAATTCCAACATATTTTTACGAAACTTTGAAAATTTGGAAGTTTGCTTCCTAAAAAGAAAACGCGTCTAGCTTGTAAAACCCACTTGAGATATATATATATATATATATATATATATATATATATATATATATATACACACATAGAAAAAAAAGTTGTTCTTTGAACCCAATTCTCCGAGTTCAAATCCACTGCACAGTGGAACTCGCTTTTGGTGAGTCGTACAACCCATGTGGGAAAGTGGGTTCTAGAACCCAGATCCTAAGCGGGTTGATTTACCTGCCACCAACCCACTAAAATTGGTTATACGACTCACTTTAAAGTGTGTCGAAAAAACACACCAACATGAGTAGACAAACTCCTCTTTCGAGTTCAATATCTCACTATATTTTGGGTTAAAAAACCCAGGACTAACGAGTTCTTTTAAGTAAATGAGTTTACGCTATAGTACTCGAAATGTTGCCTATTCCCACCCATCCCGTCTTTAAATTAAGCGATTTTATGCTAGTAATTCAGTATTCATTGTTTTGTGTATTTATTATCTCTATTCCCTCACATACTTTCTCGTGGGAGAAAAAAAAACTGCACTATACACCCATATTTGGAATATAATTTGTATTAAAATTTAAGGATTTTTTTTAAAGTTTAAGTCTCATAAAAACAAAGCTAAATAATTGATAAAATCTTGCAAACTTATATCATAAGGGATGAAAGGCTGCCTAAAAGTTATAAGGATATCAGATATTTAAAATGTTAATCCAGCATCCATTATTTTTTTTGTAAATCAGTTTCATTCACAGGAGTAACTGAGAAGAAAAAGAAGCTCCAAATAAAACAAAAAATAAGCTGAGATTTAGTTGGGTGCTTCTATATACTAGTAAAATAAAATTTACAGGAAACTTATGAATATTGTAATGTATAGAACGTTAAAATTTTGTAGGTCAAAACGTTTTCCTTTACATCTTTTAGTTTCCTTAAACTGAAACACAAATATTTTATCAAGAAAGTTTCAGATCTTAGCTTTAACCCCAAAAAGATATTCACAAGATAATTTTTTTAAACTGAAACAAAATATTAATTACATTGATTTTAGTAATATATATTTGTAAATGGTATACCATGATCCCCACACAACTAATTTAGAAGCAATTACAATATCTCAAATTGTAACATTTTAGATTCTGAGGAAATATAGATAATCATTTTCGAACACACAAGTTTTTTTAAAGGAATATTCGACCAAATGCTCGATTAATACTTACATGGTTTGTAAACTTCTTAATTATATGTTAATATACTTACCCAGTTGCTCTAAACAAAACATCTCCAAGCTCATGGTTTGAAAATTTTATAAAGTACTAATATATTTGCTATAAATATACTTTTCTACATAGAAATTAAATAATTCATGCATAATGCATTCACAATTCCTGCTAAATCAGTTGACTTCAATTGAACACTTTAATGAAAAAGCATGCGAACTCCCATTTAAATCAAAAAACATACCAGCAAACAAAATTACAAATACAGAGAAACTTTATTTACAAACAAATATACAAATTTTTCTGTGTAACCCCAGGCTCAATTTCACATCATTAGAATATTAACATTAACCAATGCATTTCAAATCAAAGCGTGAATTAATATAAATCATATCGTAAATCTTGGGCTGTAAAGATTTGGTTTTGTTCAGTTTTGTTGACTGTAGCATTATTTTGGCTGCAGTGGAGGATTATTCACCTGAAATATAATATAAAATTCATAAATGTTATGCATTTCAGTATCAAAATTGATTTTAATTTTCATGTAATTAAACTTTTGAAGTGCTCACTAATAGGTTCTACATTAATGGATATTGTTTGGCTCAATTTTTACTGTAATATTTAAAAAATCAACACATTAGGATTTTAAACTTTGAAATAGCACCCAGCAAGAAATTGCCTTTTGTCATTACCTTTCCATAACAAAATTTTAACTGCAGTTGCAGCACAGAGAACTGATTCTCCATGTTGCAGGAAAAATTTTGCTATATTAAGAGACTACTATCCTCCACAGATAAATCTTAATATCTGTGTTATTACTATCATTATTTTAAGGATGAATCTCATATAGTTACAACTAATACATTTATTTAAAAAATGTATTGTCTAAAGTTTAGAATTATTGATATTAAAGATAAACTTATTTTAATGCATGAATTTGTATTAGATAAAAATGCAAAATACAGTTACTTCAGCATATGTTTCAAATGCAGCAAAAAATAATTTTTAAATAAAAGATCCTCATTGTTACCATTTCAAGATCCTCTTTCGTTAACAGTTATTAGAATCTCAGGCAGGTCAGAAGGAGATCCTTTGATTTTAATATCTGAAAATAGACAGCAAGACTTTAAAAAATTCAGTTGTGATGAAGAAATTTGCTTAATTGATTCTAGACTAAGTGCCTAAATTAACTGGAAAAAAATGCTTTGATTAATCTTAAAAACTAATTGATATTTAGCAAAATTTTATACATGTTCAAATATATCCAATACTTATGATTAAGTATTAAAAAATTAGTTAAAAAGGATGATTAAGTGCTTAAGGCATTTACACATGCAAACTTGCTTGGGAAAAGTAAAAAGTTAAGTTTTTAACAAATATTCAATTATGTCTTAAATGAAAATGATTTAAATTTTATTCTTAACCTGTATTCACATTTTTTTTCAAACATAAAAGGAACCCTTTTTAACACATTAATATTCCCAATAGTCAGAAATACTAATAAACTCATTGTAAGATTTGTATTTTTTTATTCTTTTAATAATGCAGGGCCATATCTTTTCAGATCATTAAGAAACTATTCTATATTTCTCTCTACCTTCTTTCAAATGCTGCCAAATTTTGAAAAACACAAATAGTATGCCATAGATATCTCCAGATTAAAATTCATTAACTTTTAACCTCTTTATCAGACATTCATACTAATTACAACAAACGAAATAAAAATATATATATATGCTACCAGAATATATTTCAACTGAAACAAGATAAACAAGAGAAATGAAACAAGATAATCGACGCAGAACCTCTTATTTCATACCAAAAATAAAATTATTAATGCATACCTCAAAAAAAGTAATCTCTAAATTTCCAACATTTTCAGATCAAATGCAGTAAAATTAGCCTGAATTACTTTTGGGATTGTTATGAAAAGCTTATGAAAATTTTAATTATAGACTCTACTTAGGTATAAAATAAAACATTTTTATTCTACTCAAAATTTTATTAGCTGAATACAAAAATTACATATTTTTCATACATTACATGCTGCTAAATCTTCCATCCCATGCATATTTAGATATATATATATATATATATATAAACAATAGATAAGTATATAGATAGATTGAAAGATAGAAATTACTGAATATTACATATTAAAATAAGTGAATAAAAATAATCTATACTTATATACAAAGAGAGAGCGATTTTGTACGTGAAGGGTAATCTACAGAACCACTGCACCTATTTGAAAAATTCTTTCACTGTTTGAAAGGTACATTATTCCAGATGGACATAGGCTATATATTATGTATATCTGATCAGTAGAAATAAAGTTAGGGGCTTAATCCTAACAATCTCCATTATTTCCGCTACTGTCTTCTACCGCTTTTTGTTCCGAAGATTTCAACGATCCTTATCGTTGTGCTATCGCGGTGTGCTTCTGTTCTGAAGCTAGCGGTTCGAACCTAGCCGTTCTCTGGCACGCATTTTTCTTTTAAAAAATTTATTTTAATTATTAACTGACATAAAATTAATGTAAGGTATTATTTAGGTTATTACTAAGGAAAAAAAAGATTTACAATTTATTGGCTATCAACTGGAAATTTATTGGTATAATATTTTGTTCAACCCGGACAAAGTCGGGATGGGCCGCTAGTATCATTATAAACAGGTGAATTGTACTGTCACCTTCTTTAACTATTGTTTAAGGTCAATAATTAAGTAATATCCATGGATATTTTAATTAATAACAAACAGAAACTTAATCTAAGCTATATATGCATAAAAAATCATAAAACAATATGCCAATTGAATATGTAAAATTTGACAAGAAAAATCTATGCTTTCATCTAATAAAATAGATATACTTCTATATCAGGGATAACATTTCTGTATAATTGATGGTACAATTTTTCATTTATTGATTAAATATGATAAATCAAATATTATTATTTAAAATAAATAATAGAGGAGGAAAGATGTTTTTGTCTTGAGATTTGAACTTTAGATATGTACTATCTTTTCACTACTTTTAACAACTTAAATGATTGATATCTGATTAATAGCATGCTATGCAATTAATAAAAAAAATAATAAAGAAGAAATAAATGTAAAATACGACTGTATGCATGAAAGAAGAGCATAAATTCTAACAAGACTGTGAGAATCGAAATGAACATCTAGGATGAACAGTCATTTTAAAATGTCAAAGATAATTACAGAAGTAAAACAGTTGTAACACTAGATAAACTATCGATAGATAAAACATACTAATTATATATATATTTACATACAGTAAGCATGAGAACTTAGGTTTTTATTTCTACTGTCACAAATAACAATTAAATTGAAAGAAATTATACCAGTTAAGGTTAGACTCATTGATATAGATGGTTTCATTAGTAAAAGTTTTAAATAACAAAACTGTGCTCACCTTAGAAACTAAGTAAAGAAATGGCCAGTTGAATCGTCCGTCGGCATCCTGGTAAGGCTTTGTCCTGAAAACTATGTACTCAAAAATCCTGGCACACTATAAGCTGTGTGTTATGTTGCTACAATTGAAAACACGTGCGGGGCTGCTTGGGTGGGAAAAAAAATACCGAACGGGAAATGACCATTTCCTGTCAGGACTTTGGCGAGCAGATGTGAAATACTTTTCAGTTCAGGAGCTTTAGGAAGTATAATGAGAAATACAATCCATAGGCCGAACCCTGCATTGTAAAATATTTTTTCCCATGAATTTGGGATGTTTAATGATTCTTTTAGAACAGACTCAAGTGATAGAATAAGAACTTCAGAGATAATCACGATTTTCTAACTGTGCGAGCTGATAAACTAATTATTATCAGAGTTGTAAAATGCAGATTAAAAAAAAACCCGAGAAATCATTTTAGACTGTTATTAACCACAAACGTAAAAATAAACCCACAAATAAATTTTACACGATTTTTAATAAGTAGTGCCCCATAATAAGTGTGACTTCATTTATTTTTAACTATTATTATCAATAGTATTTGTTTCAACGAGGGCGAATCGTAACCTATTAAGCAAACCATTCGAAAATTAAGGAGCAAAATATGAAAACGCACACCTGCGAATCCAAGTCTTTTATCTTTGGACCTGCAAGTGTGCAAACAGATCGAGACGTACCAAATTAATAACATACACTCAAGAACATTAGTATCTTTTCTTTAAAAAAATGTTACTCATGATACAAAATTTCTTTGGAACATATAATTCCTTTGTGCTTTTATGACATTATTAATTTTTTTAAAGCTATATCTCTAATATTAAATGAAATTCTCTATTATTAAGTTTCTCTATTATTAAATGAAAATATTTCTACTCAAAGGTAAAATTTTCTATCTTGAGAACTAAAAATTATAAATAAAATATTGATTTGGAATACGATACGAGAATTTTTGTTATTCTCGCTAAAAAATTAAGACATTGTATACCAAAAATTAACTTCTTTTCCAATAAAATATAGTGGATAAAATTTTAAGTAATGCTAAAAATTTTCATTCCAAATGAACTCCATTTCAACCTTTCAAGTTGCATAATATTTGCGTTTTAATACCTGGATATGGTTCTCCAATTCAATAAACTCACTATAAAAGACTTACGACATATGCGTTATTTAACACACTTATTTCGATAACCCAGTAACAAAAACTCAGTAGTATTTTAACTCACTTACATCCGCGTTCAAAACACTGATAGTGGTTTGTTTAACTCACGTCTCACAATAACCTACACGAAGTGGGTTGCAGAACCCAATTATTCCGGCGACCGAGCGACTATTTTTTCTCTGTATGTATATATATATATATATATATATATATATATATATATATATATATATATATATATATATATATATATATATATATATACATATATATATATATATATATACACTGAAGTGCCACTGAATTAGGGATAGCAAAGCCTATGCAAATTGTGTAGCGCTGCGCATCATGTATGCGGAAGTGAGGGCGCTGTGATAACTGCATATATAGCGTGTACTGTGGTTGTTCTGAATTAGTTGTTGGAATTGCTAGTATCGGAAAACTGCCTGATTTAGACGCCTTCGATCGCGGACAAATCGTAGGTCCGCGACGCATGGGCCATTCAATTTCCGAAATCGTCAGACAGCTAGGATTTTCAAGGCCGACAGTGTCAAGAGTATACCAAGAATACATGGATGGTGGGAAAAAAACTAGCGATCGGGCAAACTGCAAAGGAAAATTAGCCTTGACATTGCGTGGTGAGAGACGGCTCAGGCGTATTGTACGTAGCCAGCGAAGCCAAACATTAGCTCAAATTACCACCCAGTTTAATGACGGTGCCAGTCGTACAGTCAGTAAACGGATTGTGCAACGCTCGCTTCACCGTATGGGTTTCGAGAGCCGTCGACCTATGAGAGTACCATTGCTCTATACTCGCCATCGGGCTACACGTCTTGCATGGGCAACAGAGCACAGAGACTGGAGTGTAGAGGACTGGAAACGAGTTTCATGGAGTGATGAGTCTCGATTCCGACTACTTAACGCCGACGGGAGGCTGAGAATATGGCGTCAGGCTCATGAAGCCATGGATCCTGCATGCCTGGCTGGAACTGTACAAGGGCATGGTATCTCAATCATGGTCTGGGGTGTTTTTTCGTGGCATAGACAGGGATCTTTAGTGCGTGTACCAACCTCCCTCAATGCAATTCGGTACGTAGAGTTGCTGGGTGATCACCTCCATCCGTTTATGCTGTTCTGTTATCCTTACGGTAATGGAGTTTGCCAGCAAGACAACTGTACCTCTCACAAGTCCCGGTTGGCTACTGGCTGGTTGGATGAGCATTCATCTGAGTTCTCTGTAATAAATTGGCCACCTAGAAGCCCAGACTTAAATCCTATTGAGCATCTTTGGATTGTTTTGGATCAAGGCGTGAAAGGCCATCACACAGCACCGAAGAACCTTACTGAATTATGGACAGCTTTAACCAATATTTGGCAAGCCATTCCCGTGGAACGTTTCCAGAAACTTGTTGAATCTATGCCTCGTCGTGTGGCAGCCGTTATCAATGTTATATATATATATATATATATATATATATATATATATATATATATATATATATATATATATATATATATATATATGCAGGGTGAATCTGAACAAGTGGGCAAATATTTGCAGGGTAATAGAACGCAGCTATACTAGCAATATTCGTCATAGAATGTATGGTCGGAACACAAGCGGTGAGAAGTTAATAGGTAATTTTCCACTGTCACATTTAAAGAATTAACACAAGAATGAGAGTAGATACTGAAGAAAACATTTTATTAACAGGAATGTAATTGATTTACATGGTCACAGAAATTGCTCAAAAGACCTTCCGCGAGCTGTAATGCAGGCTTCACAGCTGCGGGATAGGGACTGACGCACTTTTGCGAAGATAACAGGCATTTCCTGAATATCGCCGGCAACAACGGCGATCCTGGCGACTATTTCCATATTGGTTTCAATGGGGTATTCGTAGATTAGGCTTTTTATATGTCCGCACAGGAAAAGCCAGCAGTCCTTCCAGCAGGACTTTTGCCTGTACGTTCTATGGTTAAATATGGCTTTAGGTACTTAATAAACACGAGGTCGCATAAACACGTTAATTTGTTTATTCCGAAGAATCTCTGTAGGTCTATCTCTACCATTCTTATTTTTAATTGTGTTTGTGAGATATAGAACTAAATCTAACGGAAATTGTTTATTTCGCGCTGTTGAGTGACCCTATTTTTATTGGGTTCAATAGTAATTTTTTGAAGTGTATTTTTCTATTCTAAATATTATGATTTTCAACATTTGGCAATGATGTGTTGAGTATAATGTGTTTATTAGTACATTTGTTTACTATCCAGCTGTTATGTTTTGACGAGTACCAGCTAGTCATTTTATACTATGCTAATTAGCACAAAACGTGTTAATTTTTTCCTAATTTGGGCAGGTTATCTTTTACGGTGCATCAGTACACTTCGCAGATCTTCAAACTTTCAGTGTTTTTCTAATCGCATATTTGTAAACGAAAATTTTTTAATACTGTCAACATTTTAATGCATATCTTTATACGCTATGCCGGGCTTTTTTTTCTTATTATATTATGTTAATTTTTCATTAAAAAAATAAAATATTACCTTTGTAGCTACAGATGTTAACCATTTGATGCCATCTAAAATAATACTCACTGGAAAAATATTTTTAAATAATTCTGCGCTCATTATTTAAACGCCTCCCTTCAAACGCAAAAAGCAGAATTCAAAAACATTCATTTAGTAATCTTTGATTAGCAAATAATGACAAGGAAATTTTGCCACATCTTCATTGGTGCAGTTAGATTTCCGACGTTGAGAGATGCCCCGCAAGTGTTCTTCTCTATGATTTTTATGGGAACATTTATGTGCTAATACATTTTATGCATTATAGTGTTAACTACATCTATATAGGTCTACATTTTAACAATCATGCTTGTTATATCTTTTATAGTTTACATCATTTTAGAGGTCTTTCAAAATGGCATGTCTTCAAAAGATGGTATTGATTACGTTACAAGAAATAGCCTCCCGTCTTGATGCAGAATGCAGCAGGTTTTGTCCCCACATGCCTCGCCTGAAAATCATCGTCAAGGAAAAATCAGTGGATTTCGTCCTGTCGAACCTAGCCAGGGTTGAGTGCAACTGCAATTTTAGAGGCGTCTGCAAGCGCACCGTCATAGCGAGATGTGAAGCAGGAAGACTGCGCTTTATAGACTTGAAACGATTTTACGACTTGTGCACCAGTTCTGGAATTAAAGTTCCACTTCCACGAGACTTCTTCGAAAAATGGAACACATTTGTGAATGAACTATATTTGAGTTTAGGAATTCCGCTGTAAAATATATCCTTTTTTGTTTCGGTTTCTTGTACATAAAGCGGTTAATAAATATTTTTATGTGAAAATGAGAATATTTTTGTTTCCATTTTGCATGTTTTTTTTTCACACTTATTTTTATTTTCAATACCGTAACCATGCAAACATGGATCAAGTCATTAATTAATGGTTTACACAAGATTCTTCATTTATAATGGCATAAAATTTGTTATTTAAACATCTGTCTATAAAATATTTTTTAAGAATAAGTGAGAGATGGCATCAAGAAATAGAAAACAAATGTCCTCCAATAACAGGTAATGAGAATTTTTAGTTTAAAAAGGGAGCCATGGTATTTTATATGCATTTTCATGTCCAAGCATCCTGCGAATTGTAATCAATTGAGAGAATATCGAAATTTACTTTAAATATATTGCAGTGCACAAAAGCTATGATCTTGCCAAATTTGTGAAGTATAGTACATTTCATAATCTTTGATAAAATGCCATTTTTAAGAAGGAAAATCTTTTATGAATTTCTTATATTTTATCAATTGCACGTAGTTATTTCTTTTCCAGAGCTTTCTTTAAACAACTATGCCAAAAACAAAATTAAAAATTCAACATTATTTTTTTCGACAACTTTGGAAAACTTATATCAACGATGTTGCGTTTCAAGGAAGAGCAAATTCAACCAAGAGAAATAATGTCAGTGTTTGAAAAATAATCACACAAGGGATTTTTTATAACGTTAGCACTAATATTCAAATTAAATAAATCATTGAAATAAGTTGTTACATAATCTTCTTTCATCAGACAAAAATGATATGTTTGACAGTCAGTTAAAAGACGTTTTGATGCTGGATTTATATAAATGTTTTTCGAAGGAAAAAAACAGGCTTAAACCCCTCATATTTTCTTCGACCATATCTATAATACGCATTTATAGCTTCCGTGAAAAATTTGCAACCTATGTTGAAGTTGCTGTGTATTGGCCGAATAGAAATCTTTCGGCTCAATGTTAACCTAAGAAGTAATTTTTCCAATGATTGTCAACTTGGAAATTAATAATTTTTTTTTAGTTCTACATTGTAATATATAAAGAAAATCTTTACTCGGATATCTTGTTCTATCTTTGAAGGAATCGGAAATCATAATATTTAATTTGAATTATTTGGGGGAAAATATGGCATACTGTGTTTAAAAGGCGAATAATTTCCTTTGGCTGTCATAATTTTTAAAAGGAATAAGACAGAAGAATATAAACTTCTCTCTTAATTAGGAATACAATTTAAAAAGAAACCTTGAAATCCATTTCGACTATCCTTGTAAAAATTGTCTACATAGGTTAGGGTTCAGCTGAGTGAATCCAATAGGGCAACTAAAAAGCAGGCTTATCAGAACATGTTTAATAATTTTATACACTATTTTGAGAGAAAAGTTATTTTTAAAAAATGTTAGCATATGTTGTCCACAACATTGTTCTCCACAGCATACAATTTTATAAAAAATTGTATGGAAGTTTTAGTATACGATCATATTGTGACTGCAATGGCTGTTTTTCACTTTTATAACTTAGATTACCTATGTCTACCTGAATTAAATAATCAGAGATTTTTTTCCAGGTTAACTAATGTTCCATCTTCTCATAAACTAACATGCCACCTAGAATCAGAAGAAATGTCACGTTTCTTTAGAAAGATTTCAGTTACGTTTTACTATGAAAACGAACGAGATGACAAAAGCAAATATAAAACATGTACAGAATGAAGACCTGACACTAAGGAATGAGGGGGGGGGGGAGAGAAGTATGGGACAACAGAGTTTTAAATTTTTCTTATTTTATATTCTAGCAGTCGAATGATAAATTTTTCTTTCTCTCTTATGTGTCTATGCACAAAGATGACAGTAGATTGAAAGACACTTGAATAATTTAAAAATTTCTTTTAAAAATTTTAATATAAAAATTAAAGTATATTTATATTATGTTACATTTTCCGTACTGATAGCCATGTTTTTTTCTCTATGGAACTATGAAAATGTATCAAAATAATTTATTTGTATAATTAACATTTTTTGGTACAATTTAAAATAACATTAAAAGGAAAAAAACACTTTCACAGTAATTGTAACCCAAGAGAAATTTTTTTAGAATAATTTCTCAAATAGTAGTTTTACTTAAGTTACAGAAGTGCAGAAAGGTACATGTAGACAATATCTCATAATTATACTGTACCTGGAAATGCATCTGACGTAGAAATGTGTGATTTGTGTCATCTGGTTCTAAATTCTTTACACATCTTAAATATTTATGTATTCCGGTGTATGTCCACTCTACAGGTCCATTAATTCTATTCACATTTAAAAGGGTGAAGAGGAATATTCAAATGCCATTTAGGGTTTTGTGACAAGTGACAGTTCCTACTGTTTAGGACGTTTCCCTATAACATAACAACAGACAGCTTTTCAGAACCTCATCCATCAGTGGTATCAATCGATTCGTTCTGCTTTTGTTCATAGACAGGTGTGAACACGTTATCACTGTCTTTGAAAGGGGGAATTTAAACAACTATATTCTCTGCGTTATCAAACTTATCCAAGAACCTATTTCAAATATTCTTTGTTCAGAGATGAATGGGAATATGGAACATGTTGGGAGGCAGCACCCTAATAACAGTCCAAAAAGACAGCATGAGAAAATCTAAATATTTTAACTCGGGTTAGAAATTTAGTGTTTTATAAATAAATTTCGCTGGCCAGACTGACCCAACCAACAAAATATATGGCGGTGCAGTACATTAGACATGCATTTTTTAATTTTTTATTTTTAGCCACAAAAAGCAAAAAAAATATCCGTTTTCCACATACCTCAATCTTTTATAGCTTACATTTCAATTCCAGTTTTCATTTGCAGAAATAAAATTATAAAAGCAAAAAATATATATACAGCGATCCAAGCTTTAGAAGCTTGAGAATTTATTTAATGGTTGATATCACAGAAGGTGGTGCCAGCGGATAGTATGAAATCCGCGTAATAAAAACAATACCTTTAAAAAGGTGCTCATATCTACAAATTTACTTAAAGAGAATAGATTAAGATTTGAGAATAGTTTAGTGATGAATATATATATATATATATATATATATATATATATATATATATATATATATATATATATATATGTATATCTACAGTAAAACTACTCTAAGGTGGCCAGTCAAGGATCCCAAAAATGGTGGCCGTTTTGAGGGGTGGCTGCCGAACGGGAGTGGATTTATGTTTGGCTGGCAGGAATGGTTAAAGTAAAAGTGGCCTTTTTGAGGGGTGGCCGATTAGGGAAGTTTATATATATCTATATATATAAAGGATTTTGTCCAGTCACTAGTTGATAATTAGATGTAAAATTACTTATTTGTAGGTAGCTGAATACCCGTGCTTCGCTACGGAGTACATTCAAATGAAATACATCGGTCAATGTATGCAATTAATGCCAATATATATATATATATATATATATATATATATATATCGTAAAGGATATTTTTATAGACAAAATAATGTAGAAGAAAATAATCAAATTAAATACAACGGTCAATGTATACAATTAGTTTGTATGTTCAATGCCCATAAAACATACTAATTTGAGTTAAATTCTTAAAACACTGCCATCTCAATAAGTCTAGTGGTTAAGTTTTATCTTTTAGCGTATTTTAATATTTTTTTGTCAATTTATTCCGTTGCTATGCACATGACGCAAAATTAATTTAAAGTATCACATAAATAAAAGTATTCCGGATCAGCATTTAATAAATTAAATTCTAAAAGTTAACCATTAAAATTTTACCAAAAATCAGAAAATGGAGCTAAAGTCTCAAAACCGATTTTATTTTAAGTATTCCATTTTTCAAAAAGATTAAAATTTATTGAAAACAACAGACATGTCAAACGTATGACCCCGGACATTTAGTAATGCTGCCCCACAAGATCCTAAACATTAAAAGACCTATCTTCCCAGAAGAGAATACTACTAGCTTCACAATCACGCTTTATTCATGTCATCGATGTTTGGGACTACGTACATTTGCAAACAATTATTTTCAAATATGAAGTACACGATGAGTATAATTAGATAAAAAAAAATTCTGATGACCATCTCTAAAATACCTAAGAATTGCAACCATTTTTATGACATTACTACATTAATTTTGCAAAACAAGGTGAAATATGCCTCTAATTTCATGTGTACGTTGCCTCTACATTTGAATGTTATAATATTTTTTTTGTAATTAAAGGAAGCTTTGTTACTTATTTATGTTAAGTATATAATATATTTTATATGTGGTCCACGTTAAGTATGTCATATTATTGTATATGTGGCTAAGTAGTTCCTCTTCTCTCAATGAGACCAATTCAAGTAAAAATTTTCGACATTGTTTACTGCCTTTCACGTGAGGTCGTGAAAAAGTAAAATATTGCAATCTTATCTGCCTATCGATAAAGTTGCTCTGCTTAACCTATGATAAGTTTGCATTAGTGCGAACAGGTAGGTTCCTTCTCTGATTGGTCAAGCTGTGCACAAATAATAGGACGTGTGGACCGACTTAGGGGGACACAGAAGGGAACCCCTTATCTCACAGTTGAAAGGACCAGTATAGCGTTAGCCCACCTGAAGTGCTGTGCCTCAACGCATTTCTTGAAAGGTAAAAAATCTTCGATAAGTTGTATAGCTTGAATTTTTGTGGAAAATTGCAGTCCTTTGCAGCATTTAATTTGCTAATCCAGTACATTTTATACCAGATTGTTTATAAGGTAAGCGATTTACGTTTTTCAAACTGTAATGTTTAATATATATATATATATATATATGTATCTATATTTTAAATATAATCTAATGTCGTCTAGGTTAGGTTAAGTTAATAGGTATCCTTACACGCACAGTAAATCTAACGCAAGTCAAAGTATACTTCAGCTCAAATGTATTACGTCTTTCAAAGTAGCGGAAAGTTTTATTGATAATTTTAAAATTGTATTTATGGTTTATGCTCTAAGGTCATTAAGTCTAAAAAAAATTAAATGCGTATCTTAACGCGATATATACCTTTAAGTATATAAATGACATTGCTGTATATTTTAATTATTTTAAATCACTACTTCATATTCCGTTACCGAAGGAACAATATATTAAATGAATATGCCCGTTCAAGAGAATAAAATCTTTTTTGCAAACATTAAAATAACATAACAAGGTACACACGACCATTTATAATAAGTTTATAAATGAAAAATTTGAATAAAATTATATAAAAGTATATAAATGTTTGAGTATATATCCAATAATATCCTGACAAATACATGATCTATAACTTTTAAAAATATTAAACTTCTCTAAAACTTTATTTTAGGATCAGTTTTCTTTCGAAAAATGGTTCCTCCTCGTGGCAAAGACCCCTCTGCGAGTGACGTCGAAAATATGGTGTTGGGATATTTTCGGGATTTTGGCGCCCGACTCGATGCAGACTGTAAGAGATTCTGCCAGCACATGCCTCGTCTCAAGATCCAAATAGATGGCAATACAGTTGATTTCGTGCTGACAAACCTGGAGCGTGTTGAGTGCAGATGCAACTTTAAAAGTGTGTGCAAGTCAACAGTTGTAATGAAATGTGAAGAAGGAAGAGGACGTTTGGCGGAAGTGAAATCATTCTATAGATTCTATAACAAAACTTACGGAAAACAGCTTTCCATGCCAACAGACTTCAACGAGAAATATGACACATTTGTGTCTGAACTGTACTTTCGACTAGGAATACACTTGTAATGTCTTAGTTTGTAACTATTGTAATTTCAGCTCAAAGAAGTATAAATGAGTCAACTGGAAATATAGTTGACTTCAGGCTCACAAACCTGGAGCTAGTTGAGTGCAGATGCATCTTTAAAAGTGAGTGCAAATTCAGAGTGGTTATGAAATGAAGAAGGAAGAGCACGTTTGGCGGAAGTGAAATTATTCTGTAGATTTTATAACAAAACTTACAGAGAACAGCTTTCCACGCCAAAAGACTTCAATGAGAAATATGACACATTTGTGTCTGAAGTATACTTTTGACTAGGAATATACTTTTAATGGCTTAGTTTGTGACTACTGTAACTTCAACTCGAAGAAGTATAAATGGAGTCAACTGGAAATACAGTTGACTTCGTGCTGGCAAACCTGGAGCGAGTTGAGTGCAGATGCAACTTTAAAAGTGTGTGCAAATCAACAGTGGTTATGAAATGTGAAGAAGAAAGAGGACGTTTGACGGAAGTGAAATTATTCTATAGATTCTATAACAAAACTTACGGAAAATAGATTTCCACGCCAAAAGACTTCAACGAGAAATAGGACACATTTGTGTCTGTACTGTACTTTTTAATATACACTACTAATTTGTATTGTTTTCGGTCGACACTACGGGAACAAAGACAAAATCAAGAATGCCGATTCCGAAGTGCACACATACAGGCCTTCCGATCTCTTTGTTTTCTACGCTGGATAGGTCCATGTGAAAAGTTAAAGAAAACAACTAAAAGATATTAAGCCCTAAAAATATTGTGTCCCTGCACTATTACCTCAAAATTAGTAAATGTCCTGTTTTCAGGAAAAAAATAAAGGGTGACGTTACTAATGCATGACTATATTTACCACCCAAAGAGCACGTGCGTGGACATACGCTGGTCACGCTGGTTAGGATCCTGATTGGTCAAGCAGTGTACTAAAGCTCCAATAGTAGAACTTTTGGGTGGAGGATTTGTAGTGGTTTATACAAATATGACCATGCTAATTGACCACTAAATCATACAGTTTTGGTGTGCGACAGATACGAGCAACAGTGCAGTTTGTCAGTGAGGAGATTTTTGGAAAAGCTTTATATTTCAACCTGCATTTGGAAAAGGTTTATTGCCTCCTTACCGAAGATATCATTTCGCTGTTTGGGATATAAGGTCAGTTTTATTCTTTTACATTGAATTTAATATTGTATTATTGCCCATGGCTGAAAATATTATTTCGGGTAATATTTTTTTGTTCGAGAACCTGTTGCAGACATAAGTGTGTTTAATACAAATATATTCTCTTTCGCAAATGTATATACAAATCCATTTTTAATGCATATAAGGCAACAAAATATAAAGATGTATCAAAGAATGTTTATTGTGGTTAGGAAAAATAACTAGGAATGTGGAAATAAGTAAGTTTGGACCTTTTTCCGTTTCTTTACACATTTTGGTAATACAGATCACAAATATCTGCCGCTGCAAAGCGAAGTATATAATATAAATTTTATATCAAGTAAAACTGATAAAGTTTCGAAGAAATAATCATATCTTTAATCATAATGCACAATACAGCTTGTTAGATGTTAAATTTTTAATTCTAAATTTATGTAGACATAAAAACATTGTTTTTTTTTATATAATTGTAGATGGTATGCATCTTTTCCGATTAATACAAAGAAAATTTTATCAAATGAAACAAATTATTTGATTTAAGGGGACTCGCGACCCTTAAGTCGAAGAAATAAGGCATATTTCATACTTTCTGACTCTTTGTAACTATTTCAATTTACTCCTAATTTTTCCAAATTTTATGTATATGATAAATTGATATATTTATTTTAATAAAAAAATTTTCAACTCTCAAATTAATTTTAAATATTTTTTTTTAAATGCTTTAGATATACCTTATTTTTTTAAGTATTTTTATTGTATACTGGCTTGCTCGCTAAAATATAAAATTAATTTTACACTTAAATGTAAAATTCCTGTTTTATATTTAAAATAAATAACTCAAAATACAATTGAACATAAAACATTCCACATTAAAATATTTTTTTTAATGGAATTATGTTTCATAGTTTTGAGATATCAGTTTCGAATTGATGCAACATTACATTTTGAGAAAAATGAGTTGAAATTTTTCTTACCATAAACTTGATCAGTAATTAAATAATTAGAATATCAATATCTCCGAACTAAGCGGAATATTTTCATGGGGTTTGCTTTATTTTGTTCAGAAATGATCAGGCTTTAACATATTTTTTTTTCAAAAAATCGTATGTTTTAAAGATTTAAGGGTAGTGAGTCCACTTGAATTTTAATATTTGAACTAAAATATTCCATTTGATAAGTTTGTTTTGTGATTTTATCAAATTTTATTATTTAATGTTATATGTAACGAGAAATATGTATATATATACATACGGATCTACGCACATTTTGAGTGTGCATCATAATTTGGCTCTTTCTTTTAGCTGACATACTTGTATACTAAAGGTAATAATAGAAAAAAAATTAAATTATTTTAAAAGAATAAGACCATTATGTATAGCTGGTATATGTTTCTAACATAAAATTCATCTCTATACCTAAAAAAAAGCCATTAAAAGGATAACTTGATGACTTTTATCAAATTTTAAAATGAGTTTTCAGATACTTTTTCTAGAGTCTACAAATGCAGACATCATGTTTGTTTAAAATTAATATCTGAAAATATTTTTAATATAATAATTTTAATATAAGTTTTGGTTAATTGACAGTAAATATCTTCACCGTAGTTATTTACATTTATATATATATATATATATATATATATATATATATATATATATATATATATATTTAGAAGGTCGTTCGCAGTTTATGGAAACAATTTTGGAATTTATATTGGGTTTTGAGATAAAAATTTGGCAACTGCAGAATAATCGTCTGCTATTATTTTCTTTTATTATAATGTAAAGTAATAGATTTATTATGAAAATGGTTCCTAAAATTGATAGAAGGTCCAAATGTTACGTATCTGCACTTTCCGTGGAGATATATTTGTATCAACAAATTGTAAAGCGGTGTAAAAATCGCGGTATTTCAAAAAAAGGTATTTATAATTTATAAAATATGAAAGAAAAAAAAAGTCTAACTGAAGTAAAGATTAAAACATGACCGTGAAAAATCATCTTCAGATTGTTCGAACGCAGGTAAATATCAAGAAAGGGAAGTCTCTGATCCTAAAAGAAAATCCGCCAACTCGAAGACCCATTCTTCGAAACTAAGAATGTCTTCTGGCACTGTAAGTAAAATAATTCATAAAGTTTTGAAGTTAAACTAGACGTTTAAAACCATAGTGAATCTGCTTTTGCCAAAGCATAATGTTGAAAGAAAATCAAATTGTAGAAAACTATATGAAAGAACACCTAGATGCTGAAAAAACGGAAATTTGTGGTAACACTCGATGCAGCATGAGTGTATTAAAGTGGGTGTAATAAAAAAAGATCAATTTTCTATTGCTCAACTTACGGGAATGACTGTACGAAATGACTTTGTCAGCGTACAGTAAAGTTCCCAAAGGGATTCATGATAGTTGCAGGATTTTATTACAACGCAAATTAAAAATAAAAAAAGTCTCACGTAAAGCCAAATTTAAACCCCTCTACTAACAGCAGTATATTTTAGAACCAATTTTTGGAGAAGAAATTCCAGCTTGTATGGTAAGGACATTGATAAAGTTGAGATTCATATGAACAAAGCTCCTATTCAGACGTCTAAATCAACAGCCTCTTATTTAGCAAAGAAAGAATCAGAAACAGGAATAAAGTTTATCCATTTAATGAAATACCTGCAAAATCACCTGACGCTTCTCCAGGGAACTTTTGCGCTTTCAGTTTATTAAAACAAGCCTTAGGAAAACGGCATCCAACAACACTGAACGGACTTTGGAAAACGGTCCAAGAGGAATGGGGTAAAATTGACACGACAGTAGTAAGAAAAAGTTTAATTTCATGGAAATTTCGAGCTAGAGTTATTGTTCGAGCTAGAGATATTGTCAAGAAGCTAGAGCTATTGTTCATGGCTATCAGATAGCAAATCACTGCAAAAATACGGCATTTATACATAAAACTTAACTATGAAAATCGTTTCCATAAAATGCGAACGACCTTTTGTACTTTATTTGGTCTTAAACGCAAGGATTTTATCTATACATGTGCCAAATTTGGTTTAAGTAACCACAATCTCTATTAATTATTGATAATTAACAATTAAAAATTGCTTTCTGCGCATGCTCAGTGACATGTTTAGATCTGGCTTTAGACACTCTCTAATCACGAGGCCGCATAAACACATTAATTTGCTTCTGCGCATGCTCAGTGACACGTTTAATGATAAAACGTACATGGGTCTTCCGGAAGGACGCATCTTCCCGGGCTTATAGAGGGTCTCCCGTCCTTCTGAAACGACGGACGGTACTTCCACGAGAAGTTGCACAAAATTTTAAGCTAGCGGGAAAATAAAATCCAAGACTTTTAATTCCAACATATTTTACGAAACTTTGAAAATTTGGAAGTTTGCTTCCTAAAAAGAAAACGCGTCTAGCTTGTAAAACCCACTTGAGATATATATATATATATATATATATATATATATATATATATATATATACACACATAGAAAAAAAAGTTGTTCTTTGAACCCAATTCTCCGAGTTCAAATCCACTGCACAGTGGAACTCGCTTTTGGTGAGTCGTACAACCCATGTGGGAAAGTGGGTTCTAGAACCCAGATCCTAAGCGGGTTGATTTACCTGCCACCAACCCACTAAAATTGGTTATACGACTCACTTTAAAGTGTGTCGAAAAAACACACCAACATGAGTAGACAAACTCCTCTTTCGAGTTCAATATCTCACTATATTTTGGGTTAAAAAACCCAGGACTAACGAGTTCTTTTAAGTAAATGAGTTTACGCTATAGTACTCGAAATGTTGCCTATTCCCACCCATCCCGTCTTTAAATTAAGCGATTTTATGCTAGTAATTCAGTATTCATTGTTTTGTGTATTTATTATCTCTATTCCCTCACATACTTTCTCGTGGGAGAAAAAAAAAACTGCACTATACACCCATATTTGGAATATAATTTGTATTAAAATTTAAGGATTTTTTTTAAAGTTTAAGTCTCATAAAAACAAAGCTAAATAATTGATAAAATCTTGCAAACTTATATCATAAGGGATGAAAGGCTGCCTAAAAGTTATAAGGATATCAGATATTTAAAATGTTAATCCAGCATCCATTATTTTTTTTGTAAATCAGTTTCATTCACAGGAGTAACTGAGAAGAAAAAGAAGCTCCAAATAAAACAAAAAATAAGCTGAGATTTAGTTGGGTGCTTCTATATACTAGTAAAATAAAATTTACAGGAAACTTATGAATATTGTAATGTATAGAACGTTAAAATTTTGTAGGTCAAAACGTTTTCCTTTACATCTTTTAGTTTCCTTAAACTGAAACACAAATATTTTATCAAGAAAGTTTCAGATCTTAGCTTTAACCCCAAAAAGATATTCACAAGATAATTTTTTTAAACTGAAACAAAATATTAATTACATTGATTTTAGTAATATATATTTGTAAATGGTATACCATGATCCCCACACAACTAATTTAGAAGCAATTACAATATCTCAAATTGTAACATTTTAGATTCTGAGGAAATATAGATAATCATTTTCGAACACACAAGTTTTTTTAAAGGAATATTCGACCAAATGCTCGATTAATACTTACATGGTTTGTAAACTTCTTAATTATATGTTAATATACTTACCCAGTTGCTCTAAACAAAACATCTCCAAGCTCATGGTTTGAAAATTTTATAAAGTACTAATATATTTGCTATAAATATACTTTTCTACATAGAAATTAAATAATTCATGCATAATGCATTCACAATTCCTGCTAAATCAGTTGACTTCAATTGAACACTTTAATGAAAAAGCATGCGAACTCCCATTTAAATCAAAAAACATACCAGCAAACAAAATTACAAATACAGAGAAACTTTATTTACAAACAAATATACAAATTTTTCTGTGTAACCCCAGGCTCAATTTCACATCATTAGAATATTAACATTAACCAATGCATTTCAAATCAAAGCGTGAATTAATATAAATCATATCGTAAATCTTGGGCTGTAAAGATTTGGTTTTGTTCAGTTTTGTTGACTGTAGCATTATTTTGGCTGCAGTGGAGGATTATTCACCTGAAATATAATATAAAATTCATAAATGTTATGCATTTCAGTATCAAAATTGATTTTAATTTTCATGTAATTAAACTTTTGAAGTGCTCACTAATAGGTTCTACATTAATGGATATTGTTTGGCTCAATTTTTACTGTAATATTTAAAAAATCAACACATTAGGATTTTAAACTTTGAAATAGCACCCAGCAAGAAATTGCCTTTTGTCATTACCTTTCCATAACAAAATTTTAACTGCAGTTGCAGCACAGAGAACTGATTCTCCATGTTGCAGGAAAAATTTTGCTATATTAAGAGACTACTATCCTCCACAGATAAATCTTAATATCTGTGTTATTACTATCATTATTTTAAGGATGAATCTCATATAGTTACAACTAATACATTTATTTAAAAAATGTATTGTCTAAAGTTTAGAATTATTGATATTAAAGATAAACTTATTTTAATGCATGAATTTGTATTAGATAAAAATGCAAAATACAGTTACTTCAGCATATGTTTCAAATGCAGCAAAAAATAATTTTTAAATAAAAGATCCTCATTGTTACCATTTCAAGATCCTCTTTCGTTAACAGTTATTAGAATCTCAGGCAGGTCAGAAGGAGATCCTTTGATTTTAATATCTGAAAATAGACAGCAAGACTTTAAAAAATTCAGTTGTGATGAAGAAATTTGCTTAATTGATTCTAGACTAAGTGCCTAAATTAACTGGAAAAAAATGCTTTGATTAATCTTAAAAACTAATTGATATTTAGCAAAATTTTATACATGTTCAAATATATCCAATACTTATGATTAAGTATTAAAAAATTAGTTAAAAAGGATGATTAAGTGCTTAAGGCATTTACACATGCAAACTTGCTTGGGAAAAGTAAAAAGTTAAGTTTTTAACAAATATTCAATTATGTCTTAAATGAAAATGATTTAAATTTTATTCTTAACCTGTATTCACATTTTTTTTCAAACATAAAAGGAACCCTTTTTAACACATTAATATTCCCAATAGTCAGAAATACTAATAAACTCATTGTAAGATTTGTATTTTTTTATTCTTTTAATAATGCAGGGCCATATCTTTTCAGATCATTAAGAAACTATTCTATATTTCTCTCTACCTTCTTTCAAATGCTGCCAAATTTTGAAAAACACAAATAGTATGCCATAGATATCTCCAGATTAAAATTCATTAACTTTTAACCTCTTTATCAGACATTCATACTAATTACAACAAACGAAATAAAAATATATATATATGCTACCAGAATATATTTCAACTGAAACAAGATAAACAAGAGAAATGAAACAAGATAATCGACGCAGAACCTCTTATTTCATACCAAAAATAAAATTATTAATGCATACCTCAAAAAAAGTAATCTCTAAATTTCCAACATTTTCAGATCAAATGCAGTAAAATTAGCCTGAATTACTTTTGGGATTGTTATGAAAAGCTTATGAAAATTTTAATTATAGACTCTACTTAGGTATAAAATAAAACATTTTTATTCTACTCAAAATTTTATTAGCTGAATACAAAAATTACATATTTTTCATACATTACATGCTGCTAAATCTTCCATCCCATGCATATTTAGATATATATATATATATATATATAAACAATAGATAAGTATATAGATAGATTGAAAGATAGAAATTACTGAATATTACATATTAAAATAAGTGAATAAAAATAATCTATACTTATATACAAAGAGAGAGCGATTTTGTACGTGAAGGGTAATCTACAGAACCACTGCACCTATTTGAAAAATTCTTTCACTGTTTGAAAGGTACATTATTCCAGATGGACATAGGCTATATATTATGTATATCTGATCAGTAGAAATAAAGTTAGGGGCTTAATCCTAACAATCTCCATTATTTCCGCTACTGTCTTCTACCGCTTTTTGTTCCGAAGATTTCAACGATCCTTATCGTTGTGCTATCGCGGTGTGCTTCTGTTCTGAAGCTAGCGGTTCGAACCTAGCCGTTCTCTGGCACGCATTTTTCTTTTAAAAAATTTATTTTAATTATTAACTGACATAAAATTAATGTAAGGTATTATTTAGGTTATTACTAAGGAAAAAAAAGATTTACAATTTATTGGCTATCAACTGGAAATTTATTGGTATAATATTTTGTTCAACCCGGACAAAGTCGGGATGGGCCGCTAGTATCATTATAAACAGGTGAATTGTACTGTCACCTTCTTTAACTATTGTTTAAGGTCAATAATTAAGTAATATCCATGGATATTTTAATTAATAACAAACAGAAACTTAATCTAAGCTATATATGCATAAAAAATCATAAAACAATATGCCAATTGAATATGTAAAATTTGACAAGAAAAATCTATGCTTTCATCTAATAAAATAGATATACTTCTATATCAGGGATAACATTTCTGTATAATTGATGGTACAATTTTTCATTTATTGATTAAATATGATAAATCAAATATTATTATTTAAAATAAATAATAGAGGAGGAAAGATGTTTTTGTCTTGAGATTTGAACTTTAGATATGTACTATCTTTTCACTACTTTTAACAACTTAAATGATTGATATCTGATTAATAGCATGCTATGCAATTAATAAAAAAAATAATAAAGAAGAAATAAATGTAAAATACGACTGTATGCATGAAAGAAGAGCATAAATTCTAACAAGACTGTGAGAATCGAAATGAACATCTAGGATGAACAGTCATTTTAAAATGTCAAAGATAATTACAGAAGTAAAACAGTTGTAACACTAGATAAACTATCGATAGATAAAACATACTAATTATATATATATTTACATACAGTAAGCATGAGAACTTAGGTTTTTATTTCTACTGTCACAAATAACAATTAAATTGAAAGAAATTATACCAGTTAAGGTTAGACTCATTGATATAGATGGTTTCATTAGTAAAAGTTTTAAATAACAAAACTGTGCTCACCTTAGAAACTAAGTAAAGAAATGGCCAGTTGAATCGTCCGTCGGCATCCTGGTAAGGCTTTGTCCTGAAAACTATGTACTCAAAAATCCTGGCACACTATAAGCTGTGTGTTATGTTGCTACAATTGAAAACACGTGCGGGGCTGCTTGGGTGGGAAAAAAAATACCGAACGGGAAATGACCATTTCCTGTCAGGACTTTGGCGAGCAGATGTGAAATACTTTTCAGTTCAGGAGCTTTAGGAAGTATAATGAGAAATACAATCCATAGGCCGAACCCTGCATTGTAAAATATTTTTTCCCATGAATTTGGGATGTTTAATGATTCTTTTAGAACAGACTCAAGTGATAGAATAAGAACTTCAGAGATAATCACGATTTTCTAACTGTGCGAGCTGATAAACTAATTATTATCAGAGTTGTAAAATGCAGATTAAAAAAAAACCCGAGAAATCATTTTAGACTGTTATTAACCACAAACGTAAAAATAAACCCACAAATAAATTTTACACGATTTTTAATAAGTAGTGCCCCATAATAAGTGTGACTTCATTTATTTTTAACTATTATTATCAATAGTATTTGTTTCAACGAGGGCGAATCGTAACCTATTAAGCAAACCATTCGAAAATTAAGGAGCAAAATATGAAAACGCACACCTGCGAATCCAAGTCTTTTATCTTTGGACCTGCAAGTGTGCAAACAGATCGAGACGTACCAAATTAATAACATACACTCAAGAACATTAGTATCTTTTCTTTAAAAAAATGTTACTCATGATACAAAATTTCTTTGGAACATATAATTCCTTTGTGCTTTTATGACATTATTAATTTTTTTAAAGCTATATCTCTAATATTAAATGAAATTCTCTATTATTAAGTTTCTCTATTATTAAATGAAAATATTTCTACTCAAAGGTAAAATTTTCTATCTTGAGAACTAAAAATTATAAATAAAATATTGATTTGGAATACGATACGAGAATTTTTGTTATTCTCGCTAAAAAATTAAGACATTGTATACCAAAAATTAACTTCTTTTCCAATAAAATATAGTGGATAAAATTTTAAGTAATGCTAAAAATTTTCATTCCAAATGAACTCCATTTCAACCTTTCAAGTTGCATAATATTTGCGTTTTAATACCTGGATATGGTTCTCCAATTCAATAAACTCACTATAAAAGACTTACGACATATGCGTTATTTAACACACTTATTTCGATAACCCAGTAACAAAAACTCAGTAGTATTTTAACTCACTTACATCCGCGTTCAAAAACACTGATAGTGGTTTGTTTAACTCACGTCTCACAATAACCTACACGAAGTGGGTTGCAGAACCCAATTATTCCGGCGACCGAGCGACTATTTTTTCTCTGTATGTATATATATATATATATATATATATATATATATATATATATATATATATATATATATATATATATATATATATATATACATATATATATATATATATATACACTGAAGTGCCACTGAATTAGGGATAGCAAAGCCTATGCAAATTGTGTAGCGCTGCGCATCATGTATGCGGAAGTGAGGGCGCTGTGATAACTGCATATATAGCGTGTACTGTGGTTGTTCTGAATTAGTTGTTGGAATTGCTAGTATCGGAAAACTGCCTGATTTAGACGCCTTCGATCGCGGACAAATCGTAGGTCCGCGACGCATGGGCCATTCAATTTCCGAAATCGTCAGACAGCTAGGATTTTCAAGGCCGACAGTGTCAAGAGTATACCAAGAATACATGGATGGTGGGAAAAAAACTAGCGATCGGGCAAACTGCAAAGGAAAATTAGCCTTGACATTGCGTGGTGAGAGACGGCTCAGGCGTATTGTACGTAGCCAGCGAAGCCAAACATTAGCTCAAATTACCACCCAGTTTAATGACGGTGCCAGTCGTACAGTCAGTAAACGGATTGTGCAACGCTCGCTTCACCGTATGGGTTTCGAGAGCCGTCGACCTATGAGAGTACCATTGCTCTATACTCGCCATCGGGCTACACGTCTTGCATGGGCAACAGAGCACAGAGACTGGAGTGTAGAGGACTGGAAACGAGTTTCATGGAGTGATGAGTCTCGATTCCGACTACTTAACGCCGACGGGAGGCTGAGAATATGGCGTCAGGCTCATGAAGCCATGGATCCTGCATGCCTGGCTGGAACTGTACAAGGGCATGGTATCTCAATCATGGTCTGGGGTGTTTTTTCGTGGCATAGACAGGGATCTTTAGTGCGTGTACCAACCTCCCTCAATGCAATTCGGTACGTAGAGTTGCTGGGTGATCACCTCCATCCGTTTATGCTGTTCTGTTATCCTTACGGTAATGGAGTTTGCCAGCAAGACAACTGTACCTCTCACAAGTCCCGGTTGGCTACTGGCTGGTTGGATGAGCATTCATCTGAGTTCTCTGTAATAAATTGGCCACCTAGAAGCCCAGACTTAAATCCTATTGAGCATCTTTGGATTGTTTTGGATCAAGGCGTGAAAGGCCATCACACAGCACCGAAGAACCTTACTGAATTATGGACAGCTTTAACCAATATTTGGCAAGCCATTCCCGTGGAACGTTTCCAGAAACTTGTTGAATCTATGCCTCGTCGTGTGGCAGCCGTTATCAATGTTATATATATATATATATATATATATATATATATATATATATATATATATATATATATATATATATATATATATATGCAGGGTGAATCTGAACAAGTGGGCAAATATTTGCAGGGTAATAGAACGCAGCTATACTAGCAATATTCGTCATAGAATGTATGGTCGGAACACAAGCGGTGAGAAGTTAATAGGTAATTTTCCACTGTCACATTTAAAGAATTAACACAAGAATGAGAGTAGATACTGAAGAAAACATTTTATTAACAGGAATGTAATTGATTTACATGGTCACAGAAATTGCTCAAAAGACCTTCCGCGAGCTGTAATGCAGGCTTCACAGCTGCGGGATAGGGACTGACGCACTTTTGCGAAGATAACAGGCATTTCCTGAATATCGCCGGCAACAACGGCGATCCTGGCGACTATTTCCATATTGGTTTCAATGGGGTATTCGTAGATTAGGCTTTTTATATGTCCGCACAGGAAAAGCCAGCAGTCCTTCCAGCAGGACTTTTGCCTGTACGTTCTATGGTTAAATATGGCTTTAGGTACTTAATAAACACGAGGTCGCATAAACACGTTAATTTGTTTATTCCGAAGAATCTCTGTAGGTCTATCTCTACCATTCTTATTTTTAATTGTGTTTGTGAGATATAGAACTAAATCTAACGGAAATTGTTTATTTCGCGCTGTTGAGTGACCCTATTTTTATTGGGTTCAATAGTAATTTTTTGAAGTGTATTTTTCTATTCTAAATATTATGATTTTCAACATTTGGCAATGATGTGTTGAGTATAATGTGTTTATTAGTACATTTGTTTACTATCCAGCTGTTATGTTTTGACGAGTACCAGCTAGTCATTTTATACTATGCTAATTAGCACAAAACGTGTTAATTTTTTCCTAATTTGGGCAGGTTATCTTTTACGGTGCATCAGTACACTTCGCAGATCTTCAAACTTTCAGTGTTTTTCTAATCGCATATTTGTAAACGAAAATTTTTTAATACTGTCAACATTTTAATGCATATCTTTATACGCTATGCCGGGCTTTTTTTTCTTATTATATTATGTTAATTTTTCATTAAAAAAATAAAATATTACCTTTGTAGCTACAGATGTTAACCATTTGATGCCATCTAAAATAATACTCACTGGAAAAATATTTTTAAATAATTCTGCGCTCATTATTTAAACGCCTCCCTTCAAACGCAAAAAGCAGAATTCAAAAACATTCATTTAGTAATCTTTGATTAGCAAATAATGACAAGGAAATTTTGCCACATCTTCATTGGTGCAGTTAGATTTCCGACGTTGAGAGATGCCCCGCAAGTGTTCTTCTCTATGATTTTTATGGGAACATTTATGTGCTAATACATTTTATGCATTATAGTGTTAACTACATCTATATAGGTCTACATTTTAACAATCATGCTTGTTATATCTTTTATAGTTTACATCATTTTAGAGGTCTTTCAAAATGGCATGTCTTCAAAAGATGGTATTGATTACGTTACAAGAAATAGCCTCCCGTCTTGATGCAGAATGCAGCAGGTTTTGTCCCCACATGCCTCGCCTGAAAATCATCGTCAAGGAAAAATCAGTGGATTTCGTCCTGTCGAACCTAGCCAGGGTTGAGTGCAACTGCAATTTTAGAGGCGTCTGCAAGCGCACCGTCATAGCGAGATGTGAAGCAGGAAGACTGCGCTTTATAGACTTGAAACGATTTTACGACTTGTGCACCAGTTCTGGAATTAAAGTTCCACTTCCACGAGACTTCTTCGAAAAATGGAACACATTTGTGAATGAACTATATTTGAGTTTAGGAATTCCGCTGTAAAATATATCCTTTTTTGTTTCGGTTTCTTGTACATAAAGCGGTTAATAAATATTTTTATGTGAAAATGAGAATATTTTTGTTTCCATTTTGCATGTTTTTTTTTCACACTTATTTTTATTTTCAATACCGTAACCATGCAAACATGGATCAAGTCATTAATTAATGGTTTACACAAGATTCTTCATTTATAATGGCATAAAATTTGTTATTTAAACATCTGTCTATAAAATATTTTTTTAAGAATAAGTGAGAGATGGCATCAAGAAATAGAAAACAAATGTCCTCCAATAACAGGTAATGAGAATTTTTAGTTTAAAAAGGGAGCCATGGTATTTTATATGCATTTTCATGTCCAAGCATCCTGCGAATTGTAATCAATTGAGAGAATATCGAAATTTACTTTAAATATATTGCAGTGCACAAAAGCTATGATCTTGCCAAATTTGTGAAGTATAGTACATTTCATAATCTTTGATAAAATGCCATTTTTAAGAAGGAAAATCTTTTATGAATTTCTTATATTTTATCAATTGCACGTAGTTATTTCTTTTCCAGAGCTTTCTTTAAACAACTATGCCAAAAACAAAATTAAAAATTCAACATTATTTTTTTCGACAACTTTGGAAAACTTATATCAACGATGTTGCGTTTCAAGGAAGAGCAAATTCAACCAAGAGAAATAATGTCAGTGTTTGAAAAATAATCACACAAGGGATTTTTTATAACGTTAGCACTAATATTCAAATTAAATAAATCATTGAAATAAGTTGTTACATAATCTTCTTTCATCAGACAAAAATGATATGTTTGACAGTCAGTTAAAAGACGTTTTGATGCTGGATTTATATAAATGTTTTTCGAAGGAAAAAAACAGGCTTAAACCCCTCATATTTTCTTCGACCATATCTATAATACGCATTTATAGCTTCCGTGAAAAATTTGCAACCTATGTTGAAGTTGCTGTGTATTGGCCGAATAGAAATCTTTCGGCTCAATGTTAACCTAAGAAGTAATTTTTCCAATGATTGTCAACTTGGAAATTAATAATTTTTTTTTAGTTCTACATTGTAATATATAAAGAAAATCTTTACTCGGATATCTTGTTCTATCTTTGAAGGAATCGGAAATCATAATATTTAATTTGAATTATTTGGGGGAAAATATGGCATACTGTGTTTAAAAGGCGAATAATTTCCTTTGGCTGTCATAATTTTTAAAAGGAATAAGACAGAAGAATATAAACTTCTCTCTTAATTAGGAATACAATTTAAAAAGAAACCTTGAAATCCATTTCGACTATCCTTGTAAAAATTGTCTACATAGGTTAGGGTTCAGCTGAGTGAATCCAATAGGGCAACTAAAAAGCAGGCTTATCAGAACATGTTTAATAATTTTATACACTATTTTGAGAGAAAAGTTATTTTTAAAAAATGTTAGCATATGTTGTCCACAACATTGTTCTCCACAGCATACAATTTTATAAAAAATTGTATGGAAGTTTTAGTATACGATCATATTGTGACTGCAATGGCTGTTTTTCACTTTTATAACTTAGATTACCTATGTCTACCTGAATTAAATAATCAGAGATTTTTTTCCAGGTTAACTAATGTTCCATCTTCTCATAAACTAACATGCCACCTAGAATCAGAAGAAATGTCACGTTTCTTTAGAAAGATTTCAGTTACGTTTTACTATGAAAACGAACGAGATGACAAAAGCAAATATAAAACAGGTACAGAATGAAGACCTGACACTAAGGAATGGGGGGGGGGGGGAGAGAAGTATGGGACAACAGAGTTTTAAATTTTTCTTATTTTATATTCTAGCAGTCGAATGATAAATTTTTCTTTCTCTCTTATGTGTCTATGCACAAAGATGACAGTAGATTGAAAGACACTTGAATAATTTAAAAATTTCTTTTAAAAATTTTAATATAAAAATTAAAGTATATTTATATTATGTTACATTTTCCGTACTGATAGCCATGTTTTTTTCTCTATGGAACTATGAAAATGTATCAAAATAATTTATTTGTATAATTAACATTTTTTGGTACAATTTAAAATAACATTAAAAGGAAAAAAACACTTTCACAGTAATTGTAACCCAAGAGAAATTTTTTTAGAATAATTTCTCAAATAGTAGTTTTACTTAAGTTACAGAAGTGCAGAAAGGTACATGTAGACAATATCTCATAATTATACTGTACCTGGAAATGCATCTGACGTAGAAATGTGTGATTTGTGTCATCTGGTTCTAAATTCTTTACACATCTTAAATATTTATGTATTCCGGTGTATGTCCACTCTACAGGTCCATTAATTCTATTCACATTTAAAAGGGTGAAGAGGAATATTCAAATGCCATTTAGGGTTTTGTGACAAGTGACAGTTCCTACTGTTTAGGACGTTTCCCTATAACATAACAACAGACAGCTTTTCAGAACCTCATCCATCAGTGGTATCAATCGATTCGTTCTGCTTTTGTTCATAGACAGGTGTGAACACGTTATCACTGTCTTTGAAAGGGGGAATTTAAACAACTATATTCTCTGCGTTATCAAACTTATCCAAGAACCTATTTCAAATATTCTTTGTTCAGAGATGAATGGGAATATGGAACATGTTGGGAGGCAGCACCCTAATAACAGTCCAAAAAGACAGCATGAGAAAATCTAAATATTTTAACTCGGGTTAGAAATTTAGTGTTTTATAAATAAATTTCGCTGGCCAGACTGACCCAACCAACAAAATATATGGCGGTGCAGTACATTAGACATGCATTTTTTAATTTTTTATTTTTAGCCACAAAAAGCAAAAAAATATCCGTTTTCCACATACCTCAATCTTTTATAGCTTACATTTCAATTCCAGTTTTCATTTGCAGAAATAAAATTATAAAAGCAAAAAATATATATACAGCGATCCAAGCTTTAGAAGCTTGAGAATTTATTTAATGGTTGATATCACAGAAGGTGGTGCCAGCGGATAGTATGAAATCCGCGTAATAAAAACAATACCTTTAAAAAGGTGCTCATATCTACAAATTTACTTAAAGAGAATAGATTAAGATTTGAGAATAGTTTAGTGATGAATATATATATATATATATATATATATATATATATATATATATATATATATATATATATATATATATGTATATCTACAGTAAAACTACTCTAAGGTGGCCAGTCAAGGATCCCAAAAATGGTGGCCGTTTTGAGGGGTGGCTGCCGAACGGGAGTGGATTTATGTTTGGCTGGCAGGAATGGTTAAAGTAAAAGTGGCCTTTTTGAGGGGTGGCCGATTAGGGAAGTTTATATATATATCTATATATATAAAGGATTTTGTCCAGTCACTAGTTGATAATTAGATGTAAAATTACTTATTTGTAGGTAGCTGAATACCCGTGCTTCGCTACGGAGTACATTCAAATGAAATACATCGGTCAATGTATGCAATTAATGCCAATATATATATATATATATATATATATATATATATCGTAAAGGATATTTTTATAGACAAAATAATGTAGAAGAAAATAATCAAATTAAATACAACGGTCAATGTATACAATTAGTTTGTATGTTCAATGCCCATAAAACATACTAATTTGAGTTAAATTCTTAAAACACTGCCATCTCAATAAGTCTAGTGGTTAAGTTTTATCTTTTAGCGTATTTTAATATTTTTTTGTCAATTTATTCCGTTGCTATGCACATGACGCAAAATTAATTTAAAGTATCACATAAATAAAAGTATTCCGGATCAGCATTTAATAAATTAAATTCTAAAAGTTAACCATTAAAATTTTACCAAAAATCAGAAAATGGAGCTAAAGTCTCAAAACCGATTTTATTTTAAGTATTCCATTTTTCAAAAAGATTAAAATTTATTGAAAACAACAGACATGTCAAACGTATGACCCCGGACATTTAGTAATGCTGCCCCACAAGATCCTAAACATTAAAAGACCTATCTTCCCAGAAGAGAATACTACTAGCTTCACAATCACGCTTTATTCATGTCATCGATGTTTGGGACTACGTACATTTGCAAACAATTATTTTCAAATATGAAGTACACGATGAGTATAATTAGATAAAAAAAAATTCTGATGACCATCTCTAAAATACCTAAGAATTGCAACCATTTTTATGACATTACTACATTAATTTTGCAAAAACAAGGTGAAATATGCCTCTAATTTCATGTGTACGTTGCCTCTACATTTGAATGTTATAATATTTTTTTTGTAATTAAAGGAAGCTTTGTTACTTATTTATGTTAAGTATATAATATATTTTATATGTGGTCCACGTTAAGTATGTCATATTATTGTATATGTGGCTAAGTAGTTCCTCTTCTCTCAATGAGACCAATTCAAGTAAAAATTTTCGACATTGTTTACTGCCTTTCACGTGAGGTCGTGAAAAAGTAAAATATTGCAATCTTATCTGCCTATCGATAAAGTTGCTCTGCTTAACCTATGATAAGTTTGCATTAGTGCGAACAGGTAGGTTCCTTCTCTGATTGGTCAAGCTGTGCACAAATAATAGGACGTGTGGACCGACTTAGGGGGACACAGAAGGGAACCCCTTATCTCACAGTTGAAAGGACCAGTATAGCGTTAGCCCACCTGAAGTGCTGTGCCTCAACGCATTTCTTGAAAGGTAAAAAATCTTCGATAAGTTGTATAGCTTGAATTTTTGTGGAAAATTGCAGTCCTTTGCAGCATTTAATTTGCTAATCCAGTACATTTTATACCAGATTGTTTATAAGGTAAGCGATTTACGTTTTTCAAACTGTAATGTTTAATATATATATATATATATATATGTATCTATATTTTAAATATAATCTAATGTCGTCTAGGTTAGGTTAAGTTAATAGGTATCCTTACACGCACAGTAAATCTAACGCAAGTCAAAGTATACTTCAGCTCAAATGTATTACGTCTTTCAAAGTAGCGGAAAGTTTTATTGATAATTTTAAAATTGTATTTATGGTTTATGCTCTAAGGTCATTAAGTCTAAAAAAAATTAAATGCGTATCTTAACGCGATATATACCTTTAAGTATATAAATGACATTGCTGTATATTTTAATTATTTTAAATCACTACTTCATATTCCGTTACCGAAGGAACAATATATTAAATGAATATGCCCGTTCAAGAGAATAAAATCTTTTTTGCAAACATTAAAATAACATAACAAGGTACACACGACCATTTATAATAAGTTTATAAATGAAAAATTTGAATAAAATTATATAAAAAGTATATAAATGTTTGAGTATATATCCAATAATATCCTGACAAATACATGATCTATAACTTTTAAAAATATTAAACTTCTCTAAAACTTTATTTTAGGATCAGTTTTCTTTCGAAAAATGGTTCCTCCTCGTGGCAAAGACCCCTCTGCGAGTGACGTCGAAAATATGGTGTTGGGATATTTTCGGGATTTTGGCGCCCGACTCGATGCAGACTGTAAGAGATTCTGCCAGCACATGCCTCGTCTCAAGATCCAAATAGATGGCAATACAGTTGATTTCGTGCTGACAAACCTGGAGCGTGTTGAGTGCAGATGCAACTTTAAAAGTGTGTGCAAGTCAACAGTTGTAATGAAATGTGAAGAAGGAAGAGGACGTTTGGCGGAAGTGAAATCATTCTATAGATTCTATAACAAAACTTACGGAAAACAGCTTTCCATGCCAACAGACTTCAACGAGAAATATGACACATTTGTGTCTGAACTGTACTTTCGACTAGGAATACACTTGTAATGTCTTAGTTTGTAACTATTGTAATTTCAGCTCAAAGAAGTATAAAATGAGTCAACTGGAAATATAGTTGACTTCAGGCTCACAAACCTGGAGCTAGTTGAGTGCAGATGCATCTTTAAAAGTGAGTGCAAATTCAGAGTGGTTATGAAATGAAGAAGGAAGAGCACGTTTGGCGGAAGTGAAATTATTCTGTAGATTTTATAACAAAACTTACAGAGAACAGCTTTCCACGCCAAAAGACTTCAATGAGAAATATGACACATTTGTGTCTGAAGTATACTTTTGACTAGGAATATACTTTTAATGGCTTAGTTTGTGACTACTGTAACTTCAACTCGAAGAAGTATAAATGGAGTCAACTGGAAATACAGTTGACTTCGTGCTGGCAAACCTGGAGCGAGTTGAGTGCAGATGCAACTTTAAAAGTGTGTGCAAATCAACAGTGGTTATGAAATGTGAAGAAGAAAGAGGACGTTTGACGGAAGTGAAATTATTCTATAGATTCTATAACAAAACTTACGGAAAATAGATTTCCACGCCAAAAGACTTCAACGAGAAATAGGACACATTTGTGTCTGTACTGTACTTTTTAATATACACTACTAATTTGTATTGTTTTCGGTCGACACTACGGGAACAAAGACAAAATCAAGAATGCCGATTCCGAAGTGCACACATACAGGCCTTCCGATCTCTTTGTTTTCTACGCTGGATAGGTCCATGTGAAAAGTTAAAGAAAACAACTAAAAGATATTAAGCCCTAAAAATATTGTGTCCCTGCACTATTACCTCAAAATTAGTAAATGTCCTGTTTTCAGGAAAAAAATAAAGGGTGACGTTACTAATGCATGACTATATTTACCACCCAAAGAGCACGTGCGTGGACATACGCTGGTCACGCTGGTTAGGATCCTGATTGGTCAAGCAGTGTACTAAAGCTCCAATAGTAGAACTTTTGGGTGGAGGATTTGTAGTGGTTTATACAAATATGACCATGCTAATTTGACCACTAAATCATACAGTTTTGGTGTGCGACAGATACGAGCAACAGTGCAGTTTGTCAGTGAGGAGATTTTTGGAAAAGCTTTATATTTCAACCTGCATTTGGAAAAGGTTTATTGCCTCCTTACCGAAGATATCATTTCGCTGTTTGGGATATAAGGTCAGTTTTATTCTTTTTACATTGAATTTAATATTGTATTATTGCCCATGGCTGAAAATATTATTTCGGGTAATATTTTTTTGTTCGAGAACCTGTTGCAGACATAAGTGTGTTTAATACAAATATATTCTCTTTCGCAAATGTATATACAAATCCATTTTTAATGCATATAAGGCAACAAAATATAAAGATGTATCAAAGAATGTTTATTGTGGTTAGGAAAAATAACTAGGAATGTGGAAATAAGTACGTTTGGAACCTTTTTCCGTTTCTTTACACATTTTGGTAATACAGATCACAAAATATCTGCCGCTGCAAAGCGAAATATATAATATAAATTTTATATCAAGTAAAACTGATAAAGTTTCGAAGAAAATAATCATATCTTTAATCATAATGCACAATACAGCTTGTTAGATGTTAAATTTTTAATTCAAATTTATGTAGACATAAAAACATTGGTTTTTTTATATAATTGTAGATGGTATGCATCTTTTCCGATTAATACAAAGAAAATTTTATCAAATGAAACAAATTATTTGATTTAAGGGGACTCGCGACCCTTAAGTCGAAGAAATAAGGCATATTTTCATACTTTCTGACTCTTTGTAACTATTTCAATTTACTCCTAATTTTTCCAAATTTTATGTATATGATAAATTGATATATTTATTTTAATAAAAAAATTTTCAACTCTCAAATTAATTTTAAATATTTTTTTTTAAATGCTTTAGATATACCTTATTTTTTTAAGTATTTTTATTGTATACTGGCTTGCTCGCTAAAATATAAAATTAATTTTACACTTAAATGTAAAATTCCTGTTTTATATTTAAAATAAATAACTCAAAATACAATTGAACATAAAACATTCAACATTAAAATATTTTTTTTAATGGAATTATGTTTCACAGTTTTTGACATATCAGTTTCGAAATGATGCAACATTACATTTTGAGAAAAATGAGTTAAAATTTTTCTTACAATAAACTTGATCAGTAATTAAATAATTAGAATATCAATATCTCCGGAACTAAGCGGAATATTTTCATGGGGTTTGCTTTATTTTGTTCAGAAATGATCAGGCTTTAACATATATTTTTTTTCAAAAAAATCGTATGTTTTAAAGATTTAAGGGTAGTGAGTCCACTTGAATTTTAATATTTGAACTAAAAATATTCCATTTGATAAGTTTGTTTTGTGATTTTATCAAATTTTATTATTTAATGTTATATGTAACGAGAAATATGTATATATATACATACGGATCTACGCACATTTTGAGTGTGCATCATAATTTGGCTCTTTCTTTTAGCTGACATACTTGTATACTAAAGGTAATAATAGAAAAAAAATTAAATTATTTTAAAAGAATAAGACCATTATGTATAGCTGGTATATGTTTCTAACATAAAATTCATCTCTATACCTAAAAAAAAGCCATTAAAATAATAACTTGATGACTTTTATCAAATTTTAAAATGAGTTTTCAGATACTTTTTCTAGAGTCTACAAATGCAGACATCATGTTTGTTTAAAATTAATATCTGAAAATATTGTTAATATAATAATTTTAATATAAGTTTTGGTTTAATTGACAGTAAATATCTTCACCATAGTTATTTACATTTATATATATATATATATATATATATATATATATATATATATATATATATATATATATATATATATATATATATTTAGAAGGTCGTTCGAAATTTATGGAAACAATTTTGGAATTTATATTGGGTTTTGAGATAAAAATTTGGCAACTGCAGAATAATCGTCTGCTATTGTTTTGTTTTATTGTAATGTAAAGTAATAGATTTATTATGAAAATGGTTCCTAAAATTGATAGAAGGTCCGAATGTTACGTAACTGCGCTTTCCGTGGAGATATATTTGTATCAACAAATTGTAAAGCGGTGTAAAAATCGCGGCATTTCAAAAAAAGGTATTTATAATTTATAAAATATGAAAGAAAAAAAAGTCTAACTGAAGGTAAAAATTAAAACATGACCGTGAAAAATCATCTTCAGATTGTTCGAACGCAGGTAAATATCAAGAAAGGGAAGTCTCTGATCCTAAAAGAAAATCCGCCAACTCGAAGACCCATTCTTCGAAACTAAGAATGTCTTCTGGCACTGTAAGTAAAATAATTCATAAAGTTTTGAAGTTAAACTAGACGTTTAAAACCATAGTGAATCTGCTTTTGCCAAAGCATAATGTTGAAAGAAAAACAAATTGTAGAAAACTATATGAAAAACACCTAGATGCTGAAAAATGGAATTTTGTGGTAACACTCGATGCAGCATGAGTGTATTAAAGTGGGTGTAATAAAAAAAGATCAATTTTTTATTGCTCAACTTACGGGAATGACTGTACGAAATGACTTTGTCAGCGTACAGTAAAGTTCCCAAAGGGATTCATGATAGTTGCAGTATTTTATTACAACGCAAATTAAAAATAAAAAAAGTCTCACGTAAAGCCAAATTTAAACCCCTCTACTAACAGCAGTATATTTTAGAACCAATTTTTGGAGAAGAAATTCCAGCTTTGTATGGTAAGGACATTGATAAAGTTGAGATTCATATGAACAAAGCTCCTATTCAGACGTCTAAATCAACAGCCTCTTATTTAGCAAAGAAAGAATCAGAAACAGGAATAAAGTTTATCCATTTAATGAAATACCTGCAAAATCACCTGACACTTCTCCAGGGAACTTTTGCGCTTTCAGTATATTAAAACAAGCCTTAGGAAAACGGCATCCAACAACACTGAACGGACTTTGGAAAACGGTCCAAGAGGAATGGGGTAAAATTGACACGACAGTAGTAAGAAAAAGTTTAATTTCATGGAAATTTCGAGCTAGAGTTATTGTTCGAGCTAGAGATATTGTCAAGAAGCTAGAGCTATTGTTCATGGCTATCAGATAGCAAATCACTGCAAAAATACGGCATTTATACATAAAACTTAACCATGAAAATCGTTTCCATAAAATGCGAACGACCTTTTGTATGTATGTATGTATGTATAGTGTGCAATTGAAATACTTTACAAGTCATTTAACACCATCTTAAATATAAATTAAATACTGGAGGGATTCATTTACTGATTTAGTGTTGTCTGGAATGGAGTAAAGAATGTAATATAAATTAAAAACTTTGGTGACAACGCAATTAAACTTTTTTACATTGTTCAAAAGTGAAATATACCCCTTTTTTCTCCTCGGGGAAGAAAAATTCAGTAAAAATTTAGTAGTGGTTATAAATTTTTATATAAGGGTACTGTCGAGGTTGCTCAACTCTCCCCCCCCCCCCCCCCCCATTTTTGATGAAAAATAATGTAAGCATTATTTTTAAAGTTTTTCGAATATCGCTATGAAGCTTTGAAACGAGCCGATAATTATCGATAATTGGGTTTTTCTTTGATATGGGCGTTTTATTTTTCCCTGAAGAATTAATCAAGATTTTGGAATAATTATTCCCACTGCTTTAAAGATACCCTTGTACGTATGATAGAAATAACAAACATTGAATGCTCAGTAATATCTATATATCTAAGCCGATTCTTTGGGCAGTCCGTGAGAGAAAACTACTGCATCAGTTTACTTTATTTTGGTCTTAAACGCAAGTATTTTATCTATACATGTGCCAAATTTGGTTTATGTAACCACAATCTCTATTAATTATTGATAATTAACAATTAAAAATTGCTTTCTGCGCATGCTCAGTGACATGTTTAGATCTGGCTTTAGACACTCACTAATCACGAGGCCGCATAAACACATTAATTTGCTTCTGCGCATGCTCAGTGACACGTTTAATGATAAAACGTACATGGGTCTTCCGGAAGGACGCATCTTCCCGGGCTTATAGAGGGTCTCCCGTCCTTATGAAACGACGGACGGTACTTCCACGAGAAGTTGCACAAAATTTTAAGCTAGCGGGAAAATAAAATCCAAGACTTTTAATTCCAACATATTTTTACGAAACTTTGAAAATTTGGAAGTTTGCTTCCTAAAAAGAAAACGCGTCTAGCTTGTAAAATTCACTTGAGATATATATATATATATATATATATATATTTACACACACAGAAAAAAAATTTGTTCTTTGAACCCACTTCTCCGAGTTCAAATCCACTGCACAGTGGAACTCGCTTTTGGTGAGTCGTACAACCCATGTGGGAAAGTGGGTTCTAGAACCCAGATCCTAAGCGGGTTGATTTACCTGCCACCAACCCACTAAAATTGGTTATACGACTCACTTTAAAGTGTGTCGAAAAAACACACCAACATGAGTAGACAAACTCCTCTTTCGAGTTCAATATCTCACTATATTTTGGGTTAAAAAACCCAGGACTAACGAGTTCTTTTAAGTAAATGAGTTTACGCTATAGTACTCGAAATGTTGCCTATTCCCACCCATCCCGTCTTTAAATTAAGCGATTTTATGCTAGTAATTCATTTTTCATTGTTTTGTGTATTTATTATCTCTATTCCCTCACATACTTTCTCGTGGGAGAAAAAAAAACTGCACTATACACCCATATTTGGAATATAATTTGTATTAAAATTTAAGGATTTTTTTTAAAGTTTAAGTCTCATAAAAACAAAGCTAAATAATTGATAAAATCTTGCAAACTTATATCATAAGGGATGAAAGGCTGCCTAAAAGTTATAAGGATATCAGATATTTAAAATGTTAATCCAGCATCCATTATTTTTTTTTGTAAATCAGTTTCATTCACAGGAGTAACTGAGAAGAAAAAGAAGCTCCAAATAAAACAAAAAATAAGCTGAGATTTAGTTGGGTGCTTCTATATACTAGTAAAATAAAATTTACAGGAAACTTATGAATATTGTAATGTATAGAACGTTAAAATTTTGTAGGTTTGCTATATTAAGGTTTGCTATATTAAGGTTTGCTATATTAAGGTTTGCTATAGGTTTGCTATATTAAGGTTTGCTATATTTTTGTTGCTATATTAAGAGACTACTATCCTCCACAAATAAAACTTAATATCTGTGTTATAATTATCATTATTTTAAGGATGAATCTCATATAGTTACAACTAATACATTTATTTCAAAAATGTATTGTCTAAAGTTTAGAATTATTGATATTAAAGATAAACTTATTTTACGTTTTCCTTTACATCTTTTAGTTTCCTTAAACTGAAACACAAATATTTTATCAAGAAAGTTTCAGATCTTAGCTTTAACCCCAAAAAGATATTCACAAGATAATTTTTTTAAACTGAAACAAAATATTAATTACATTGATTTTAGTAATATATATTTGTAATTGGTATACCATGATCCCCACACAACTAATTTAGAAACAATTACAATATCTCAAATTGTAACATTTTAGATTCTGAGGAAATATAGATAATCATTTTCGAACACACAAGTTTTTTTAAAGGAATATTCGACCAAATGCTCGATTAATACTTACATGGTTTGTAAACTTCTTAATTATATGTTAATATACTTACCCAGTTGCTCTAAACAAAACATCTCCAAGCTCATGGTTTGAAAATTTTATAAAGTACTAATATATTTGCTATAAATATACTTTTCTACATAGAAATTAAATAATTCATGCATAATGCATTCACAATTCCTGCTAAATCAGTTGACTTCAATTGAACACTTTAATGAAAAAGCATGCGAACTCCCATTTAAATCAAAAAACATACCAGCAAACAAAATTACAAATACAGAGAAACTTTATTTACAAATAAATATACAAATTTTTCTGTGTAACCCCAGGCTCAATTTCACATCATTAGAATATTAACATTAACCAATGCATTTCAAATCAAAGCGTGAATTAATATAAATCATATCCTAAATCTTAGGCTGTAAAGATTTGGTTTTGTTCAGTTTTGTTGACTGTAGCATTATTTTGGATGCAGTGGAGGATTATTCACCTGAAATATAAAAAAAAATTCATAAATGTTATGCATTTCAGTATCAAAGTTGATTTTAATTTTCATGTAATTAAACTTTTGAAGTGCTCACTAATAGGTTCTACATTAATGGATATTGTTTGGCTCAATTTTTACTGTAATATTTGAAAAATCAACACATTAGGATTTTAAACTTTGAAATAGCACCCAGCAAGAAATTGCGTTTTGTCATTACCTTTCCATAACACAATTTTAACTGCAGTTGCAGCACAGAGAACTGATTCTCCATGTTGCAGGAAAAATTTTGCTATATTAAGAGACTACTATCCTCCACAAATAAAACTTAATATCTGTGTTATAATTATCATTATTTTAAGGATGAATCTCATATAGTTACAACTAATACATTTATTTCAAAAATGTATTGTCTAAAGTTTAGAATTATTGATATTAAAGATAAACTTATTTTAATGCATGAATTTGTATTAGATAAAAATGCAAAATACAGTTACTTCAGCATATGTTTCAAATGCAGCAAAAAATAATTTTTAAATAAAAGATCCTCATTGTTACCATTTCAAGATCCTCTTTGGTTAACAGTTATTAGAATCTCAGGCAGGTCAGAAGGAGATCCTTTGATTTTAATATCTGAAAATAGACAGCAAGACTTTAAAAAATTCAGTTGTGATCAAGAAATTTGCTTAATTGATTCTAGACTAAGTGCCTAAATTAACAGGAAAAAAATGCTTTGATTAATCTTAAAAACTAATTGATATTTAGCAAAATTTTATACATGTCCACATATATCCAATACTTATGATTAAGTATTAAAAAATTAGTTAAAAAGGATGATTAAGTGCTTAAGGCATTTACACATGCAAACTTGCTTGGGAAAAGTAAAAAGTTAAGTTTTTAACAAATATTCAATTATGTCTTAAATGAAAATGATTTAAATTTTATTCTTAACCTGTATTCACATTTTTTTTCAAACAAAAAAGGAACCCTTTTTAACACATTAATATTCCCAATAGTCAGAAATACTAATAAACTCATTGTAAGATTTGTATTTTTTTATTCTTTTAATAATGCAGGGCCATATCTTTTCAGATCATTAAGAAACTATTCTATATTTCTCTCTACCTTCTTTCAAATGCTGCCAAATTTTGAAAAACACAAATAGTATGCCATAGATATCTCCAGATTAAAATTCATTAACTTTTAACCTCTTTATCAGACATTCATACTAATTACAACAAACGAAATAAAAATATATATATATGCTACCAGAATATATTTCAACTGAAACAAGATAAACAAGAGAAATGAAACAAGATAATCGACGCAGAACCTCTTATTTCATACCAAAAATAAAATTATTAATGCATACCTCAAAAAAAGTAATCTCTAAATTTCCAACATTTTCAGATCAAATGCAGTAAAATTACCCTGAATTACTTTTGGGATTGTTATGAAAAGCTTATGAAAATTTTAATTATAGACTCTACTTAGGTATAAAATAAAACATTTTTATTCTACTCAAAATTTTATTAGCTGAATACAAAAATTACATATTTTTCATACATTACATGCTGCTAAATCTTCCATCCCATGCATATTTAGATATATATATATATATATATATATATAAACAATAGATAAGTATATAGATAGATTGAAAGATAGAAATTACTGAATATTACATATTAAAATAAGTGAATAAAAATAATCTATACTTATATACAAAGAGAGAGCGATTTTGTACGTGAAGGGTAATCTACAGAACCACTGCACCTATTTGAAAAATTCTTTCACTGTTTGAAAGGTACATTATTCCAGATGGACATAGGCTATATATTATGTATATCTGATCAGTAGAAATAAAGTTAGGGGCTTAATCCTAACAATCTCCATTATTTCCGCTACTGTCTTCTACCGCTTTTTGTTCCGAAGATTTCAACGATCCTTATCGTTGTGCTATCGCGGTGTGCTTCTGTTCTGAAGCTAGCGGTTCGAACCTAGCCGTTCTCTGGCACGCATTTTTCTTTAAAAAAATTTATTTTAATTATTAACTGACATAAAATTAATGTAAGGTATTATTTAGGTTATTACTAAGGAAAAAAAAGATTTACAATTTATTGGCTATCAACTGGAAATTTATTGGTATAATATTTTGTTCAACCCGGACAAAGTCGGGATGGGCCGCTAGTATCATTATAAACAGGTGAATTGTACTGTCACCTTCTTTAACTATTGTTTAAGGTCAATAATTAAGTAATATCCATGGATATTTTAATTAATAACAAACAGAAAATTAATCTAAGCTATATATGCATAAAAAATCATAAAACAATATGCCAATTGAATATGTAAAATTTGACAAGAAAAATCTATGCTTTCGTCTAATAAAATAGATATACTTCTATATCAGGGATAACATTTCTGTATAATTGATGGTACAATTTTTCATTTATTGATTAAATATGATAAATCAAATATTATTATTTAAAATAAATAATAGAGGATTAAAGATGTTTTTGTCTTGAGATTTGAACTTTAGATATGTACTATCTTTTCACTATTTTTAACAACTTAAATGATTGATATCTGATTAATAGCATGCTATGCAATTAATAAAAAAAAATAATAAAGAAGAAATAAATGTAAAATACGACTGTATGCATGAAAGAAGAGCACAAATTCTAACAAGACTGTGAGAATCGAAATGAACATCTAGGATGAACAGTCATTTTAAAATGTCAAAGATAATTACAGAAGTAAAACAGTTGTAACACTAGATAAACTATCGATAGATAAAACATACTAATTATATATATATTTACATACAGTAAGCATGAGAACTTAGGTTTTTATTTCTACTGTCACAAATAACAATTAAATTGAAAGAAAATATACCAGATAAGGTTAGACTCATTGATATATATGGTTTCATTAGTAAAAGTTTTAAATAACAAAACTGTGCTCACCTTAGAAACTAAGTAAAGAAATGGCCAGTTGAATCATCCGTCGGCATCCTGGTAAGGCTTTGTCCTGAAAACTATGTACTCAAAAGTCCTGGCACACTATAAGCTGTGTGTTATGTTGCTACAATTGAAAACACGTGCGGGGCTGCTTGGGTGGGAAAAAAAATACCGAACGGGAAATGACCATTTCCTGTCAGGACTTTGGCGAGCAGATGTGAAATACTTTTCAGTTCAGGAGCTTTAGGAAGTATAATGAGAACTACAATCCATAGGCCGAACCCTGCATTGTAAAATATTTTTTCCCATGAATTTGGGATGTTTAATGATTCTTTTAGAACAGACTCAAGTGATAGAATAAGAACTTCAGAGATAATCACGATTTTCTAACTGTGCGAGCTGATAAACTAATTATTATCAGAGTTGTAAAATGCAGATTAAAAAAAAACCCGAGAAATCATTTTAGACTGTTATTAACCCCAAACGTAAAAATAAACCCACAAATAAATTTTACACGTTTTTTAATAAGTAGTGCCCCATAATAAGTGTGACTTCATTTATTTTTAACTATTATTATCAATAGTATTTGTTTCAACGAGGGCGAATCGTAACCTATTAAGCAAACCATTCGAAAATTAAGGAGCAAAATATGAAAACGCAAACCTGCGAATCCAAGTCTTTTATCTTTGGACCTGTAAGTGTGCACACAGCTCGAGACGTACCAAATTAATAACATACACTCAAGAACATTAGTATCTTTTCTTTAAAAAAATGTTACTCATGATACAAAATTTCTTTGGAACATATAATTCCTTTGTGCTTTTATGACATTATTAATTTTTTTAAAGCTATATCTCTAATATTAAATGAAATTCTCTATTATTAAATTTCTCTATTATTAAATGAAAATATTTCTACTCAAAGGTAAAATTTTCTATCTTGAGAACTAAAAATTATAAATAAAATATTGATTTGGAATACGATACGAGAATTTTTGTTATTCTCGCTAAAAAATTAAGACATTGTATACCAAAAATTAACTTCTTTTCCAATAAAATATAGTGGATAAAATTTTAAGTAATGCTACAAATTTTCATTCCAAATGAACTCCATTTCAACCTTTCAAGTTGCATAATATTTGCGTTTTAATACCTGGATATGGTTCTCCAATTCAATAAACTCACTATAAAAGACTTACGACATATGCGTTATTTAACACACTTATTTCGATAACCCAGTAACAAAAACTCAGTAGTATTTTAACTCACTTACATCCGCGTTCAAAAACACTGATAGTGGTTTGTTTAACTCACGTCTCACAATAACCTACACGAAGTGGGTTGCAGAACCCACTTATTCCGGCGACCGAGCGACTATTTTTTCTCTGTATGTATATATATATATATATATATATATATATATATATATATATATATATATATATATATATATATATATATATATATATATATACATATATATATATATATATACACTGAAGTGCCACTGAATTAGGGATAGCAAAGCCTATGCAAATTGTGTAGCGCTGCGCATCATGTATGCGCAAGTGAGGGCGCTGTGATAACTGCATATATAGCGTGTACTGTGGTTGTTCTGAATTAGTTGTTGGAATTGCTAGTATCGGAAAACTGCCTGATTTAGACGCCTTCGATCGCGGACAAATCGTAGGTCCGCGACGCATGGGCCTTTCAATTTCCGAAATCGTCAGAAAGCTAGGATTTTCAAGGCCGACAGTGTCAAGAGTATACCAAGAATACATGGATGGTGGGAAAAAAACTAGCGATCGGGCAAACTGCAAAGGAAAATTAGCCTTGACATTGCGTGGTGAGAGACGGCTCAGGCGTATTGTACGTAGCCAGCGAAGCCAAACATTAGCTCAAATTACCACCCAGTTTAATGACGGTGCCAGTCGTACAGTCAGTAAACGGATTGTGCAACGCTCGCTTCACCGTATGGGTTTCGAGAGCCGTCGACCTATGAGAGTACCATTGCTCTATACTCGCCATCTGGCTACACGTCTTGCATGGGCAACAGAGCACAGAGACTGGAGTGTAGCATGGAGTGTAGCATGGAGTGAAACGAGTAGCATGGAGTGATGAGTCTCGATTCCGACTACTTAACGCCGACGGGAGGCTGAAAATATGGCGTCAGGCTCATGAAGCCATGGATCCTGCATGCCTGGCTGGAACTGTACAAGGGCATGGTATCTCAATCATGGTCTGGGGTGTTTTTTCGTGGCACAGACTGGGATCTTTAGTGCGTGTACCAACCTCCCTCAATGCAATTCGGTACGTAGAGTTGCTGGGTGATCACTTCCATCCGTTTATGCTGTTCTGTTATCCTTACGGTAATGGAGTTTTCCAGCAAGACAACTGTACCTCTCACAAGTCCCGGTTGGCTACTGGCTGGTTGGATGAGCATTCATCTGAGTTCTCTGTAATAAATTGGCCACCTAGAAGCCCAGACTTAAATCCTATTGAGCATCTTTGGATTGTTTTGGATCAAGGCGTGAAAGGCCATCACACAGCACCGAAGAACCTTACTGAATTATGGACAGCTTTAACCAATATTTGGCAAGCCATTCCCGTGGAACGTTTCCAGAAACTTGTTGAATCTATTCCTCGTCGTGTGGCAGCCGTTATCAATGCCAGAGGAGGCCCAACTCGTTACTAGGTAGGTATCCCAAATTGAGTTTCACTTCAGTGTATATATATATATATATATATATATATATATATATATATATATATATATATATATATATATATATATATGCAGGGTGAATCTGAACAAGTGGCCAAATATTTGCAGGGTAATAGAACGCAGCTATACTAGCAATATTCGTCATAGAATGTATGGTCGGAACGCAAGCGGTGAGAAGTTAATAGGTAATTTTCCACTGTCACATTTAAAGAATTAACACAAGAATGAGAGTAGATACTGAAGAAAACATTTTATTAACAGGAATGTAATTGATTTACATGGTCACAGAAATTGCTCAAAAGACCTTCCGCGAGCTGTAATGCAGGCTTCACAGCTGCGGGATAGGGACTGACGCACTTTTGCGTAGATACCAGGCATTTCCTGAATATCGCCGGCAACAACGGCGATCCTGGCGACTATTTCCATATTGGTTTCAATGGGGTATTCGTAGATTAGGCTTTTTATATGTCCGCACAGGAAAAGCCAGCAGTCCTTCCAGCAGGACTTTTGCCTGTACGTTCTATGGTTAAATCTGGCTTTAGGTACTTAATAAACACGAGGTCGTATAAACACGTTAATTTGATTATTCCGAAGAATCTCGGTAGGTCTATCTCTACCATTCTTATTTTTAATTGTGTTTGTGAGATATAGAACTAAATCTAACGGAAATTGTTTATTTCGCGCTGTTGAGTGACCCTATTTTTTATTGGGTTCAATAGTAATTTTTTGAAGTGTATTTTTCTATTCTAAATATTATGATTTTCAACATTTGGCAATGATGTGTTGAGTATAATGTGTTTATTAGTACATTTGTTTACTATCCAGCTGTTATGTTTTGACGAGTACCAGCTAGTCATTTTTTACTATGCTAATTAGCACAAAACGTGTTAATTTTTTCCCAAAGTGGGCAGGATATCTTTTACGGTGCATCAGTACACTTTGCAGATCTTCAAACTTTCAGTGTTTTTCTAATCGCATATTTGTAAATGAAAATTTTTTAATACTGTCAACATTTTAATGCATATCTTTATACGCTATGCCGGGCTTTTTTTCTTATTATATTATGTTAATTTTTCATTAAAAAAAATAAAATATTACATTTGTAGCTACAGATGTTAACCATTTGATGCCATCTAAAATAATACTCACTGGAAAAATATTTTTAAATAATTCTGCGCTCATTATTTAAACGCCTCCCTTCAAATGCAAAATGCAGAATTCAAAAACATTCATTTAGTAATCTTTGATTAGCAAATAATGACAAGGAAATTTTGCCACATCTTCATTGGTGCAGTTAGATTTCCGACGTTGAGAGATGCCCCGCAAGTGTTCTTCTCTATGATTTTTATGGGAACATTTATGTGCTAATACATTTTATGCATTATAGTGTTAACTACATCTATATAGGTCTACATTTTAACAATCATGCTTGTTATATCTTTTATAGTTTACATCATTTTAGAGGTCTTTCAAAATGGCATGTCTTCAAAAGATGGTATTGATTACGTTACAAGAAATAGCCTCCCGTCTTGATGCAGAATGCAGCAGGTTTTGTCCCCACATGCCTCGCCTGAAAATCATTGTCAAGGAAAAATCAGTGGATTTCGTCCTGTCGAACCTAGCCAGGGTTGAGTGCAACTGCAATTTTAGAGGCGTCTGCAAGCGCACCGTCATAGCGAGATGTGAAGCAGGAAGACTGCGCTTTATAGACATGAAACGATTTTACGACTTGTGCAGCAGTTCTGGAATTAAAGTTCCACTTCCACGAGACTTCTTCGAAAAATGGAACACATTTGTAAATGAACTATATTTGAGTTTAGGAATTCCCCTGTAAAATATATTCTTTTTTCTTTCGGTTTCTTGTACATAAAGCGGTTAATAAATATTTTTATGTGAAAATGAGAATATTTTTGTTTCCATTTTGCATGTTTTTTTTTCATACTTATTTTCATTTTCAATACCGTAACCATGCAAACATGGATCAATTCATTAATTAATGGTTTACACATGATTCTTCATTTATAATGGCATAAAATGAATAAGAATAAAACAGTATTTTTCTTTTATATAATTATTTGAGAATGTAAAATTTGTTATTTAAACATCTGTCTATAAAATATTTTTTTAATAATAAGTGAGAGATGGCATCAATAAATAGAAAACAAATGTCCTCCAATAACAGGTAATGAGAATTTTTAGTTTAAAAAGGGAGCCATGGTATTTTATAGGCATTTTCATGTCCAAGCATCCTGCGAATTGTAATCAATTGAGAGAATATCGAAATTTACTTCAAATATATTGCAGTGCACAAAACCTATGATCTTGCCAAATTTGTGAAGTATAGTACATATCATGATCTTTGATAAAATGCTATTTTTAAGAAGGAAAATCTTTCATGAATTGCTTATATTTTATCAATTGCACGTAGTTATTTCTTTTCCACAGCTTTCTTTAAACAACTATGCCAAAAAAAAAATTAAAAATTCAACATTATGTTTTTCGACAACTTTGGAGAACTTATATCAACGATGTTGCGTTTCAAGGAAGAGCAAATTCAACCAAGAGAAATATGTCATTGTTTGAAAAATAATCACACAAGGGATTTTTTATAACGTTAGCACTAATATTCAAATTATATAAATCATTGAAATAAGTTGTTACATAATCTTCTTTCATCAGACAAAAATGATATGTTTGACAGTCAGTTAAAAGACGTTTTGATGCTGGATTTATATAAATGTTTTTCGAAGGAAAAATCAGGCTTAAACCCCTCATATTTTCTTCGACCATATCTATAATACGCATTTATAGCTTCCGTGAAAAATTTGCAAGCTATGTTGAAGTTGCTGTGTATTGGCCGAATAGAAATCTTTCGGCTGAATGTTAACCTAAGAAGAAATTTTTCCAATGATTGTCAACTTGGAAATTAATAATTTTTATTTTAGTTCTACATTGAAATATATAAAGAAAATCTTTACTCGGATATCTTGTTCTATCTTTGAAGGAACCGGAAATCATAATATTTAATTTGAATTATTTGGGTTAAAATATGGCATACTGTGTTTAAAAGGCAAATAATTTCCTTTGGCTGTCATAATTTTTAAAAGGAATAAGACAGAAGAATATAAACTTCTCTCTTAATTAGGAATACAATTTAAAAAGAAACCTTGAAATCCATTTCGACTATCCTTGTAAAAATTGTCTACATAGGTTAAGGTTCAGCTGAGTGAATCCAATAGGGCAACTAAAAAGCAGTCTTAACAGAACATGTTTAATAATTTTATACACTATTTTGAGAGAAAAGTTATTTTTAAAAAATGTTAGCACATGTTGTCCACAACATTGTTCTCCACAGCATACAATTTTATAAAAAATTGTAAGGAAGTTTTAGTATACGATCATATTGTGACTGCAATGGCTGTTTTACACTTTTATAACTTAGATTACCTATGTCTACCTGAATTAAATAATCAGAGATTTTTTTCCAGGTTAACTAATGTTCCATCTTCTCATAGTCTAACATGCCACCTAGAATCAGAAGAAATGTCACGTTTCTTTAGAAAGATTTCAGTCACGTTTTACTATGAAAACGAACGAGATGACAAAAGCAAATATAAAACATGTACAGAATGAAGACCTGACACTAAGGAATGAGGGGGGGGGGGGGGAGAGGAGTATGGGACAACAGAGTTTTAAATTTTTCTTATTTTATATTCTAGCAGTCGAATGATAAATTTTTCTTTCTCTCTTATGTGTCTATGCACAAAGATGACAGTAGATTGTAAGACACTTGAATAATTTAAAAATTTCTTTTAAAAATTTTAATATAAAAATTAAAGTATATTTATATTATGTTACATTTGCCGTACTGATAGCCATGTTTTTTCTCTATGGAACTATGAAAATGTATCAAAATAATTTATTTGTATAATTAACATTTTTTGGTACAATTTAAAATAACATTAAAGGGAAAAAAACACTTTGACAGTAATTGTTACCCAAGAGAAATTTTTTTAGAATAATTTCTCTAATAGTAGTTTTACTTAAGTTACAGAAGTGCAGAAAGGTACATGTAGACAATATCTCATAATTATAGTGTACCTGGAAATGCATCTTATGTAGAAATGTGTGATTTGTGTCATCTGGTTCTAAATTCTTTACACATCTTAAATATTTATGTATTCCGGTGTATGTCCACTCTACAGGTCCATTAATTCTATTCACATTTAAAAGGGTGAAGAGGAATATTCAAATGCCATTTAGGGTTTTGTGACAAGTGACAGTTCCTACTGTTTAGGACGTTTCCCTATAACATAACAACAGACAGCTTTTCAGAACCTCATCCATCAGTGGTATCAATCGATTCGTTCTGCTTTTGTTCGTAGACAGGTGTGAACACGTTATCACTGTCTTTGAAAGGGGGAATTTAAACAACTATATTCTCTGCGTTATCAAACTTATCCAAGAACCTATTTCAAATATTCCTTGTACAGAGATGAATGGGAATATGGAACATGTTGGGAGGCAGCACCCTAATAACAGTCCAAAAAGACAGCATGAGAAAATCTAAATATTTTAGCTCGGGTTAGAAATTTAGTGTTTTATAAATAAATTTCGCTGGCCAGACTGACCCAACCAACAAAATATGTGGCGGTGCAGTACTTTAGACATGCATTTTTTAATATTTTATTTTTAGCAACAAAAAGTAAAAAAATATCCGTTTTCCACATACCTCAATCTTTTACAGCTTACATTTCAATTCCAGTTTTCATTTGCAGAAATAAAATTATAAAAGCAAAAAATATATAGAGCGATCCAAGCTTTAGAAACTTGAGAATTTATTTAGAGGTTAATTTCACAGAAGGTGGTGCCAGCGGATAGTATGAAATCCGCGTAATAAAAACAATACCTTTAAAAAGTTGCTCATATCTACAAATTTACTTAAAGACAATAGATTAAGATTTGAGAATAGTTTAGTGATAAATATATATATATATATATATATATATATATATATATATATATATATATATATATATGTGTGTGTGTGTGTGTGTGTGTATATCTTTAGTGAAACTACTCTAAGGTGGCCAGTCAAGGATCCCAAAAATGGTGGCCGTTTTGAGGGGTGGCTGCCGAACGGGAGTGGATTTATGTCTGGCTGTCAGGAATGGTTAAAGTAAAAGTGGCCTTTTTGAGGCTTGGCCGATAAGGGAAGTTTATATAAATATATATACACACTGCTGGCCACTGTAAATGCAACACCCTGAAGGAAACATGCAAATAACATGAAATTTACAACATGCATTAGCGGAGGTGAGGCATGCAAATGCTTAGAATTTTAGCGCAGACGCACCTCACGCGCTCCTGTGGCGCCACTTCAAAGCGCTATTTAAGGCTTGGAGATTTCGACGATTTCAAGATCGGCAATTGTATTTTTCTTGTGGTTTTTTCAAAAAAAACGATCAATTATGCCTCGTCGAAAACAGCGATCATCTTTTGATCAAGTATCCGAGTTCGACAGAGGAAGGATAGTGGCCTACCGAGATTGTGGATTATTTTTCAGGGAAATCAGTAGTCGTGTTGGACGAAACCAAGCAACTGTAATGCGGATATGTGATCGTTGGATGCAGGAGGGTACGGCGGATCGGCGTGTTCGATCGCATCCACCTCAGCATAAATTTTAATCATTTGATACTTGGTCAACATGTTATCTACAAAATAAATTTTGTTGTGATATCTCTTGTCTTTCTTGGTGTTGCAATTTGGGTGGCCAGCAGTGTATATATATATAAAGGATTTTGTCCAGTCACTAGTTGATAATTAGATGTAAACTTGCTTATTTGTAGCTAGCTGAATACCCGTGTTTCGCTCCGGAGTACATCCAAATGAAATACAACGATCAATTTATGCAATTAATGCCAATTTATATATATATATATATATATATATATAAATCGTAAAGGATATTTTTATAGACAAAATAATGTAGAAGAAAATAATCAAATTAAATACAACGGTTAATGTATACAATTAGTTTGTATGTTCAATGACCATAAAACATACTAATTTGAGTTAAATTCTTAAAAAACTGCCATCTCAATTAGTCTAGTGGTTAAATTTTATCTTTTACCATATTTTAATATTTTTTTGTCAATTTATTCCGTTGTTATGCACATGACGCAAAATTAATTTAAAGTATCACATAAATAAAAGTATTCGGCATCAGCATTTAATAAATTAAATTCTAAAAGTTACTCTTTAAAATATTACCAAAAATCAGAAAATGGAGCTAAAGATTTAAAAACGATTTTATTTTAAGTATTCTATTTTTCAAAAAGATTAAAATTTATTGAAAACAACAGACATGTCCAACGTATGACCCCGGACATTTAGTAATGCTGCCCCACAAGATCCTACACATTAAAAGACCTATCTTCCCAGATGAGAATACTTCTCGCTTCACAATCACGCTTTATTCATGTCATCGATGTTTGGGACTACGTACATTTGCGAACAATTATTTTCAAATATGAAGTACACGATGAGTATAATTAGATAAAAAAAATTCTGATGACCATCTCTAAAATACCTAAGAATTGCAACCATTTTTATAACATTACTACATTAATTTTGCAAAAACAAGGTGAAATATGCCTCTAATTTCATGTGTACGTTGCCTCTACATTTGAATGTTATAATATTTTTTTTTGTAATTAAAGGAAGCTTTGTTACTTATTTATGTTAAGTATATAATATATTTTATATGTGGTCCACGTTAAGTATGTCATATTATTGTATATGTGGCTAAGTAGTTCCCCTTCTCTCAATGAGACCAATTCAAGTAAAAATTTTCGACATTGTTTACTGCCTTTCACGTGAGGTCGTGAAAAAGTAAAATATTGCAATCTTATCTGCCTATCGATAAAGTTGCTCTGCTTAACCTATGATAAGTTTGCATTAGTGCGAACAGGTAGGTTCCTTCTCTGATTGGTCAAGCTGTGCACAAATAATAGGACGTGTGGACCGACTTAGGGGGACACAGAAGGGAACCCCTTATCTCACAGTTGAAAGGACCAGTATAGCGTTAGCCCACCTGAAGTTCTGTGCGTCAACACATTTCTTGAAAGGTAAAAAATCTGCAATAAGTTCTATAGCTTGAATTTTTGTGGAAAATTGCAGTCCTTTGCAGCATTTAATTTGCTATTCCAGTACATTTTATACCAGATTGTTTATAAGGTAAGCGATTTAAGTTTCTCAAACTTTAATGTTTAATATATATATATATTTATGTATCTATATTTTAAGTATAATCTAATGTCGTCTAGGTTAGGTTAAGTTAATAGGTATCCTTACACGAACAGTAAATCTAACGCAAGTCAAAGTATACTTCAGCTCAAATGTATTACGTCTTTCAAAGTAGCGGAAAATTTTATTGATAATTTTTAAATTGTATTTATTGTTTATACTCTAAGGTCATTAAGTCTAAAAAAAATTAAATACGTATCTTAACGCGATATATACCTTTAAGTATATATATGACATTGCTGTATATTTTAATTATTTCAAATCACTACTTCATATTCCGTTACAGAAGGAACAATATATTAAATGAATATGCCCGTTCAAGAGAATAAAATCTTTTTTGCAAACATTAAAATAACGTAACAAGGTACACACGACCATTTATAATAAATTTATAAATGAAAAATTTGAATAAATTTATATAAAAAGTATATAAATGTTTGAGTATATATCCAATAATATCCTGACAAAGATATGATCTATAACTTTTAAAAATATTAAACTTCTCTAAATCTTTATTTTAGGATCAGTTTTCTTTCGAAAAATGGTTCCTCCTCATGGCAAAGACCCCTCTGCGAGTGACGTCGAAAATATGGTGTTGGGTTATTTTCAGGATTTTGGCGCCCGACTCGATGCAGACTGTAAGAGGTTCTGCCCGCACATGCCTCGTCTCAAGATCGAAATAGATGTCAATACAGTTGATTTCGTGCTGACAAACCTGGAGCGTGTTGAGTGCAGATGCAACTTTAAAAGTGTGTGCAAGTCAACAGTTGTAATGAAATGTGAAGAAGGAAGAGGACGTTTGGCGGAAGTGAAATCATTCTATAGATTCTATAACAAAACTTACTGAAAATAGATTTCCACGTCAAAAGACTTTAACGAGAAATATGACAAATTTGTGTCTGAACTGTACTTTTGACTGGGAATACAGTTGTAAATTGTTAGATTGTATCAATTGTAAGTATTTTTATAAAAATGAATTCATTTTACATTCACTGGAAGGATTTTGTTTTCTGAATTCTTTTTATTGTGTTCAAAACAGTTTAGTAAAATACATCTTTCTACTTACTCCTGGATGGACAGTTCCTCAGAAACACGAGCTTGTCTATTGCATGGCTTTATTCATCCTATACCTTATTTCCATTTTCATTAGAAAACATTATAGGTAAGGTATTTAGGTCAAAATTAGAGACAGAGAGGAATGATAATTAGATTCCTGACTATATAACTGTATTTCCTTAGGTCATTGTCACACAGTTCAGTTATCTTCCATTCGTTGAATGTGTCCCAGCCATCCCAGCCTGATTTTCATTGGCAAAAACTTTTTCAATACTTTTTGATTCCCATATTTGCAACCGATTTTGACTTCTCTTTACTAGACATGTTTCACGGCCGTTCTTATGTACGGATTTCAGAAATCTTCATATAAATTTTAGAAAGTTTTTACATTAGATTTTATTGTTGAGATCGATTTAGACCCTGGTAATGGAAAAATGGTACCACAACTAGTGTAACCAGCCAAGGAATAGAAGATACATAATATTTCATTCTAATTGAAAATAATGCTCTAACATTTACTGCATGAAAGGCTTTGAACCTTTTTTACTGGTGTGTTCCAATTTTTCAAGAATTGGAACATACTAGTAAAAAAGCGCCAAAGCCGTTTATACAGTTAATTTTAGTGAAATATTAAGATTTTTTTATAACCTAGATGAGTTTTTCAACCCTTTTCCGACCGTGTCCCCCTTTCGACCTTGTTTTTTTTTTCAGTAGCTGCCCTGTCCTACGGCGAGTAACAGGGCTTTTTTAAAACGATCTCTTTTCTTTTTTTGAAATAGAACTTGCTTTATCTATAATTTATACAATACAATTAAATTCAAAACTCCTACTTTAAGAATTTCTCGATCAGTGTGACCCTTGCTCTTGATAACCAAATACAGGCTTTTTGTATCCAGTTCTACTGCTGTGAGGAAGATAACCTTTGTCCATTATGTTAAGGCGATTCGGCGTTTGGCTGAATAAATAACTCACCCATCGGAAACCAATTTCTACTGAATACGAAGTAGAAAACGCCATGAAAATAATTTTGCTTTATTCTAAATTTGTGGAAAAATTTTCGATATGTACTATTAATCCGAAAATGGTGTTTTTTTTTTTTAATGAAAGTAAATTTGGCTGTCACTCTGCAGTTCTATGAGCTCTTTATTCGAAGAAACATCATCGTCAGAAGCATTCACAGCAAAAGGAGCAGTTACCCAGGCTGGAACGAATATGTCCAGCACATTACAGAAACGAACTTCCATAACATGATAGAGCAGCTTCAAATGATCCACATACACAATTATTTCATCATGCTACCGTTCATCGCTAGCTGCTACCAAAGAGTAAAACTGGATGTCTTCAACATCACTATAATACCCTATGCTGTTTGGGAATCCAAACCCGGCAAGTCACTGATGTAGCCATGGCGGTCCAATTTTATTCACAGGGAATAAATACCCTCTGGTGCACCTTGCTTCCTTCTGTGGCCCCCATGTCTTGTGCAGTCCTCCCCACCCCTCCACCACCTCTAAAGGCGGGCTCACACATTACTGAGCTAGGTGAGGCGAGCGCTCTTCAATTACGTTCCCAGCTGGCAGTTTTACGACTTAATAGAGCTCTCCTCGCCTATTCGCGCGAAACACGAATCAGCGATTTTTCAGACGAGATCAAAGGAAAATGGTTACCGGAAAGGAATATGTGACACGGAAGACAGTCAGTGATCATTATCGCTGTTTTTGGTAAAAAAGCTTCGTTAATGGCTACTTTTCGCAGTAGACTTTACCTTTGTGAATGCCTGAAATGTTTTATTAAAAAAAATTCAAAATAAAAATATAATATTAATATAAATATATGTATGTATGTATATATATATAAATATATATATATATATATATATATATATATATATATATATGTATATATATATAAATATATATATATATATATATATATATATATATATGTGTGTGTGTGTGTGTGTGTGTGTGTGTGTGTATATGTATTATATGTATATATATATATATATATATATATATATATATATATATATATATATATATATATATATATATATATATATATATGTATGTATGTATATGTATGTATATATATATACCGGGTGGCCATAATTAAACTGACAGTGCTCACAGTGTTCTGTAGCGCGATCTATTTGCGAGAATGGCGCCACATTTTGTAGGAAGATTAAACAAGACGGGGGACGAAGGATTCCGCGAAAAAATAAATTAGTTCCAAAAGTCACCGCTAGGGGAATATTTGGCGCTGTGTAATAGAAAATAGAGTGTTAACAAATGCAAATCAATACGGAAATTACCTTTTATTTTGCATTCAAATGAGGTTCAATGTGGCTACCGTTGTTGTGGACCACATATTGCATTCTGTGCACAGTATGCACAACAGCAGAAAGTAACATGTCTGCAGGAATCTCCCGTACAGTCCGTGATATGTTATCCTTCAACGTAGCCAGGTCCTGGACCACTCCTTGATAGACCTTGGACTTAAGGTAACCCCATAGCCAGAAGTCGCATGGGGTAAGATCAGGCGACCGAGGTGGCCATGCAGTTGGAAAGTAGCGGCTAATGACTCTTTCTGTTGTGAATTTCTGTCGTAGCAGCTGTTGCACCCGTACAGCAACGTGTGGAGGGGCTCCATCTTGCATGAAAATTATTTCCCCCAGGCATTGTCTTTGCTGAAGTGCCGGAATGACAAAGCTGTTCAACATGTGGCGATATTTCTCTCCGGTAACAGAACAGGTTTCCGGTCCTGTCGGGGTAATGTTCTCATAGAAGAATGGACCTACGATAAATTCCGCTGTGAACCCACACCAAACAGTTACCTTTGGTGAATGTAAGGGAATTTCTGTGACTGCATGTGGTGATTTGTCATCCCAAATTCGGCAGTTCTGGGTATTCACAGTTCCATGCAGGTAAAAGTGGGCCTCGTCTCCCCATAAGATTTTCCACGGCCAAGCATCATCCACCTCCATTCTGGCAAGAAAGGTGAGAGCAAAAGTCAATCGCTTATCATGGTCGGGGTACAGTAACTCTTGTACACGGCTGATCTTGTACGGATAGAAGTTGATAATCTTTCGTAAGATTTTCCATACCGTACTGTAAGGTATATCCATATTCCGAGCTAATCCACGAGCGCTAGAGGTGGCAGCAATATTGTCTGGTCCTCTGTCGACAATCGCCGTGGCAACTGCTTCGATTGTATCCTGTGGTACAGGTTTTCGTCCTCTGCCTGACTGAACCTTCAGAGAACCTGTTTTCTCAAACGTCGCAACCATTGCTTTTAGCCCATTAACTGACACAGGACCGTTACCTTTACGCATTTTTTTGTGCGTTCTAAAAGCACGAAGAGCGGCTAACGCGTTGCACTGGTTGAGGTAAAAGAATTTGACCAGTAACGCACGCTCGACTAAAGATGGAGACATTGCACATAAACTTTCAATCCGATTGATTCGAAACGTAACACATTGCCTTTTAAAACCCAAGCAGCTGGCACTGTGCCAATGGATATAACGTGAAATTTGAATAAAGAACTTCTTCTTCTGCTCAGCGTACGTGATATTGCAGATCACGAGACTTTATCGTAGTTTATGTAGATTTTACGCTTTTTTAAAAGTGTTGCCATATTGCACTTGAACTAAATAAGAAAATGTGCATAATAAAAGGTAATTTTATTCCGTATTAATTTGCATTTGTTAACAGTCTATTTTCTATTACACAGCGCCAAATATTCCCCTAGCGGTGACTTTTGGAACTAATTTATTTTTTTTGCGGAATCCTTCGTCCCCCGTCTTGTTTAATCTTCCTACAAAATGTGGCGTCATTCTCGCAAATAGATCGCGCTACAGAACACTGTGAGCACTGTCAGTTTAATTATGGCCACCCGGTATATATGTGTGTATATGTATGTATATATGTATGTATATATGTATGTATGTATGTATATATGTATGTATATATGTATGTATGTATATGTATGTATGTATGTATGCATATATATGTATGTATGCATGTATGTATGTATGCATGCATGTATGTATGTATGTATGCATGTATACGGGGGCTGTCCGTAAAGTATCCGAATTTAATTTATAACTAAAAAAATATAATGGATATAGATACTTCAGTTTAATCCCCTTCAAAGTATCGTCCTTGAGAAGCAACACACTTAGCCCAACGTTGTTGTTGTAACGGAACTAACCCCTAAACAAATAAGCTATATCGTGTAGACCGCGAGAGGGCGTTCCCAGCACTTCGCACGGCCAGAAAAATAGTATAGTGCTTTGAAAAACACCAGAACCACCGAGGATTGCCTAGCTGGAGTGTGGGAAAAGGGGAATATGTCCCTATGCTCTTCATGTCGGAGCAATACTGTAGGCACACTTCCAGAAGCTTAGGTAAGCGATAATACATTTGTATTATTAAAGAATTTGGTTTCTAATTTGTATTATTTATCGGTAACACCATGGCGATCATGAAAGCTAATCTTTGGCGTCATGGTGCATCGGCCGGGAAATGCCGATGTTAATATTAGAATTTAATTTAATTCGAGATTGGATTTAATGGTGTATAGGATTTATTATTGTTTTTGACCTCATTAGAAGTGTATGTTGTGATAAGTTAACAAATGATTATTTTCGGTTAATATCAATTCCAACTGTATTTTTGAAAGGAATTAAGGTTATATATTCTTATGAGGTTGATTACTTATATTTTGATTTTTGTATTGTGTATGTAATTAGTATAACTGCATGATTTTAGAATTGCATTGATCTTTTCTTTAACTGTTTTTGAAAGGAGAATTGAAAATGTCGGTACACAACTCTAGTTCTAGAGCAGAGGTTGATTTAGAAACGCTTAAGAAAAAGCGTAGCGTAATTAGGCAGTTGACAACAAAACTAATTACTAGGATAGAAAATATCTTCGTTACACCAGTAGATCAAAATTACACACTTGCGGAGAAAAATGAGGATTTAGGGGAAGCAGATGATCAGTTAAGAGAGAAATCTGAAATATTGAAAAAATTGGATTTAGAAATTGAACCCTTAATTGATGCGGATGATCTAGAGAATGAAGTTTTACAAAGTCAGGAGTATTTTGAGAAAAAGGAGTATTTTGTAAAATACCGAGGTAAAATCAGTAGGCATTTTAGTCATTTAGTAAATTTAGAAAATGGAACTACTGTACAGAATACAGTTCCGAATCAAATTGAAAGTACCTCACATCGTAGGGGAAATGTTTACCCATCTAATGAATCTAATGTTGTAAAATTGCCAAAGTTGGCAATTTCTAAATTTTTTGGTGATTCTAGTGGGTGGTTAGATTTTTGGAATCAATACGAAAATGCGATTCACAACAATGACTGCCTGAACAAAATTGACAAATTTAACTACTTGAAAATGTATTTGGGAGGGAATGCGCTTAGTGCAGTTTCTGGTTTCGCTTTGACTGCTGAAAAATATGATACCTCAATAAAATTATTAAAGGAGCGTTTTGGACGCATTTCCTTGATTATATCCTCACACATGGGAAAATTATTATCTGTTGAGCCAGTAAAAAATGTGTCTAATGTGAGAGCTCTGAGAAAATTCTATGATAATTGCGAAATACAAATACGCAGTTTGCAGTCTTTAAACGTAGCGGCTGGTTCATACGGAAATTTATTATGCCCCGTAATACTTAAAAAATTGCCCGATGAATTATGTTTGGAGTATAATCGAAAGCGAAGTAATGATTCCGAATTTGATATTTTAGAGCTTGTCGATTTTATCCGTAAAGAAGTCGAGTGTCGTGAAGCGTCTTTTATGCTTAAACAAGATTCCACTAGTAAAGATTTTGAGTCGGGAATTCAGTATAGAAATAAAAGTGAGAATAATTATAAAAGCTCTCCACGTAGAATGCCTTCAGCATCTGCGTTATCAGCTAATTCTAATATATATTGCATATTTTGTAACAACAAAACCCATGACACGGCTAACTGTTTTTTAACTGTTGATAAGAAAAAGGCGTCAATTAAAAATCAACGGCGTTGTTTTAAATGCTTGAAAAGGGGACATGTCTCTAAATTCTGTTTTTATAAAATCTCGTGCGGATCGTGTAATCAGTCGCATAATACTTTGATCTGTGACAAAGAATTTAATTCTATAATGCCGAAAGAGGAAACTAAAGAACTTTCTCAAGCCTCACAGGAAGATAAAACCCCGACACAAGTTTCGGTTTCAGAAACGCATCTGGCAAATGGTCCTACGTTACTTCAAACTTGTTGCGCAATTCTTAAAACAAAACATAAGGAAAAACGGGTGAGATTACTGTATGATTCAGGCAGTCATAGGACTTTTGTGAAAAGGAGTATATGCCATGACTTGAACCTCCAGGCCATTAAATCAGGGCAGTTACAGATTTATGGGTTCGGCAGCGAGAATCCGAAACACTTGAGCTGTCAAACATTTCGGCTCCCCCTGCAAAGCATAAACAATCCAACGCAACAAATTGAGCTGGAAGCGCTTGCGGTCAGTAACATTACGAGCGGAATTATTGCCCCGCCGCCTTTGAAAGTAAAAAATATGGCTTGGCAGAGGGGAATTGAACTGGGTGACACCGCGCAAAGTTTCGATATAGACATACTTGTAGGAGCTGATTATTTATCTGAAGTGTTAAAGGGCACATCTGTTCCACTGGGTGAAAAGCTCGTAGCGACTGATAGTCTATTTGGATTTGTAGTTCAGGGTCGCGAGACTAGTGAACACAACAATTCTGTTTCGGGATATATAACTGTGAATCATGCTGCTAGTTCTGAATTTGAAATGAATGATTTTAGACTGTTTTTTGAACTAGAAGGTATGGGTATTGATGTAGAAAAGAAAATATTTCAGATTCTGATAAAGAATTACTTGAAAAATTTAGATCCAATCTCGAATATAAAAATGGTCGTTATGGTGTTGGGTTAATGTGGAAACCAAATGCTAAGGAATCGTTAAAAAATAACTTCGAGGTAGCGTCAGAGAGATTCGGTAAGTTACGTAAACGCTTTAAAAAGGATCCCTCGTTCTTTGATAAATACAAGGAAGTAATTGAAGAATATGAACTTGAAGGGATAATTGAAAAGGCCCCAGAAAATGATAATAAAGTAGAGTTTTATTTACCCCATAGGGCTGTAATTCGTTGGCAGTTCTCATGCCAGAAATGAGCTGTCAATTAATGATTGCCTCCACATTGGACCAAATTTATATCCAGATATTTTTGATCTAATAATTAGGTTTAGAGAAAATGCTATTGCCTTTACCGCTGACATAAAACAAGCGTTCCTTCAGGTAGGCATACATGAGGAGGATAGAGACGCGATGAAATTTATTTGGACGAATAATCCTAATGATGATTCCAACACTATTGTTTATCGATTTTGTCGGGTTTTGTTTGGAATCAACTGTAGCCCATTTTTGTTAGCGGCCACCATAAAAGAGCATATAAAAAGATATGAAGTTAAATTTACTTCAACATTTGAGTTTCTAAATGAAAATGTTTATGTTGATGACGTAATTGGTGGTCATTCAGATGTTGAAAAGGCGTATCAAACTAGTTTAGAGTGTATTAAAATCTTTCAAGAGGTGGGGATGGATTTAAGGAAATGGTTAACAAATAATGTTAAATTACGAAAGATGTAGAAAAATTCGGGTGTTCACATGCAAGATGATTGGTATGAACCTTTAGGCCAGTCTGTGTTTCCCTTTAAAGTCCTAGGTGTAGGTTGGAAACCGACAAATGATATGCTTAATTTTGACGTAAAAAATATAACCAAAATTATTTCTGAGGAAGATATTACTAAACGTTTTCTGTTAGCAATTATCGGCCGCGTATTCGATCCTGTGGGATTCGTAGGTCCCTTTACTGTAAAATTGTAACTCTTGATTCAAAATATATGGAAATTAGGCTTGGGATGGGACGAAGAACTCCCGCCAGAGATAATTTCAGAGTGGAGGCTATTATACAAAGATTTTTTAGAATTAGGAAGTTTGGAAATACCGCGGTATTATTTTTTCGAGATAGGGAATAAAGAGGTAGAAAAAACTGAGCTCCACATTTTCTCTGACGCTAGTTCGAAGGCCTTTGGTGCGGTTGCTTATTTAAGAGTAATTACGTGCGATGGAATTGTGACTACAGCCTTTATTGCCGCAAAAAGCAGAGTTGCACCCTTAAAGCAACAAACTCTTCCCCGTTTGGAATTACTAGGTGCTCTCCTAGCTGCCAGATTAAGCAAAAGTGTTTCGAGAGCTTTAAAAGAAAAATTGCAGCGTTATTTTTGGACAGACTCTTCAATTGTATGTTGTTGGGTCAAGATTCCATATATCCACCTCAAACAATTCGTAAGCAATCGCGTTAAAGAGATTCAGACGTTAACCGAGACTTCTGCCTGGTCCCACTGCCCTGATAAAACCAATCTGGCGGACTTGATATCTCGTGGCACATCCATGGTAGATTTAAAAAATAACGAACTGTGTTGGCAAGGGCCCAAATGGTTGCGTGAACACGAAGAAATGTGGCCTGAGCAGAAATTACGAGACGTTAACGAAGGTGATTTAGAATATCGCAACAATGTAGTGTCTCAAGATTGCATAGTGTCAAAACAAGATCACTTAATAGACGTGTCAAAATTCAGTAAACTCTTGAAGGTTTTAAGAATAACTGCATGGGTGATACGATTTATATCACGTGCTAGAAAGAAATCCAACAACTGTGGTGATATAAGTACGTCAGAGCTTCTAGATGCTGAGAATTTTTGGCTAAAAAATACCCAAGCGGAATTTTATGCCGCTGAAATAAGAGCTTTGCAGAAAAACAAACATATTTCACCTGTGTCTCCTTTGTATAGTCTGTCCCCCATTCTTGATGAAAAGGGAATTTTACGAATAAGGGGCAGATTGGGAGAAAGTGCCTTCTCATTTGAAGAGAAACAACCAATAATTCTCCCAAGACAATCTAAGTTTGTCGAACTGCTTGTAAAGAGGGAGCATGAAAGTGTGTTTCACGGAGGAACTGACACAACATTGACAAAAATTCGGAGAAGGTATTGGATAACTTAGGGTCGTCAGACTGTGAAAAGAATAATCAGACAGTGTTTAATTTGCCAAAGGTATAGCGCAAGGCCTGCTGAGCAGCTCACATCACAATTACCCAGAGACAGAATAGCCGAAACTCCTCCATTCACAGTTTGCGGACTAGATTTCGCCGGCCCCGTGTACGTAAGAAATCAGGATCAGTCACAGAAAGCCTATATCGCACTTTTTACCTGTTCTGTCACCAGGGCTGTACACTTGGAGTTGGTCTCGGGTATGAACACATCAAAGTTTTTACTTGACTTTCGCAGATTCCTATCTAGAAGAGGACATTGTAAAGTTATTTACTCAGACAATGCCAAATCCTTTAAGTGTGCAGATAAAGAACTACGTAGATTTATGGACATTTTAAAGGACTCTAAAATCAAAGACTTCATTTCCACGGGAGGTAGCACCTGGAAGTTCATTGTGGAATGTGCCCCATGGTGGGGAGGGTTTTACGAAAGACTCGTGAGGAGTGTGAAAGACCCCCTACGAAAAATTTTGGGGAAATCCCTCCTTAATTTCGAAGAACTTCTGACTACTCTCACAGAGGTAGAGACCGTTCTAAACCATCGACCTATATCATACGTTTACAATGAACCTGATGAACCGAGTCCTCTTACGCCAGCTCACTTCCTACTATTTGGAAGAGAAAACATCCAACTCCCTGTGCATTTCATTGAGATGTTGGAGAAAAAGTCCACAAGAGAGCATCTCACTAAGAGACAGCAGTACCAATCGAGGCTCTTGAATCAACTTTGGAAGAAATGGAAAGAGCAATACCTGTTCCAACTGAGGACTGCTCACAAGCTCAAAACTTCAACTCCTCAACAAGACTTGCAAAAAAAAATCAAGTAGTGTTAGTGGAAGGTACAAACAAATCGAAATTGCTCTGGGATATAGGAATCATAGAAAGTGTTTTTTATGGACGTGACGGATTTGTGCGATCTTGCATCGTACGCACTGCAAAAGGTCAACATAGGCTACCAATACAGTTACTATATCCTTTAGAGACTTAAAACTTTTTATTCACTTTATATTTACAAATTTACATATATATTTTTTATATAAACTCTTTCAGTATTTTACATTTGATGATTGTTTAAAGTGTTTAAATTTTTTCTTAATTGCTTATTTAAGTGTTTTATGTGTTAAATGTTGAATTTTATTATGAGTAATTAATTATGTTATCAGTTTGTGTATTGAAATTTTAGTTTTGATGATTATTGCTTTCAAGTGTTATTGGTTGTGCAGAATGCTGGAAGAGGTTGCTGTCTATCAATTTAGGTTTGGGAATTGAACTCTTGGAGTTCAAGGTGGGGAGTGTAACGGAACTAACCCCTAAATAAATAAGCTATATCGTGTAGACCGCGAGAGGGCGTTCCCAGCACTTCGCACGGCCAGAAAAATAGTATAGTGTTTTGAAAAACACCAGAACCACCGAGGATTGCCTAGCTGGAGTGTGGGAAAAGGGGAATATGTCTCTATGCTCTTCATGTCGGAGCAATACTGTAGGCACACTTCCAGAAGCTTAGGTAAGCGATAATAAATTTGTATTATTAAAGAATTTGGTTTCTAATTTGTATTATTTATCGGTAACACCATGGCGATCATGAAAGCTAATCTTTGGCGTCAGTTGTCACTCTTGGAAGAAGGATTGGAAGTCGTTCTTTGAAATGGTCAACAGCTGTTCGATCGCTTTTTGTTTGATGGTCGTCAAATCCTCAAACCTTCGTCCTTTAAGCGTTTTCTTTAGCTTTGGAAATGCGAAAAAGTCGCACGGAGCGAGGTCTGGTGAGTTGGGAGGTTGAGGGACTTGAAGGGTGCCATGTTTGGTTAAAAAATTTGAACCACATGTTCAAAATTTTTGTCTCAGTGAGCAGGGGCATCATCGTGGTGAAGCATCCATTTCCCAGATTTCCACTTTGCTGGTCGTTTCCTCCTCACGGAATCACGAAGTCGCCTGAGCACATCACGGTAGAACTCTTTATTAATGGTTTGTAAATCTCTCGATGGTCTGTCCACCACCCGCAATCTCTCGAACTGTCATTCGTCGATCTGATCGCACCACATTACGAACCTGTTCCACTTTGACATCATTTCTCGATGTTGATGGACGCCCTGATCGTGCATCACTTTCCACAGATTCCCTTCCATCTTTAAAACGTCTAAACCATTGAAACACTTGAGTTCGGCCCATAACATCATCACCGTATGCTTTCTTAAGCAAATCGAACGTTTCAGTTACCGTTTTTCCAATTTTATTACATAATTTGATGCAAACACGTTGCTCAGTAGATTCCGTCATGATCCAACCCGACACGAGACTTCAATTACGTTCACTTTTCGTTATTGCCACAAGAGAACCGCGCTTCGCAGTGCTTGGATAATTGCCAACATAACAAGTTTACATATGTTTAAGCATGCTAATTAGCGTGCGCACGCAGATCGGTGTTTGTATTATGTTTTATACATTCAGTTCGGATACTTTACGGACAGCCCTCGTATATGTGTATATATATATATGTATGTATGTTTGAATATATATGTATATATATATATATATATATATATATATATATATATATATATATATATATACATATATGTATATCTATGTGTTTGTATGTATATTGTGACGATATGAACACTTCTCCCAGGTAGCTGGACATAGATTAATTCAAGATACGGAGTTTAGGTTTTAAAATTATGTATTTAATTATATACAATATGTACACTTCAGTTACATCAAAAATTTACTGTCATAACCGCCCTAAGGCACCGGGGAGTTAAAATTCTTCCCCAAACAGTCAGAGTTCACTGACTATATGAAACGGCACTAAGCCCGGGATTCAAGTTCCCAAAAATGTAATCTGGCCCAAGGCCGCAGGTATCAGTCACCTTCTGAGAGTAGATCTCAAGTCTCTCTGAATCTTTTTCGTTTCCGAGGTTCTCCAAGAAAACTCTAAGCACCTCCCTGGAACATATTTCGTCCTATCATGCGTTGGTTTTTGTGTTTCGACGTTGATTTGCTGAAATCAGTGACATCAGCTATTTCCAACATTCGAGAATTTCCCACGCCGAGGGCTTAGCGTAACGAACCGCACTTTTGTGCATGAAGAATGCCGGACTCTCCGTGTGTGGCCTTTGTCGCCAGCTGACACCCTCTTGCCAGTAGACAAGTAGAGGAAATACCGCCCTCTGTCCGGCGATGACCATCAGTCAGTTAGCTTGACACCAGGGTTCCACCCAGTTCGCGCCCCCCTCTGTTGCCAAGGACAGGGGTGACAAAGACACATCAAATATTCACACGACTGACTGCTTGAAGAATTTCCTATTCTTCACAATATATATATATATATATATATGTATGTATATAAATATATATATATATGTATATATATATGTATATATATGTATATATATATATAAATATATGTATATATATATATGTGTGTGTGTGTGTGTTTATATATATATATATATATATATATATATATATATATATATATATATATATATGTGTGTGTGTGTGTGTGTGTGTATAAGTATATATATGTCTATATATATATCTATATATATATGTATGTATGTATGTATATATGTATATATATATATATACAGTCGAACCTCCATATATCGAAGTAGCAATTTGCCGGAAAAAAATTCGATATATAGAAATTTCGATATATAGAATTGATCTTTGTTTTACCATAATTTTTCTAAAACATTAAAATTAAAGCTAATTTTCGTATGCTAAACTCCATTTCTAATTTATATATGAATCACATTAAATGAAAGTTTATAACTAAAAATAAATTAATATAAAAGATTCTTTCAGTACTACATACCTTTAAAAAACACAATAATCCAGACAGTGGTTACAATGATCACTGTTACATTCTTTTAAAAAAAACTACGAATATCTTGCTGAACAGCCAGTTTTGCGGAAAGTTCATCAAAGAAATGTTCGCATTTATTCAGTCCACTAAAATCTTCATCAGGGACATTTTCCGCGAATTGAAGTCCACGACGTATTGTTTCAACCGCCAAAAATTGGGAGATTTTATTCTAAAGTGGAAAAAATCTCCCAATATGTCTTGAAAAAAATTTCGATATATAGAGATTTTTTCGATATAAAGAAACAGTTTTTCTATGTAATGAACATGGAGATTTGCTAAGAGTTCGATATATAGAAAATTTCGATATACGGAAGTTCGATATATGGAGGTTCGACTGTATATATATATATATATATATATATATATATATATATATATATATATATATATATATATATATATATATATAATCCGCTCGCCTCCTGTGTACGCAAGAAAAAAAAAATAACTCCAAATTTCCAGCCAAATGTGTTCCCCAACTGAGTTGGGGCCGAGGGGGGGGGGGGGGGGTTTAAATGAGGGGAACTCTAGTTCACCTCCGCTCCGAGCGAAGCGAAATCAGGTGGGAAGCTCCGGTTCGAACTCGGGTTTGTGTGAACGAGGTATAACACAATTTTTATCCGAGGCACTCCTGGAATATCCTATTTCCCTCGGTTGAGAACCTCAGTCCTAAATCTTAGCTGTAGTTCAATACTATAGAAGATCCTGTTGTTATCCCTTTGATTTTTCACCTGAAATAATATTACTTTCTGCTATTACTGACTCTAAATATGTGAAATATTTTACTCTTTCAAAGATTTTAAGCAACAAAAAAATTTTAGAGATAAAAAAATGTACTGTTTCGTTATATCGGACAAATATTACGCTTAAAAAATATCCACAGTTCAGTTTACTGATAAAAGACTAGCTTTAATTTGTCTTCAATTCAGTTAGGAAGAAATAAATCATCAAACAACGAAAACATTTAAAATCAAGCAGAATAAGTTCGATCATGGAGAATAGAGTTAATATTAAATATATGATAAAATATCTAGTATTGTAGGTATTAATAACAGTTATTTTTAGAAACAAAATGTCTTGAAAATTTTATAAACAAACTTTTTACGAATTCTGAAGTCAAATTACGTAGAAACCTCTTCTACTCACAGATGAGAAAGAGCTGTGTTATTAGGGCTATTGGTTTAGCTGATACATTTTATATATGAAACGTGCGTTTAACTCTGATATTAAAAATTTCTATTACAAAATTTCAAATTGTTCAAGTGTTTTTATATGCATAATGATCTTTATATAAGTACACATTTGGTGACACAAAAGTCATCGCAAAATACGTCTAAATTTAATATTAAAAAAAAATTTGTCTTAAACCCACTCGAGCCATTTTTAAACCTCTTTAATCCTCTAATCCAGGGATTTCCAACCTTTTTATGTTTTATGAACCCTGGGGAACGAGAATAGAAACTTCACGCTTACTAGAATTTTAGCTTTTCTATTTTTTAAAATATTGAATTAGAACGGAATGTATTTCAGGAACATGTAAAATTTAAGTTCAAATAAATGCTGACATCATTGCTGATTATATTCATGTGTTGAAAGATATAAATAACAAACTATAGAATAGGATATATTAATACTGCTTCAAAAATAGCCATGGGATTCAGAATAGTACAGTCCGACCACAGTACGAAGAACCACGGTTGGCATAGTGCCAAGACGATTCTATTCACGCTGTAGGTAAGGCTGCTGAGGAAGGAGGGGGAAAAGTCTCGTAGTCTCTGGACATTCTTTAGAATCGGTTACTAACTGCGCTTGCTTGCTTTTTCCTCGTCTGTTATTTTGATTATTATATTGAAATTGATGGATCCTTTACCCAACACAACTGCTCGGAATAAGCCGTTCCGTAGTGATTGTAAACGTATAATACACAATGCAATTAAATTGTGTGATAAAGAAGCACTAGAAGGAAATGTTATTGTTCCACTTTCGCAATCCCTAAAGAGAGCTAGTGAAATGACCGGGATATCAATGTTCAGTGTAAAAAGAATACGCAGAGAAGCAAAGGGTGAAGAAACTCCAAAATTTGAATCTCCGAGGAAACGTCAGAAAAAAAGAACCACCGAAAACGTAGCTTTAGATAATTTTGATTGTGATGTAATCCGAAAATATCCACTCCTATAAAACTCCTATTTTTTAAATAGATTTGCTTCTTTCTTTTTATTATTTTGAAATTATTATTCACATATTCGATCAAAAATAAAGTTTTAAAAAATAACTTTAAAATTGCGGACAAAAAGCAGTCTGAAATGCATTCCGTATTTCACAAACAAACACATTCGAAAATATGACGTTTTCCCCTATTTTCTAAGTAGACTAGCTTTTCTCGCGCATGCGTAACAGCTTCCAGGGACCTTGCTTCCGTGGTCGGACAGTATTACAGTAGAAGACTAAAATGGAAATCGCTAAAAAGAGTTTTTTTTCAGTTAATTTGAGACTTGCGATGGATGCTCAGAGTACAAGTGTTTGATATCAAGCCTAAAAGTTGTTGATGTGAGGGTAGCTAATTCATCCTCAGGAACGGGTGCATCGATTGGGGTCACAAACTTTTTGAGTGTGAGAATAGTTAATTCAACTTAATATTTATTTTTAATGGGCCCTATGCTGATATTTTTCGTTTATCTCCAAAAAAATTCTCGCGGCCCCCACGTTCGATCTCATGGCACTCCGGTCGGGAATCACTGCATTAAACTTTTATTTCATTTGAAAAGCACGTGATAACCGTATGATTCCTCTCTGGTTTCCTAAAACGGATTCCGGTTGCGTTACACTCGTTTGTAAACTATACATTAGGATGCTTTTCAATTAGTATTTCGTTTCTTTGGAAGCAGGTAAGTCCTCTAAATTTTAGGAGTACATTCTCGTGGCTTCTGGTAGACACAAGAGCATGTTCAAGGATGTTCATTTAAAAAAGAACGTACATTCCTTCAAGTTACGCTTCCATAACAGCGGCTCTTTATATGTGTGAGAAACTGGTTCCCTTAATGATATCAAATTAATATGCTTTAAATTCCTTGAATGCCCAATAAGTGTTATCCTTGTACACTTAAGTTCAACAAAAATGGTGTAAACATACTTTTAATTTCAAAACTATTCATTCCCCGATGTTTGAAAGTATTTACAAATATAAACGTCCAACTTATGGTATCATCTCTTTATCTCTCTTTCCAGATATCTTTATGGTATAGTCATTTATCACTTAGCTGTAAAATCATTCAAAATGTATGCTTCATGCGAACTAATTAAACGCTGTCAGAAAAAAAAAGAATAAAAACTCGACAATATGATGTTATTGGTTAGGCTTTGAGATTCTCTGTATCGTGTTTCTGTGGTCTAAATAATGAACACTCCCTAAAATGAGAAAATATCAATTTCATTTCATTAACTAATTACGAAAATGAAGACTACTAATTATTGCATACAGGCTTTTTATTTTCTTAAGTAAAGAATTTTAAAAATATACAAAATTAATTTTCTGATGTCTATTTTATCTATTCAGCAAACATAAAAATTGAAACTTTTCATTGAACTAAAATTAATCTATCTGAGATCACAAAAACGATCATGAAATATCATTTAATCAATAAAGTTTTAATTTTCAAAATGTACATTTTTTTTACTGCTACGTTTTGATATTTATTATACACAATATGCTTCCCTATCAACCCATTAACGATTTTCCAGTTTTTCTACGTATTTCTTCTTGCTGCATTTCGGTAAGTAATTAATTAGATTATTAAAATTACCAACATCGATTATTTATAAAACATCAATTTCCTATCTAATAACAAAAGTGTTAATGTATTGAAATCGATATCTCCTCATTCTAAACAATAGCCCAAATTTTCAACTCTTATGTCAACTACGTCATCTTAAGTCTGAAACCGAAATCCGGAAAACTGATGCTTCGATTTGTGCTTCATTGGTGTTGGAAAAAAGTCTCTCTCTCATTAAGGAAGGATTTTTTCAAGGGGCAACATGCACCATCTGCCATAAGATATTCTTTTTTAGGTAACAATTAATTGCTACTGGAGAATTAAGAGAATTTTCTTTGGCCTACAGGTTAGAGAGAGTGAATGTGAACGTTTAATACTGAATTTTCAGCTACTGATCTCGTACTTAAGTGAATTTCAAATTCCTGCATGACTATGGATCCGAACTATATTATTACGGTGATGAGTGTCTATTTATCTCATTAAGAATGTAAGGGATTTTCTTCCTCTTCAATCTGCTTTGAAATGCAGTGATCAACACTACTTTAAAATGAAAAGAGGTAATTTCTTGTCGTATATTTTAGAAATATCCGGTATCAAAGTTGGAAGACATATCAGACCATATTTAAAGCTTTTTTCGATTTGCTTACTGTCTATATTCCATATTTCTGTCCTTTATTTAGTCACTACATCTTCCTACGGTCTGAAAATTGCTGGTTATAAACAAGGGATCTGTTACATTTTATTACCTGTGCATTCATACCTTATTTGGCTCTTGCTGTTCGTAAAAAGAAAGAAAATATCAGCTGTCGTGTCTCAGTTAGATAAATACTGGAAGCTCTATAACGTTGAAGAGGACTTTAGAAGTCTTTTGATGAGCATAGCTCTGACAACCATCTTGTTATCGCCTCTTATCCTTTCCTCGATTTCGCAATTAAAGATAGATGACTACCTTGACTTGGTAATCCAGTATTGGGCATATGGATTTCGAATGCGTCATGAGACTTTGAAGTATATATTGTTATTTTTTAGTTGTGTGAACTATTTCATATCGTGCTTTTCTGTCCCTCTTTTAGTAACAATTTCTATAAGTATGGTATTTTATAGGTTTGCTGAAGTACTGCATATTTACAACAAGATGCTCCAGTTGCATCTTCGTACCTGTTACACCAACGAAAAATCAGATATATTCCTTCAATATTTTCAAATTGTTAGAATTTTGCGTACATTGAATGAAATTTTGAAGTATCCCTCATTTTTAATAATTGTTTACAGTACAGAAATTATTTTCACAACAGTTGCGGCATCAGTTTTTGGTTTAATATCAGTAAGCTCTTATTTACTTGTAGAGATTATATGCAATTTTGTCTGTGGAATTTTGATGTTATTTTCGTATGCGATTACTGCTTCAATGATTCCCGAAAATTTGAAGAAAATAAGATTAACAGCTAAAGATTTTATGAATAGTTTTGACTTTACGAAAACCATGCCTAAAAAAACTCTGTATTATTTACAAAGAATTGAAAATGAAGATATTCTTCATATATCAGCCTGTGAGATGTTGTACTTTACAAGAAAATTTATACTTACTGCTCTTGGAGCATTGTTGACATACGAATTATTAATTGCTAACTTAATTTTCTAATTCATGCGACGTTGCAATCTATTTCGTGTTTCACGTACTTTATTTTATTCAACTTCTATCATTTTGAAGAATTTTTTCATTACAGCCAGGGCTCAAACTATGCAAAATGGGGATAATAGCATAAGCAGCCAATGTAATCAGTCACATTTTTACTATAATTTGAATCTCTTCCACCTAAAAGAGAGCATTTTGGCGTATAACCACCAAGAATGACTATATACATTCATACAAAAGAGGATGGTACTAGGACATCGTAGTAACTCGATGAGTATCGTGATTGATCGCACACTAATATTAAAGTTTACGAGTTGTACTTTTCGAATATGGGAATTTATTGCATAGAAGATCAAGACAAAATGTTATATACAGTGCAGGTCAGATGAGTTATAGGTACAGATCACATTCTGAGATTGAAGTTTGCGTACTTCTCTTTGAAAGAACAGCGTTCTCGATCGTCTCGCAGTTCTCCATTAGAAGTCGGGAGTAAGATCTAGGCCTCTACTATGGAGAAATAGTCCTTCCAATAAAGCGTTTCTCTGTAGACTCTCATAGCTTGATGCTTCTTCACTGATCCTGATAAGGATGTTCATTGCAGAGATTCTAAGGATCTATCCTCTCCGGATAACTAATGGATTTTATAACACTCCGAGATAACCGACTGCCTCTCTGCAGTTCTCTTCGTCGTCTCCATTGAGTTAACCTCCTCGATTTTAAGGGGGAAAGAAAATGGGATCACCTGGTCCTCTTATTTTTCGCCAAACCCATAACTTTCGAATTTCAGATGAATCGCCCTTGGAATGTGGGTAGTTAAATGGTGACAATTTTATATACTCAGTGAGGCTTGGTGGTTTCCACCTCAACACGTCTTACTTGGATCCCATTGGTTCTATAATGAATGGTAGGGGCTTACAAGATTTGCTCAGCGTCATATATGCAACTTGGTCTACTGAAAAAATGTCATCAGGTCATGCCTATTCAAGAGCTGTTAGGGCTCATAGATTATGTCACCTGGGAACGACCAAAATAATCCTCTCCCAAATGATTATACCTACGGAAGAAGATGCAGCAATTGGGAAGGTTCTTTGCAACACTGAACCCCTCACGAATCAGAACCAACAATTACAAGTTTGATGGAAAATTTAAAACATAAATTGAATGAACTTTGAGAAAAATTTGCTGACTTCTAAATTGTGAGTTCGGTACCATCGTATAGTTACCATAATGAAACAATTTATACATTCAGAAAGAAGTAGTAACTGGTATTTGCATCTAAAAGGCATACAAATGACTCCTACTTTCATTCTAGTGGTCATTTCTTACATGCCAAATACTGCCATCTTTATTTGCAGGATACGATTGATCTGAAAGACAGACTCGTTCCGACTGAATACAAAAAGTTTGTCACCGAAGAGTTTTTTCCAAATAGACACTCTGATAAATTTTGGTGTGGTCTGTGATCAGATATAACATAGTGCAAACCCTTGGGTGATCCAAGAAAACTACAGGAGGGTTGAGTCAAGGACGAGGCATTTCCGACAGTACAATGGCCAATTGGATTCATCCATGCCTATTCTTGTAGACGTTGCTCAGAAATTGACGAGCTTAGTAATTTATCATTTACCTCAAATGAAAGGCGTGTCTATGCTAGGGATTCAAAGTTTCGAGAGACGAGACAGATGTTCAAAAACTGGTGAACTGGTTCTCATCCCATGACCCGTATCTAAATTGTGAACATCTTATGTCAGTATCAAGTGGTAATGGGACAGATAAAAGTATAAATTGCCACATTGCTTCTGAAATCAGAATTGATTCTTTGTTAAAAATTGTTGCTTTTAAATTTGCCGATGTTAATTTTAAACAGACAAATCGATAAGGCCTATTCGTGTTTATAGTTCCAAGGTAAAAGTTCAGGATGAATTTATTCCTGTAAATCCTGACACGATTTTCAGGAGAATCTCCCTCCTGAAAGAGTCTGATGTATAGTTACAAATATATTTTGAGTTGAGCTGGATCCTTTTCCATTATCACTCTTTGATGAAGGAGGACTGCGCAAGATATACAAGTCAGTAATTTACGACTTATTTTCTGCTACGACTGATGTTGTACATTTCAGTTCAGCATATCATGTGGTTCATGGTGGATATCTGTTGCATTTGGGGTGTGGCAAACAAATGATTCATTTTCCTCCATCCTGCAAAAATATGTTATGTTAAATAGGCCAAAAGGCACTTCTATGCAGGTGCCAGAATAGTTTTGACGGTTATCCTGAAGATATTGTAGTAAAAACTACAAAATCTGCAGAATGTATCAGACGAACCAAGAAACACCTATCTGGTCAATTTATGTTTGAAGAGTCGATATCATCCACTATGTCTCAAGAGAAATTTCTCTCAAATGATAAGAACGAGCAACGGCTTATAAGTATATTATGCGTGCAGTTTCAAAAAGAAGGTTTTTGTTCTGAAATAAGCTGATGAAGATGCTTGACTGTCTAATACATAAAAGGGTTTTGTAAATGGAAAACGGATCACAATGTGTTGTGGTAATTGGGGAAGATATCGATTTGTTAGTAATAATGGCAGCATCCTTAACTTTTGAAAACATTTTCTTCTTAAAGCTTCGGAGATGTGATGCAGAAGGTGCTTTATATTGTCCAGCGACTCTGAACATTGCTTCACACATAAGGGACAACATTTTGTTTCTTCATACGTTCAGTGGTTGTGATACCACATCCGTTCTTGTTAGACAAGAAAAAGGAAACTTTGAAGTAAAACTTTGAAGGAAACTTTGAAAAAGGACTTTGAAAAATTTATTTTTCAAAGTTCTAAACAGTACTGTACTGCCACAAGTTGTGAATATTTTCTGTGATCAAAATGCATCCCCATATGAAATCGTTGAAGTAGGTCACAAATTTCTGATAGCCTTATATGGAGGAAATGTCAGTGAAGAAACATCGGATTCTTAGAGATTTCACCTTTTTCAAAAATCACTAATAAAAAAGACTTTCAATTTAGCGTCCTCTCACTACAGCAGCTGCACGCGAACACTCTCTTCGATGATATTATGCAAGTGTCTAAAAGGGTGTACATTAGGGTGGAACGAAAAAAACTTTTTTTTGAATTTCAATATGCTCTAGTTTTCAAAAGTTGCCTTTTAACAAAATAAAGACGGAAGTTAAATATTAGCGTAATTGGTGCATGTTTTCAGTTAGCGCAAGAAGGGCAAACTTTTGGTTTTTATTAAATTTTTGACAAATTTCGCAATTATTTTGAAATTGAATACACTTGTAGTACAAAAAAGTAGCAAAATATGTAATTTAAACATTATTTTTAGTCAGGAGACCTGCTAAACTGATTATATAATATGTTTTATTTCATAAAAATAGTACACATAAAGGCACTTAAGGACGAGGCACTTAAAAGACACTCGGACATCACGGTGGAACGAGAAATTTGTTTTCGGAATTTCAATATGCTTTAGTTTTCAAAAGTTGTCTTTTAAAATTAAAATTAAGAATGTAAAATCTTTTTGCTCAACTAAAATATTTTCAAGTGCCGCAAAGGGCTTCAAAATGTATATTTTTATGAAAAAGTGATTATTTTTATATTTTTTGTTAATTTCTTTTATAGTATATTAAAATAATGTATATTTCCTGTAAATAAAATATTCAAAATATGATATTTTGACAGAAAACTCGCATATTCTAAGTATTTCTAATTTTTAGGTGCCATAACAGAACAACTGATTTTGTGGAATTTCGCAATTTTCATCATATTAATTTTACAGTAGCATATTCTTATAATACACATTGGAATGAAAGAAAAACAATTTTTAATTGACGGAGCTTAGTTAAAATAAGCAAATCACACTTATTTAGAAATATATTAATGTAATGTCTATAAAGGCAAAACGTTACTTTGAAAAAAATATTCATGCTTTCCAAAAGTCCATAGTAATCACACATGATTTCCATTACTTATTTCACTGACACATTGAATTGTTTTATTGTTTCAAATTTTGGCATTATCTTTTGAGAATATATTTTTGTTTTTATCAATGCATCTGTTGCAGAAGTACCACGAACGGACAAGGATGACACGGTAACTAATTTAACAATCCTTTCTACTACTTGTGTGTGACATGGAATGTGCATGGAAATTTCCTGTTGGCGCATTTGCTCCACTTAATGCTGCGTTTTATTTTTTGCTTCTTTTAGGCCTACCAAACCATCTGAAATTTTAACCTACAGTGTCTCCCAAAAGTGTTCGTACACTTACGATTTTCAATGAAATAGGGGTCTATCCATTAATTAAAATGAATATTTCAGATTGGGTATTTAATAATAAGATCTATAATCTATTCTTAACAAAACTACATGAAATATTTTGAAAACATAGTAAAACTTTATTTTTAAGAAACTAGTAATCAAACAGTAACAAAAACTGTATCTCACAAAAGTCATTGTACACTTGTAAAAAATCTCTACATATTAGTAAATGTCCTAATTTTTCGTTAAATTAATATTTAGTAGGATATCCTTTAGCATCCACAACAGCTTTTAAACGCCTGGGAATAGATTGCACTAGTTCTTTTGTAATTTCTGCATCAATGTTCATCCATTCTTCCATCATAATTGTTTTTAGTTCGCTTTTCGTGTGAATGTCATGTTTTCGTAATCGAACCTCCAGCTCTCTCCAAATATGTTCCATTGGGTTTAAATCTGGAGATTGAGGGGATGTTTTCAAAACTTGTGGACAATTATAGTCACACCAGAGGCGAACGTTGAGAGCCATGTGCTTAGGATCGTTATCTTGATAAAAAACAAAGTTGTTTCCAACACCCAAATTTTGGGCTGATAATTTTAAATTGTCTCTTAAAATATTTATTTAAACTAATATTCCGTTTCAAAAATTTAGACATGTTTAGCAGAGTAGTGGAAGAACAATAGCCCTTTAAAAGAATTATAACATTCAGCTTTTACTTAAAACAAATGTTTATTAAAAATCCTTCAAGAAACTTAGAACATAAAAGCATACTACAAACGAAACATCAAGTACGCAAGAGCCGTCAACTTTCGGCCAAACCGCCTTTATATATACTACTACAAACAGATTTGCATAAAACTGCTCAGTAACTGCAGCTCAGTTTACCTCATGATTAATCGCCTGAAAATTACACTGCCGTCTGGCGGGGAAAAATCTGAGCGGTCAGGCGAGAGAATAACCAAGGAGGAAATGCGTATTTCCCTATCAATGGCCCTCCTCTCACGTATGACCAGAAGCTAGAAACCCTTTTTGATTTATTTAACATTTCTTAAAGAAGCTTCAAACAGCCTAAAGTTTTCTATTATTCTTAAAACAAAAGATTAGCGTAATGTAAACACGGTGCAGTTTTACAATATACATATCTTCTTAAAGAAAAAAGCATAGGTATATTATTGATACACTTAAAGAAAGAAATACACTACTCAAAATGAGGTGTAATTCACGATTTGTAAAAATATAGTCCATACTTATACACCTTTAAGATTAAATATAACATTTCAAAATTCTTCTACTTGAGAAAAAAAAAACATTTAAATAACAAACTTCATATATATATAATCTTCCGCTTTCAATTAAATACATACTTTATACATGCATAAACACATAAATACTTTCATATATTTACTTAAATATAGACATTACTAAATAAATGTTAAAGTCAGCGTGAATTTTTAATCCCCACCACTACCAAAAAAACTTGCCATTTAAAATGAGAATGTGCATTTGTATTTAAACGAAAATTCTATTAGTTAACATTTTCAATCCAATTTTAGGTAAAGGTTTTGTGAAAATATCTGAAAAATTTACTTTGGTGTTTACGTATTTCAATTCGAATAGGTTATCTAAAATTAAGTTTCTGAGGAAATGATATCTTATATCTATATGTTTCGTGCGGCTATTCTCAATTGGGGATTTAGAAAAGTTAATGGCTGCTTGATTGTGGCAATATAGAAAGCTAGAAAATTTTATATCTAATACATTCATTTTTAAAAATTCATTGAAAATGCGAATTACCCAGATTAACTCTTTAGCAGCCTCAGTTAAAGAAATGTATTCGCTTTCCATTGTGGATAAGCTAACACATTTTTGTTTGAATGTTCGCCAGGTAATTGGTACGTCGTCTATAAATAAAGCAAATCCACCAATTAATATGCGGTCATCCCTATTTGCTGCATAGTTAGCATCACTATAGCAATTAACATTATAATTAGATATTTTAGACAAATTTAATTTATATGATTTTATATAATGCAAATATCCTAACAATTTTAACAACGTATTCCAGTGAGTTAAACCAGGATTATTCTGGAATTGTGAAAGAATATTTACAGCATAACATATGTCAGGGCGTGTCCTATTTGCTATAAATGCTATAGAACCAAGGATACTGCGATATGGAAATTTTGACATCATTTTTATTTCTTCATCAGTACTAGGACATTGGTTTTTGGATAGAACTGTGCCTACTGCAATGGGCAAGGTGGTTATTGGATAACTAAACTCTTTAAATTTCTCTCATATTCTGTCAATGTAGTCTGACTGATGTATGTATAAGTCACTGCCTTTTTCCTGAAATTGTACACCAAGTAATTTACTTACTTTACCGAGGACTTCCAGGCCAAATCTCTTATTGAGTAGACCTATCACATATTTTATAAAATCTTGAGTTTTATTAAACAGAATAATATCGTCGACATACAGAAGTAAAACAACCTTTTTCTGAAAAATATAGACACAGTTTGCCCACTGTAGTTTTTGAAAACCAAGTTCTCCCAAAACTGCATGTATTTCTAAAAATCACTCACGTCCTGACTGGTGTAAGCCGTATAAAGCCCGGTTTAATTTGCAAACGTAATTAGGTTTACTTTTATCTAAAAATCCCTGGGGTTGGTACATAAAAATGCTTTGAGTTAAAGGGGAATACAAATATGCACATTTAATGTCTAATTGGCAATGACACCAATTTAGTTTGCAAACTAAAATTGAAAAACAGAATCTAATAATTGAAAAATTAACAACGGGGCTAAATACTTCGTCATAATGAATTCCCTCCTTTTGTCCAAACCCTTGTGCTACTAGTCGCGCCTTAACCTAGCTATTTCACCCTTTGAATCGTATTTTACGGTGTACACTCAGAGACATCCAATTATTCTAGCATTTACAGGTTTAGAAACAAGGTCCCATACTTTTCGATCATGCATGACCTTCATTTCTTCTCTCATAGCTTGATGCCATTTCTCAGCTTGGGGAGTTTTCAATGCATCATTATAACAAGTGGGGATTTTAATTTCTAGTCATGCTGTTTTCTAGAATGCTGTTTGTTGTTTCTTATCGACTACGAGCCCTTTTTAAATAATAAATAGAATATTACGGAGAAGGCAAGCAAAAATTAAAGCCAAACGATATTTTAAATGCCACCACAATTCAAAAATAAAAATAAAGCGCCTAACGATAATTTGAATTATGAATTGATCCGAAAATATTTCAGTGTACGATGACTTTTGTGAGATAAAGTTTTGTTACTTTTTGATTACTGGCATCTTAAAAATAAAGTTTTACTATGTTTTCAAAATATTTCATATAGTTTTGTTAAGAATAGATTACAGATCTTATTACTAAATACCCATTCTGAAATATTCATTTTAAGGGGATGGTGGACCTTTCAAAACGATTTTTGAAATTTTTACCACAGAGATATGAAATTTTGTATATATATTCATTAAAGTATAACAATATTAAACACCTTATAAAATTTTATAAATATTTAAAAAAAAAATTTTATAATTAAAAAATTGAAATTAAATTACTCTTCTTTAAAATGCTCCTTGAGACTCAATTTTTAACTTTTCCCCTTAATTTTGCATTTATATTGCTTATAAATAATTTCTGATCAAAGTTATGTATTTTTTTGTACTTTCGTTGAATAGTTAATTTTTAGAAAATATTTTTATGCTTGTACTCTGAATTTTCGCGAAATTTTTGTACTTTTCTACACTAAAGTTAAACTTTTATAACCTAAATGACCTCGAATCCTAAAATGGATACATAACTTTATTTTGGTGTATTTCAGGAATCTTTATTATAAATTTCATGAAATTTCGTCAAAAATTATGACGCGAGGAGCATTTTAAAGACTTGCCAATCTGGAAATTTCTCATTTTGAGAAAAAGTCATTTAAAAGATAATATTTTAATCTACCTTTAATACTTACTACTCTAAAGCCACCAATTTTTCATTTTTCTTTTCACTACACATTTTAAATGCATTTCATTCCAATATTTACATGTTTTTAAAATATTAATACACCCCCCAAAAAAATTCCAATTTTTGCTCGATTTTTGGTATTTTGAAAGTCCACCATCCCCTTAATTAATGGATAGACCGCTATTTCATTGAAAATCGTAAGTGTACGAACACTTTAGGGAGACACTGTATATAAAAAAACTTTAAAATAATAAATCGCCGGGAGCTGACCATATTTCTTCTCTCATGCTTAAAAACCTTCCTCTTAACATTATCATCTTTATTTGTTTCCTCGTTAACAACCTTCTTAAACTTAACCACTTTCCTGCGAGTTGGAAATCCGCCATTGTGGTTCCAATTCCCAAACCTGGGCTCGATCTCAGTAACCCAACTAATTACAGACCCATCAGCCTGCTGTCGGGACTTTCGAAAATCTACGAATACGTTCTAACTAACCGACTCTGCTACTTTCAGCGCATGACGTCATCCACCATCACCAGTTCGGATTCCGCAGCCGCCATTCCACCCAGCATCAGTTACTCAGAGTAGTTGAGCTTCTCCACGACGCTGCTTCTAAAAAACAGCATTCTATCGCCATTTTCGTTTATATTTCGAAAGCTTTCGACAGAATTTGGCACGAGGGTCTGATCTACATATTAATTAACCTCACCCTTCCTCCTCAACTTATTAAAATCTTTCACACCTATCTCTCGGACCGAACTTTCTCGGTCCGTGTTAACACTAACATATCCTCCCCTCGGAGCACCATGGCAGGAGTTCCACAAGGAAGCTTGCTTGCTCCGAGGATTTTCTCCTTATATGAGAACGATCTCCTTTCTTCTCCGGATATTAATCTCGCCCTTTATGCTGACGATACGGCCATCATCTACCATCACAGACAGGCAAAGCGCATGTTTAGTACTGTCCAAAATTATCTTAAGCTCTACGAACACTGGCTCACTTGCTGGCGTATCAAAGTTAACCATCCATTCGTGCCGCCATTCTTTTTTCTAGGAAGAAACCCACTATCCTCAACATTAATTTTAAACTTAACGAGCAGCCCATTCCCTGGGAATCCTCTTATAAGTACCTAGGTGTTATCCTAGATTCCAAATTAAATTGGATCCTTCATACCGACCACACGGTTCGGTAAATGAAGGCTGCAATTGCTTCCCTTAAACCCCTTCTCAATAATAAAAGTCGCCTGTCAATTAAAATGAAATTGTTATTATACAAGAGTTACGTGGTTCCTATCATGACATACGGTACTGCTGTATGGGGAAATATGTCTATCCACCAATGACGGAGACTTCGGTTTTTCAGAATAATGTCCTAAAATGTTTAATCCTCAACGCTCCTTTTTACGTCAGAAACGACAGAATTCATAATGAACTCCGTATTCGTCCTGTTCTTCCAGCCATTAAAAGGTTGGCTTATAAATTCCATAAGAGTATTTCGGCCATCCCTAATCCTATTCTGCATAGTTTACCAGCTTGAGATCCTGGCTTTGCTAGCTCGGCCAAACGGACCAGAGACTTGTTACAATGGACAGAGCCTTGTTACTGTTTAAAGAGTATAAGAAGACAGTTAGCTGTGGAGGAAGTCAGCCATATCCTCCATGTCAGGGACAAGTTCCGAGCAGAGAGAAGATTAATTTACCCATTAATTTCTCGGAGCAGCAAATTAAGCATACCAAATAAAATGCTTATTTATAACTCCTATCTTCATTCTATCTTAACTTATGGAGGGCCTGCGTGGTCATACTGTGCGAATTCCCATATTAAAAAACTTGCATCTGCTCAGAGCAGCACCATTAGGCAAATCATTAACGCGGATTGGTATTTCAGAAATACTTGTATCTACAGGGAGTTAGGAATCCCTACTATTTGAAATTATCACAAAAATCAAGCTATTAACTTTCAGAACTCAATTGACAGTGAACTTTTAAAAAATCTTGCAGACTATGATCACGCAGACCCCACTAACAGGAAAAGGCCTCGTGCCATCCTGAGTCTTTGGTCTTAAAATTTTTGTTTGTCCTCGTTATTTAAATAAAATATAAAAATATAAAAGCAATACTTGGCTTTGCCAAGGAAAAAAACATTTAAAATTTTATAAAATAAAATAAAAATCTGTTTTACTATCCTTAAACTTCCTTCTCGCACTTATTATTTGTCTCTGAGTAAATCCTTTTGGATTTGCTCAATTTCCTAGTATTAGAACTCACGGATTCTGAACCTTATCTCTCTATCCAATTACTTTTCTTCCTCCTCTCTCTACTTGTCAATTGTAATCCAGCTCACAGACAGCCATTTACTCCACCCCCATCAAAAAAGAATCCCGAAGATCCTGGAGACGTCCAATGAGAACTCTTCATTTCACCCTCCAATGCTCTGACCAAAAAACTCTCTGCTACACTTTTGTGTTGCACTTTTACGTTACTGAAGATAATACACTGCTGGCCACCCAAATTGCAACACCAAGAAAGACAAGAGATATCACAACAAAATTTATTTTGTAGATAACATGTTGACCAAGTATCAAATGATTAAATTTATAGACTTCTGTGAACTGTGGTTCCTGCCAAAATCAGTAGCCAGAGTAGCCGCCATTGTTGGAGATCACCGCTGCCACACGCCTCGGCATTGATTCAAAGAGACTTTGGATGGGTTCTTGGGGTACAGCAGACCAAGCAGCTTCCACACGTTGCCAAAGTTGATCTGCTGTGGCAGCTGGGGATGGAATCTGGGTCAATCGTAGAGCAACCATGGACCACATGTTTTCTATCGGCGAAAGATCCGGAGAGCGAGGCGGCCAGGGAAGCAATTCAATCTGGCGATTGACGAAGAACCGTTGGACAATGCGTGCCACATGTGGTCGCGCATTATCCTGTTGAAATATGGCTGTGGGCAAGCCCTGAAGGTAAGGAAGGACAACTGGCTCCAACACCTCGGAGATGTAGCGCTGGCTGTTTAAAGTACCGGCAATGCGTACTAGAGGTGTGCGAGAGTGATATTCAATACCGCCCCATACCACAATACCCGGTGCAGGACCAGTGTGGCGGTGCATAACGCAGCTGTTCAGCATCCTCTCTTCACGGTGTCTCCAGACTCGAATGCGACCATCGTGGTGTTGCAGACAGAAGCGTGACTCGTCAGTAAAGACAATTTCATTCCATTCTGCCGTCCACATCCTTCTGTCATCGCACCATTGGCGGCGGAGACGTCTGTGGTTCTGCGTCAAGGGTAGACAAAGCAATGGACGTCTTGCGGGCAGACCACTCTGCTGTAAACGGCGTCGAATGGTACGCGCAGACACTGGATGGTGCGTTACAGACTGCATGTGCTGTGCTATGGTTCGTGATGTGACTGAACGATCCGTCACTGCCATGCGCACAATTTGCCTGTCATCACGTGAAGTGGTGCGCATTACAGTTGTTTGGTTTCGTCCAACACGACTACCGATTTCCCTGAAAGATAATCCACAATCTCGGTAGGCCACTATCCTTCCTCTGTCGAACTCGGATACTTGATCAAAAGATGATCGCTGTTTTCGATGAGGCATAATTGATCGTTTTTTTGAAAAACCACAAGAAAAACACAATTGCCGAACTTGAAATCGTCGAAATCTCCAAGCCTTAAATAGCGCTTTGAAGTAGCGTCACAGGCGCGCGTGATGTGCGTCTGCGCTGATATTCTAATCATTTGCATATCTCACCTCCGCTAATGCATGTTGTAAATTTCATGTTATTTGCATGTTTCCTTCAGGGTGTTGCATTTACAGTGGCCAGCAGTGTATTTACGAACATTCCTTTTCTCATTTCGGTGAAACTTTCGCTCTTCGCTGATTATCTTATGAACTATCTGCATTAGAAGGCGATGGCCTAGGAAATGCAGTTAACCAGATGTTTCTATGGTCCTATGGTCCTATGAGGAAGTGAGCAAGGCCTTGGGATTTTGTATTGAAGCTGATTAGTTTAATTATTTTAATCTTAATTTTATAGTCGCTGTATATTGTAAAGTTTTATCCTTATATAAAGTGTCGCCAATAAAGGAAAGAAGCAATCACGGCTGGTCCGTCTTTTAATTATTATACGCAAGAAGTAGAAATTATCATCAGACTCCGTCGACCTTGAAGCCGCATCAGTGTTATGGATGTTAATAATAGATTGAAATCTACTGTGACGTAGGTAGTAATAACGACAAGCATTTCGCTTCAATTACTTTACTACGCCACCTAAAACACTTACAACTACAACTACAAAAAGCAAATATATACAGCGAGTTAGAATTTACATGTTAGAGATGTCAGGACGGCTCGGGTTCACAGCCAACTCTGGCCTACAGAAGGCCTTTCGGACCAGAGAGCTCCGTCTCTCTCACGCTCAAAAACAGCTCTCTCCGTCTCTCAAAAACAGATCTCTCCCCGGAGTATTGGAGGGTCTTCTTTTTATACGTCGGCGAATTCAAAAGCGTTCTCCGGCGTTTTAAGTGCGCGTAAGTGTCCAAAGTTTATGGGATTCCACATGTCGCTATAGTGTCAAAATCCTGGAGAGCCCTCGAACCACTCAGGTATTTATTACTTGTATAACGTCAGAAATCGCATATTACACAAAATCTATGGCCTCTTATCCGAGAGTTTATGAGACCGCTCAGTTTAACATTTCGCCGATAGATGACAAGTTCATGCTGAGGGGTAGGAACGAGCAATACAGACTTATATAATTACAAGTTCGTGGAGTAATGGAGACAACGTCACAACTCCTCCCCTCTTTATAAGAATTTTTCCTCGGAAAAATTCCATCCTAGAGACACTCCATTTAAATTCAGAGTTATTGCATATAAGTACAAAGCCATAATTTTGTCTTCAAATGTTAACAATTTTAACGTTATGACCTTCTGAAAAGTGCTAGAGAGAAATCCAATTCACAGACGATAATAAACACACATTTTCATAATTTCTCATATTCCTCAACTAACACTTAATTTCATGTCTAATACAATAACTCCATTTCATGTCTAATACAATTATAACTGAGTATTAACAAGTAAGTATAACATATAACATTCTTTAAATATACTCTTTTATCTAAACATTAAGCATACAACATAAAAAACTTCTTATACAGCAAAATATCAAAATTCTCATACATTTTATGCTTTCTAAACCCTTGAATACAAACATTCATGTTGTTATATCTCGACATAACAAGTATTTAGTTATCTACTACAAGAACAAAATAAACGCATAAGTTTTCTTCTTACTATGACAAAAAATACACAATTGCATGATTCATTAAACAAAATAACATAAGAAACATGAGGTACTATTGCCTTCTTATCTCTTCAAGGCTTACATCATTCGTGAGTATACCTTCCACAGGGGGGGAAATCGAGTTCGAATTCTCTTCCCTAACACTAGAGGGGTTTGCGGTGGTGTGACTCAATTCTTTCGGGTCGGACCATACCCGGCTAAGACTGTCTGCATTCTTGTGATTTCTGCCCGATTTATGTTTTACTTCAAATTCATACGGTTGTAATGCAAGTGCCCAGCGCATTAATCGGGGGTTTGAACTGGCATTTGTACTTAACCAACGTAAAGGATTGTGGTCGGTTATGATTGTAAAATTTCGACCATCCAAATAATAATGTAATTTTTTTATTGCAAACACTATACTGGCGCATTCTCGCTCAGTGGTACTGTAACGTCTTTCAACGTCTGAAAACTTTTTGCTCAGGTATAGAATAGGATGCTCTTCTCCGTTTTCTGACTCTTGGCTCAAAACTACTCCTATTCCTGAATTCGAAGCATCGGTTTGCACGATAAATTCACGATTAAAATTTGGGGCATGTAACACGGGCTTATCCGTAAGACTCTTTTTCAATGCGCGGAACGCTCTTTCGCATGCATCAGTCCAAAAAACTTCACCTTTTCTAGCTCTGCCCTTCAATGCATCTGTCAGCGGAGCTGCAAGTACGGAATAATTGTTTATATACCTGCTGTAATATCCGGCTAATCCTAAAAACGCACGGATTTGAGTCTTGGTTCGCGGCGTCGGGAAACTTTTTACACTTTCAATTTTTGCTTCCGCTGGAGTACGCGCTCCATTCCCAACGATATGACCCAAATACTTTACATGGCTTTGCGCGAATTTACACTTAGCGGGTTTGATTTTCAAATTCGCCCTTCTTATTCGCTCTAGAACTAAACTTATATGTTTCAAATGGGCTTCCCAAGTGTCTGAAAATATAGCAACATCATCTAAATAGGGGACGGCAAAATCTTCCATTTCCTTCAATACATCCGACATAAGTTTACTAAAGAAAAATGGTGCATTCTTTAAACCGAAACTCATTTTTAGACATCTGAAAGTTCCGAATGTTGTACAGAACGCAGCATATCTTTGCGCTTTTTCGCTTAAAGGAATCTGCCAATATCCCTTAGCCAAATCCAATACTGTAATATATTTTGCCGATGATACTTTTTCCACTCGCTCTTCGATGTTTGGAAGGGGGAAATACTCTGTCCTAATGATTTCATTCAGCCTTCGGTAATCTACGCATGGTCTAGGGTCTTTACCTGGGGCCTCTACTAAAATTAACGGTGAGGTGTAATCTGACTCACCTACTTCGATAATCCTTAACCGTAACATTTTTTGGATCTCTGATTTTAATATTTCCGTTTGTCTCTGTGAAGTGCGATAGGGTTTTGATCTTATCGGTTTATCGCTGATTAAAGTAATGTCGTGTTCTACTAAATTTGTGGTACCAGGATCATTTGAAAAACACGAAGCAAACCTATCCAATACTTCTTTTAATTGGTCAATTTGACCAGCTGTCAAATTTTTCTCTAGCTCACTAAATCTAACTAATTCTCGAAAATCAAAATTCGTAGGATTGTTTTCTAAATACGGGATATCTAAATCATGATCTTCCTTCACTTCAAGATCGCCTTCATAACTCAACAAATTTACATGTTCGGGTCTAGTGTAATAGGGTTTTAGCATGTTAATATGGTAAATTTGAGTCCTATTTTTCTTACCAGGAATTTCTACTACATAATTGGTTTCCGATATTTTATTCCTAACCTTTGCAGGACCTATCCAATTCAATGAAAGCTTAGTAGGTCGAGTCGTCGCCAAAACTAAGACTAAATCTCCTTCCTTGAACTCCCGTTTCACTGCATTCTTATCGTACCAGACTTTTCTTTTCCCTTGCATTTCCTCTACTCGCGTTATCGCTATTTCTCGACATCTTTTCAACCTATTTATTAAATTAAAAACGTACTCTGTTACTAAGTCACCTTCAGGGGGCGGATCTAACCAACGTTCCATTAGCAAGGTTTCAGGGGTTCGTAAGTTCTTACCATATACTAATTCAGATGGTGTATAGCCTGTACTTTCATGTACTACTGTACGGAGAGCTAGTAAAATGGCTGGTAAATGTTTATTCCAGTCCGCACCTGATTCAAGACATATTGCCCTCAAAAGTCTTTTTACAGTTCGATGAAAACGTTCTACAGGATTACTTTGCGGATGGTGTACAGAGCTATGGTGTACCTTAATACCGAATTTATCAAAAAACTCTGTAGTTAGAGCCGAAGTGAAAGAAGTTCCTAAATCACTTTGCACTTCGCGAGGAAATCCTGTACGGCTAAAAATATTTAATAACGCATCGGTTATTTTAACTGAGCTAATATCTGCTAGCGGAATCGCTTCCGGGTACTTAGATGTCATGCAGATTGCAGTCAATATGTAACGGTGTCCCTCGGTGGTTAAAGGTAAGGGTCCGCACGTGTCAATATTAATTCTGCTAAAAACCTCCTGAATTACCGGAACCAGTTTCAATGGAGCCTTTTTCTTCTCGTTCGGACGCCCTGCTCTTTGACATTGGTCACAACTACGCACGAACTCGTCCATGTCTTTATAGCAATTTGGCCAATAAAAATATCTGATCAATTTATCTTTTGATTTAGTTCCACCTAAATGCGCTGACGTACCTTCATGACACAGCGTTTTTACCTGATGTCTCAATGCTTTTGGAATTACTAATAATTTTGTAACATTTCCAAAACGATCTTCGCGATTCCGAACTAAAATTCCATCAATGATCGAATACGTTTTATCTGCTTTTCCTGCACTTGTTTCGCTTACTCGGCTAACTAATTCTTTTACCTCTTCACACTTTTTCTGCGCTTCCAAAAAACCTTTCTTATCTATCTTTAAGAGGTCTAATTCTGGAGCTTCTGCCTCCAATGCTGGAATTACTATTGACTCTTCCGTTTCTATCGGAATGCTATTTTCCTGTTCTTCGCGATTATCTATCCTCAATTCAACCGTGTTTTCTGTATCTCGTTTGACCGTTTCGGCCTCTTTTCGTATGAGAGCGCGTTTGGACTGCATTTAGCTGTTCTACAGAAAAAAAATCATATCCATATTTCTCTCGTATCATCTCGGCCGTTTTATTACCTAATAAATACCGATTTTGGTCCAAATGATTTCCGCATACAGCCGCCTTTGTAATGATTTTCCCAAAATCTCCCGCTATCTCCACACGAGCTAAAGGTAAGCAAATTAACTCTAAACTCAGCGGTTGTTTTAACCAAACTGTCTCACCTGTAAATTCTTGTGGACAAATGAATCTTCTACTAACAATGTCAAGAGATGCACCGCTGTCCCTAAGAATGTCAATCTTTTGATCATTCACCTTACCTGGGAATGTATAGGATTCTAACAGATCAGGCTTTTCACTTTCTTGCACATTGTTTACGGAACCCAACGTTGTTTTTTTCTGAAATCGTGGGCAGGATGAGCGAAGGTGCGTTTCGGAGCCACAACCGAAGCACTTTAAATTTACTCTCCTATCAAACGCCCTAGTTCGGTTTACTGGACCATGTGCTGTTGACGCACCAGGGGGATAGAACTTTGGCTTATTTTCCCGGGGCTTCTCTTGTATGAACGGACGCGTTCTCTCTACCCTACTATCCCTCGCATCTTTAAATTTTGGGCCCATTGCTCTTACACTGTCATACCCATCTAGTAACTCGACCATTTCCGATTCCGTTTTTATATCTGACCATTTATCTATGAAGTGTTCGCGTACCTCCATCTTTGCTCTTTTCTTTATTTGATCTGCAACCAAAAGATCTTTCAGAGATTCAAAATTATCTACTTCTAAACCATCTAGCCTTTCTCGTAAATAGTTCCGCAACTCGAACGCAAAGTCCTTCCAGGTCGACAGGGGATTCTTTTGATGGGATACAAATTTCTGGCGAAAAGACTCCGGGTTTAATTTGTAACGGAGTAAGAGGGTCTGTTTTATGTGATCATAATTTTCTGCGTACTCTTCTGGTTCTCTGGCTATAACGCTAATTATATCAATCGGTAGGAGTCCTACAAGGTGCGAAACCCAATTCTCCTTAGGTATTTTTGCGCGTTTAACCTGTCGCTCAAAAAGTACTAAATATAAACTAATGTCCGTTTTATCCGGATTAAATTCGGGAATTAATTTTTTCAAATTTAAATCAGTGGGTCTTGAATTTATACTTTCTGCGGTGGACTGGGAACTAGAAGTTCCTTGTGCGATTCTTAATTTTTCTAATTCAAAATTTAATTCCAATTCTTTGGCTTTTAACTCCGCCTCCCATTGCAATTTTTCTTTGTGTAGGACTTTTCCCTCTCCCAATTATGTATACGAGATTTCTCTGCTTCTCGTCTTTCTAACTCTTCCTGATTCGCCTTCAAAATACTCTGGTATAACTCAGCCACGAATTCGGGATCATAATTTTCTTGGCTTGTAACCAAAACCTTCAGTTCCAGTATTGTTTCACTTCCTTCCCGAGGAATCTCCAGTTCCTGAACCAGTTTAACTAGATCCTCTTTTTTTCCTTTGCCCCAAAACGCCATTGCTACCCGTTAATTTACCGACTTAATAATAATAATTATAATAATATCTTGTAAGTTAAAAACTCAATAGAATCACCGTACTATTAAAATTTACACAAAATTAAAAATCTTAAGACCTTAAATATTTCTTTAGAGAAAAGTATTTAACAATATAAAATGAACTTCTTTAAAATAATATTAAAAAATAATTTTACAAAGAGAACAATATATCATATACACTATTTAAACAAAACAATTGAATCTCATCACACATATATATATATATATATATATATATTTGGATTTCTCTTTAATCTCATAAATCAACAAAGATATTTCCGATAGGTCTTCAAAATTTTTGAATATTTTAAGAATTTTAACTACAGAATTTTAAGCAATAACTTCTAGAATTTTTGGAAATAGACTCACCCCCTTTTTTTTTAGCTGCTTGAATCTATGATAATCCATAGGTACAACACAAAAAATAATCTTCAGCCCTTAGGCCCACAATTAACACAACACTTCACTGCACCGAAAACCTTTCCAGAGACAGAATCACATAATTTCTTTCTCTCCCGCAAATATAGGTCAACCACCTTTTTTCCTCTCCTCTTCTGCACTCGGGGAAACACGAACACACACGGGGAGAATCAGCTGTACCGTTGACCTCCGACCTCAGCAGGCGAAATCGAAACACTCGTTCTTAGCGCTGCACGGGAATGATACACTTTTCGGAACCACAGGAGTCGAAAAAAATTTCTTGCTTTCTCCTTCCTTCTGGCAACACAGCACGGCAAAATATCTCTTTTCGGCCCCGGAGCACTAAGTTATGTCGTACCGTAAATTCCTCACAATCACAATCTTCAACAATTTTTCTTACTGGCGTAAGTTTCCGTGAATTTCTCACAATCACAATCTTCAACAACTAATTTTCTTGCTCCAGACGAATTTCTCGTACACTTTCTTCTAAAAACTATAAATACTGCCGTATTCTTCTTATAACAATATCTAAATACTGACGTATTCTTCTTCTAAAAACCTCTAACTAACTCTAACTCAATAATCCTACTTCTTCTGACACCAGCTGTGACGTAGGTAGTAATAACGACAAGCATTTCGCTTCAATTACTTTACTACGCCACCTAAAACACTTACAACTACAACTACAAAAAAGCAAATATATACAGCGAGTTAGAATTTACATGTTAGAGATGTCAGGACGGCTCGGGTTCACAGCCAATTCTGGCCTACAGAAGGCCTTTCGGACCAGAGAGCTCCGTCTCTCTCACGCTCAAAAACAGCTCTCTCCGTCTCTCAAAAACAGATCTCTCCCCGGAGTATTGGAGGGTCTTCTTTTTATACGTCGGCGAATTCAAAAGCGTTCTCCGGCGTTTTAAGTGCGCGTAAGTGTCCAAAGTTTATGGGATTCCACATGTCGCTATAGTGTCAAAATCCTGGAGAGCCCTCGAACCACTCAGGTATTTATTACTTGTATAACGTCAGAAATCGCATATTACACAAAATCTATGGCCTCTTATCCGAGAGTTTATGAGACCGCTCAGTTTAACATTTCGCCGATAGATGACAAGTTCATGCTGAGGGGTAGGAACGAGCAACACAGACTTATATAATTACAAGTTCGTGGAGTAATGGAGACAACGTCACACTACCTTAGAAGGTAAGATAACAAGACTTGAAACATACGTAAGAACTGTGGACAGTGAAACTGATTTGGTAGAGCTTAAAGTAAAGCTCAAAAGTGTTGTATCCCTTCAAAAGAACATTTACGATTTGCGCGGTAATTATTATGCCATTCCCGACGTCAAGGAAGCGGAACTAATCAGCATCAATGAGGAGCTCATCCAATTGGAAGATCGCCTAGAAAAATTAGAGGTAGGAATTGAAACTGCATTTAATTCTTATAAGAAATCAAGTTCTGACACTGCAGTAAATAAATCAAGTGATAATTTCGAAATCAAAACAAAAATACCCCCGCTAGTTTTATCTGAGTATTCAGGAAGGTATGAATAATTTATTTTATTTAAAAATCAATTTGATGATTTAATCACAAATAATACTCAACTGAGTCAGTCTCAGAGGTTGTACTATTTTAGGTCTTGCTTAACTCATGAAGCTAAACATTTAGCTAGTAATTTTGATAATTTTGAATCCTTATATGAATCTTTAGAAAATCGCAATGACAATGAGCGTTTAATTGTAGATATTCATGTTCAGAATATTTTGAATTTTGATAAAATACAAGCCGAAATTTCTAGAGAAATTAGAAATATGATTGACAGTGTTAAAAAAAATTTACGTGCTTTGAAAGTGCTTAAATATGAACAAAATAAATTATCTGATGTTTTTCTAATAAATATTCTTGTTCAAAAACTTGACAGAGAATCGAGAAAGAATTTCGAATTCTCCCATAAATCTAAAAATGTACCAACATTTGAGGAGTTTGTTGAATTCTTTGAACAGCGTGAATCAGTTTTGTTGTCTGTAAATAGAAATGCTGCAAGCGGAAATACAAAAATTAATACAAACAAAAATGTTCCCATTTCTTCTAACAAATCATCCAGGGCTTTCATAATAAATGAAAATAAGAACAAATTCTGCATTGTGTGTAAGTTACTGCATCCAATATATCGTTGTGATATTTTCTGAAAATTTATGTTGATGAAAGACTCAAATTAATTCGGAAAAATAAACTCTGTGAACTGTGCTTGAAATTAAATCATAAAAAACTGAACTGTTTTTCTCAATTTAAATGTGTGTGTGGTTCTAGACATAATAAATTGATCTGTACCGAAGACGCCACCAAAATAAAAACTAATGACCTGAACGGTAAGGGAAATGAAAATAATTCTTTCAAATTGCTAGATAATAACTCAATTGCGGAATCAAAGGCTTCCGTTATTAGTAATAATAGATGTTCAGAACAAAAAAGAAAAAATGTACACTTTTCTACTACAGAAATTTATGTTCGTAGTGCAAATAATCAAAGGATAAAAATTAGGCCAATTCTTGATTCAGCTAGTAATGTATACATGATTACAGAAAAAATAAGTGACTGTTTATGGTTAACGAAACAAAAAAATAACACACCTATTTGCGGTTTAAATGGATTATTATACAGAGGCTGTTCGCACATTTTTTTAGACGATTTTGGTAAGCGGTAATAAAAAATCGTTTGCTGCGAAAGAAATAATTGCAATTGTACTATGCTTTTAAAAGTCAAAATTATCGTCTACAGCTTGAAAGTTTTGTTTTTATTCAAAATGGCGTTTTTAACAAAGCAGTGGTTCGAAGGCTACATTTATGCTCTTTCCGAAGAGAAATATGCATACTCCGTTATCCAAAAACGATGTGAGAGTCATGGTTTTATGATATCTAAAGCGTCGATAGGTAATATCGTCAACAAGAAAGGAAAAAAACGTCAAATTGGAGCCTCAAGTGGGACAAAAATTCCAAACAAGTATCCAAGGAAAAAACGGACATCTTCGACTATTGCAAAGGTACGTTGTTTAATGTTAAAAGAAAATCCCCCTAGTCAAAGGACAGTTGCAAAATCATTAAAATGCTTCGGTGTGCACTGTAAACAAAATGAAAAACGAGAACGTTGATTTAACGTTGAAAACAATTGTCACAATAGATGAATCATGGGTGTATTTAAATGATTGCAACAAAAAAAGAGCCATTTATTATCATAAAAGGGGAGAAAAAAAATTTAAGTACATGGTTCAAAGAATCGAAAGAAAGTTTTTCTAAGGGATTCATTATTGTTGCTGGTTTTTCTTATAATGACAAGTTAAAAATAAAGAGAGTGGAAAAAATGTCAAGATTAACTCCAAATACTATCAGGAACATATTTTATCGCCAATTTTTCTGAATGAAATACCATCGCTTTACCCACAGTGCCATCAATCTGTGAGACTCCATCAGGACAAAGCTAGCAGTAACACATCAAAATCCACTGTAAATTTCCTAAAAGAAATGGAACAAAAAACTGGTATCAAGGCCATACCCTTCACTGATATCCCTACTAAATCTCCCGATGTATCACCTATGGATTTTTGTGCTTTCGGACTTTTAAAATCTGCATTATCCAAACGTCGTCTCAAAACCCTTACAGGACTCTGGAAAGCTGTTCAGGAGGAATGGGATAGAATACCTCTTCTGACACTTCAAAAGGCATTATTATCCTGGAAATTGTGGTGTCGAAAGATAGTTCAGAATAAGGGATGTCGAATAGAGCATTTAAAACACAAGAATTTTATGTAATTTAGTTTTGTGAATACAATATACATCGTCTAAAAAATGTGTAGAATATTAAGTGGAAATTAAATACATTTATTTCAAATGAGGATTGTAGTTTTAATGAACAAGTAGAATTCTTGATCGTGGATAAAATTACCGAATTCACACCATCCTCAACATTAAATATTTCGAGTGTGGTAATTGCACAATTTTTAAAGTTAGCTGATAAATCATTTTATGAAGCTAATGAGGTACATTCTCTGATTAGTGCTGATATATTCTTTAAGGTTTTGAAGCATAACACCTTTAAAGTAAATGAAAAATTGTTTTTTAAAGAGAGGGAATTTGGGTGGATAGCATGTGGTAAGCTTGAAAAAAAACAACTTTATAAACAAGTTCAGTGTTTTTTTCCAAGAAATGATTATCTTCAAGATACGTTGAAGCTTTTCTTTGATTTAGAGGGTCTGGGAATTCTAGATGATTCAGTTTTGCACGTAGAAGATCAAGCAATGGAAATGTTTAGCGAAAGTGTTGAATTCAAAAATGGACGTTATGTTGTGCAATTTCCCTTTAGAAAACCTTATAGAGAATTATCTGATAACTATCCTTTAGCTAAACAACGTCTTCAAAATTTATGGAGAAGATTTAGCCACGATTCGGAATTACATCAGCAATACCGTGAAATCATTCGCGATTACTTTGAACAGGGTTTTGTAGAAGCACTTCAAATATCGAGAAGAGCAAAGAATATTATGGAAGCTGCTGGAATGGATCTCAGGAAATGGATTAGTAATGATGCTAAATTAATGGAGCAATGGAAGAAAGAAGGTTTTGATGTATACCCTGTACATGAAACTGTAGGTTTAGGCGTAAACCAAACAAAGGTATTAGGACTGTCATGGGATACTCGTGAAGATTATTTAACTGTGGACACTAGCACTCGATTGGAATTTGTTTCGATTGATAAAAACTCAAAACGATTCATACTTCAAGCAATAGGGAAAATCTTTGACCCTTTAGGGTTAATTTAACCTTTCACCGTTAGAGTAAAATGTCTGATTCAAGATCTCTGGAGTGAAAAAATTCCATGGGGTGACCCTTTACCACAGCATATTGAAAAAGAGTGGAAGAAATGGTGTGAAGAATTACCCCACTTAGAAAGTCTAAAAATACCAAGATTAGTTCTAAATTCCACTTTGCAGGATGGTTTTGTTGAGTTACATAGTTTTTGTGATGCAAGCAAAAGGGCATATTATACAGCCACATATTTGAAATCCAAAACATGGAATAGAGTTTCAGTTAGACTTGTGACTGCCAAAAGTCGTGTGGCACCCTTAAACGATGTAACCCTGCCTAGACTGGAACTGCTTGGAGCTCTAGTTGCTGCTCATCTGACATCTAAGGTGAAGGAGATCGTGAAACTTAAAAGATCCTATCTCCAGTTATAGAGTAATTCTAAGGGGCACTCTATTTGAACTTGATGCAAACACAGTTTATACATGAAACAATGTTTATTGAATATTCTTGCACATGTAGGCTTTGCTTTTAACAACAAGATTCATACGTACTACTTGTACAGATATATAAATACAGCTTTCAAGAACAATATATTTTCAATACTCACAACCCAGCAGAGAGTCAAACCAGCAGTACTGCCACTTAAACTTTGGGCCTGCTAAGCACTAGCGCAGGATAACAACTTTTCAACCTTAACAACTTTTTTTTTATTAATGACGCTGCATGGTATTTATACTAAGCGCGTATGCCGAAATTAGCATATCCCAAGCAGCTTCTTTAATTCATTCACTCAAAAGTTCGATTCTTGTGAATCGAATCTTGTGTATACCTTACACAGTTTCACTGGACAGATTTGAAAATTGTTCTCTTTTGGATAAAGGGTACGGAAACCCGATGGAAACAATTCGTTGCGAACAGAGTCAACGAAATTATCAGTTTGACAGATCCGAACTCCTGGTACCATTGTGCAGGTAAAGAAAATCCTGCCGACCTCCTTTCCCGTGGAATGAGTGCTGACTGTCTAGTGACAAACTCCTGGTGGTGGACAGATGCGGAATTTTTGACAAATCCGGAATTTCCCCAAAACTCTCAGCCAACTGTTCCTGAGCTGGACTGCCTCACAGAAAATAAAAGAGAGACTATATTGCAAGAAAAGAAAAAATTGCCTGAAACCGAGAGCAGTAATGAGATAGTCTTGTTCAATAAAGATTCCTGTCGCATTATAGAGGAACTTTTAGAACTTTCTAACAATTATTTTACAGTTAATCATATTTTGTCTTATATTTTCAGATTCATCTCCAACTGTAAGAACAAACATAAGAAGGTTGGCCGTCTAACTGTAACAGAAATTAAGGATGCTGAAATTAAATTGATCCAGCATGCCCAAAGACCCTTGTTTGGATAAAAGGGACTTGCAAGTAATATTTCTGATCTATTTCCATCTGAGGATGGGGAAGGAATAGTCCGTGTAGGCGGAAGATTGGAAAATGCTTCTGTGCCATATTCTCAAAAACATCCCGCTAATTTACCGAAAGGTTCGAAATTAAGTAAAATTTACTTTGCCAGCTTGCACAGGAGATTATTTCATGTCGGACCTCAAGGATTGTTAAATGCAGTGCGTTTAAAACTTTCGCCTGTAAGAGGTCGTAGCATTGCACGTAAAACAGTTTATCAATGTTTAATATGCTCTAAAGGCAGACCCGTTCTTTCCTCACAGATTATGGGTAATTTGCCCAGTGAAAGAGTTAATATATCAGACCCCGTTCACTATTACTGGTCTTGATTTGTGCGGCCCTTATTTAGTTAAATATAAAAATCAGAAAAAAGGTACTTTGAATAGAGTGTATATTTGTATTTCATATGATTTTCAACGAAAGCCATTCATCTTGAACTATTATCGGATCTCACTTCCGATGCTTTGATTGCAACACATAAGCGTTTTACTAGTAGACGGGGCAAATGTTCCAAAATTTATACTGATAATGCCAGTAACTTCGTAGGGTCGAACTCAAAATTGAAGAAATTTTATAAATTAATAAATTTTCCCGGTGAAAATTTGGCTAATTATTTTACGTCTGAAGGTATAGATTGGAATTTCATCCCTCCCAGGTCACCTCACTTTCAAAGACTTTGGGGGGGCTGGCGTAATATCTGTAAAACACCATCTTAAACAAACCATTGGGAACCTTCATTTTACTTATGAAGAATTCGAAACTATTGTTAAACAGGTAGAGGGAATATTAAATTAGCGTCCTCTGACTCCGCAAAGTAGTGATTCGGATAATTTCGAAGTTTTGACTCCCGGTCATTTTTTGATAGGGAGATCTATAATATCGATACCTCAGCCAAACTTAATGGATATAAATGAAAACCATTTAAGTCGATGGCAAAGGGTTACTAAAGTAGTGCGGCTTATATGGAAAAACTGGAAATCGGATTATTTGAATACACTGCAATCTAGATCACAATGGATGACTGAAAAAAAAAGGATCTGATGATTGGTCAAATGGCTTTAATCAAGGACGACTTTTTACCCATAAGTACTTGGCTTTTGGGTCGGATCCTAGAAGTATATCATGGATCTGATGGGAAGGTCAGAGTCGTCAAGGTTAGAACTAAGTCAGGAGAGTTTAAAAGAACTATTAATAAAATAGCTGTTCTCCCAATTGATACTAAAAGAATTAATTGTTTTTAAATTTAATGTTATTTATATTCCTTTTACTGTGTAAATTTGCAATTTCATAGTTTCTTTAACTATTTTAAACTGTTTTAAATTGTTTGAATAACTTTATTAATTATGTTGCTCCTGTCAGGTTCTTGCATGTGAACATTGCAAGGCCGGGCGGAATGTTGGCGCATGTGCGCCACTTAATACTGCGTTTTATTTTTTGCTTCTAAATGAACACAGTGACGTCAAGAAACTGGGCAAGCAGTGCATCTACAAGACAACCCTGGCGGTCCTGTTGTTTATGCAAATTTTACGGTTAAGAAGCTGCCATGGACCGGGACGCTGATTGGTCCTGAATACTGTTTAAAGAGTATAAGAAGACAGTTAGCTGTGGAGGAAGTCAGCATTTCTATTTTCCTTCCTACTTTCGTTTTTTATTGATCACTGAAGTTTTATGCATTGCTATATCATCCTACAGTTGAGGGCCGGCCCATGCACTGTAGTTACCACTACTCTTCTGAAGCTCCTGAACCTGAAGTTCCCGAGGAAGTCAGCAAGGCCTTGGGATTTTGTATTGAAGCTCATAAGTTTAATTATTTTAATCTTAATTTTATAGTTGCTGTATATTGTAAAGTTTTATCCTTATGTAATGTGTCGCCAATAAAGGAAAGAAGCAATCACTGCTGGTCCGTCGTTTGATTATTATACGCAGGAAGCAGAAATAAACATTTCCTTCTGTACAATATTCATGCGATGTTATTTCAAGGGAAGTCATATAGAAATACAAAATTTAAGTTTTAACATCTGCACGTGTATCTGCACTAAAGGATTTTATAGATTATTCTGTTCCCTAAATCTATAATGGTCTACTTGTTTACCAAGACGCATGTTTTTTTCTTTTATTGCTGTTGCAATCATAGAGATAATTCAAAATGGCATATCTAAAAAACATGGTATTGATTACTCTTCAACACAATGCAGCAGGTCCTTGTCTGCACATGTCCCGTCTGAAATTCAAAGTCCAGGAAAAATCAGAAAATTTCATCCTGTCGAATCTAGACAGAGTTCACTGCGACTGCAATTTTAGAGGCATTTGCAAGCGGACCGTCATAGAGAGATGTGAAACTGGAAAACTACGTTTTATAGACTTGAAACGATTTTACGACTTGCGCAGCAACTGTGGAATAAAAGTTCCACTTTCACAAGACTGCTTCGAAAAATGGAATACATTTGTGAATGAACTATATTTAAGTTTAGGAATATGATTGTAATATTTATTTTTTATCAATTAAACTTGAAGTTTGGAGAAAAATAACTTATCGTAAGTCATTGCACTACACAACTTATCATATATTTAATGCTGAATTCTACTTTATATAGCTATGAAATGTACCCTCTTTTTTTTAATAACTGTAGATGATACATGAATTCGTTCCGAAAACTATACAGCTAAAATTTTACAATGCAAATGATCACCCTGTAAATCAATCATTCTAAGTTTTAATATTTGAACAACAAATTGTGCCTGCTACATGTATCGTGTTATTTCCTTATATTATTTTTATGGAAACGATTTTGTAATTTATTTTTGTGGTTTGCATCTTGAGATAAAAATTTGTCAACTTCCGAATAATCGTCTTCTACAGTTTTGTTTTGATTGGAAAGTAAAATAAAAGATTTATTTTGAAAATGACTCCCAAAATTGATAGATGACTCGAAGGTTACGTAACTGCGCTTAGGACAAATATTCATATCAACAAATTATAAAGCGATGTAAAAATCGCAGTTGTGACATTTCAAAATAAAGGTATTTATATACTATATTAAATTTGAAAGGAAAAAACGTCTAACTGAAAGTAAAAATGAAAACATGACCGCGAAACCTCATCCTAAGACGGTTCGAACGCAGGTAAATATCAAGGAAGTGAATTCTCTGATCCTAAAACAAAATCCGCCTACTCAAAGATCCATTCATCGAAACTACGAATGTCTTCTTGCATTGTAAGTAAAATCATTCATAAAGATTTGATGTTAAAAAAGATGTTTAAACCTCAATTTCATCTGCTTTTCCCAAAGCATATTGCTGAAAGAAAAACAAATTATAGAAAATTATATGAAAAACACCTAGCTGATAAAAAATGGAAATTTGTGGTAACATTCAATGAGGCATGGGTGTATTTAAGTGACTGTATTAAAAAAAGATCAATTTTCTATTGCTCAATTGACGGGAATGACCATACGAAATGGCTTCGTCAGTGTACAGAAATGTTCCCAAAGGGATTCATGATAGTTGCAAGATTTTGTTACAACCGCAAATTAAAAATAAAAAAACTCTCAGGTAAAGCCAAAATTAATACACTCTACTATCAGCAGAATATTTTAAAACCAATTTTTGAAGAAGAAATTTCACCTTATATGGAAAAGACGTCGAAAAAGTTGAGCTTGATATGGACAAAGCCTCTAGTCACACGTCTAAATCAACTGCCGCTTATTTAGCAAAGAAAGAATAAGAAACAGGAATAAAGTGTATCCCATTTAATGAAATACCTGTAAAATCCCATGACGCTTCTCCAATGTCCTTTTGCGCATTCGGTTTATTAAACGAGCCTTATTAAACGGATTATTAAACGCCTTATTCGGTTTATTAAACGGACTTTGGAAAACGGTCCGAGAGGAATGGGGTAAAATTGGCATGACAGTACTAAGAAAAAGTTTACTTTCATGGAAAATTTGAGCTAGAGCTATTGTCAAGAACCATGGCTATCAGATAGAAGTAAATCGCCGCAAAAAATATGGAATTTATACATAAAACTTAACTATCAAAATCGTTTCCATAAAGCGCGCACGACCTTCTGTAGTTCCATTTATTGATGCAAGACAAGTCCTACCTGTCTTTGCCAGTTAACCTAACAGTGGGTACATTCGTCTCATCTGTCGGTAGAATGGATCCGTTAATCTGCCTCTGTTCATAGACAGGTGTGATTGCGTTATCACTGTCATAGAAAGAGAGGGTTCAGATAACTACATTCTCAAGATTATCAAACCTATCCATGATGCTCTTTGAAAACTTTGTTCGCCGGTGAATGGGTCCATCCAATAATTAAGGTCGGAACACCCCACTCCTATAGCAATACAATATAGACAACAGGGGCTAAAAACCGTTTAGTAATGTTTGGAAAATAAATGCTTTATTAACCCTTTGCGAGACGCTATATTAAAATACAACTGAAATTTCGAAAAAATGTTGTAAAAAGGGTCAGATGCATTTACTTAGATATTTTATGCCCCTAAAAAAATTCTGCTGTTTTTTTCATTTTTACAGGGGGAGATGGGATACCGTATTTTCTACCATGAACAACGACATTCCATACATCATAGGTGGTGATATGCTGAGAGTTATGCAGTATGTAATATTTTTTTTTTTCCCAATGCTGAGGCACTTGTCGTGAGACATTCGCCTGCAGTATGTAATATAAATCAATTAAAATAAGATATAAACTAAAAATATCGTCAACAATTGCATTAAAATAATTTTTCGATATTTATTACACACATATAATCCCAATTACTTAGAATTCTCAATTTAAAAAAATTTCCTATTCTGAATGCGACAGAAATTTTTCTTAAAATATGGAAAAAGTTTACTTTGAATAAAAACTAATTTAATATAAATCATTTCTAAAAATAATTCACCAACTATGAGTTATGGTAGGATTAACATCATTCACACACACACACACACACACACACACATATATATATATATATATATATATATATATATATATATTGGTCATGATATAATATACATATAGTGGTCATGAAGTAAAGGCGTACTTTGCTATTAGTCTCTATAACTGGGAACTATGTATCAAGTCCATGGTGAAAATACACAAAAAAATATTTACTGGTGATGGATCCTCTAAATTTAAAATCTTAGTGGATGGTCTACAATCCTCAGTGTAATTCAGCATGCGAATATTTACTTCCTTCTTCTCCTAATCGGTACTTGATGGTTCTACCTCCTTCATATCATAGTCCCCTGTGTCTTAATATCTGAGGGGGGGGGGGGGGGAGGATCATCGACAAGTTAAATCTCTCAGCAATCGATCCTCTTCAGCAATCCTTTCATGGGGAACAATTATCCCTTCCCCATTTGACTCAGAATCCGAAAAACTTGATTCCACATCATAAGGAAACTCTTTGAAGAATTCTAATATCTTCTCAACTGCTCGTTTTTTCTGGAAATATTGGGAAAAACGACACGTGACACAAACCAAAAGGTCCGTGTAATGAAATTAATACATAGATTAAGTGGTGTGACACTCTATTCTACTCGCTTAGAATCTTTCTGTCTCTTTCAGAATCTTCACAGAAACTATCTGCCACTTCTAGTCAATCGCTTTTCTTAGAAACAATTTCTTCCCTTTTATCCTCTAGGGACAAACGTTCCTGGGTGGCCCGGGAGCGTTTGGAATGTGTTGTCGAGAATTCTCGTGGGAATCGTTGCAACGTCTCCTGTGAAATCGCTTTTCTAGAAGGGCTTTATTCTCTTTTGTCTTGTAGAGACAAACGGTCCTGGGTGACCTCTGTTGTTTGTCAACTATGTCTATACCTTATGGCGGGTTCACACATTACCGAGCTAGGTGAGGCGAGCGCTCATCAATTACGTTCCCAGCTGACAGTTTTACGACTTAATAGAGCTCGCCTCGGCGACTCGGGCTAGCGAGTGGTGAGCGGTTTTCTAGCGAACTTCAAAGGAAATGGTTACCAGAAAGGAATATGTAATGGCGGGTTCACACATTACCGAGCTAGGTGAGGCGAGCGCTCATCAATTACGTTCCCAGCTGACAGTTTTACGACTTAATAGCGCTCGCCTCGGCGACTCGGGCGAGCGAGTGGTGAGCGGTTTTCTAGCGAACTTCAAAGGAAAGGGTTACCAGAAAGGAATATGTGACACGGAAGACAGTCAGTGATCATTATCGCTGTTTTTGGCAAAAAAACTTCGTTCATGGCTACTTTTCGCAGTAGACTTTACCTTTGTGAATGCCTGAAATGTTTTATTTAAAAAATTTCAAAATAAAAATATAATATATATATATATATATATATATATATATATATATATATATATATATATATATATATATATATATATATATATATGTGTATAAATAAATATATATATATATATATATGTGTGTGTGTGTATGTGTGTGTATATGTATAAATATGTATGTATATATATATATATATATATATATATATATATATATATATATATATATATATATATATATATATACATACACACACATATATATACATACAGTGGCTCCCAAAAGTGTTCGTACACTTACGAATATCAATGAAATAGGAGTCTATCCATTAATTAAAATTAATATTTCAGAATGGGTATTTAATAATAAGATCTATAATCTATTCTTAACAAAACTACATGAAATATTTTGAAAACATAGTAAAACTTTATTTTTAAGAAACCAGTAATCAAAAAGTAACAAAAACTTTATCTCACAAAAGTCATCGTACACTGAAATATTTTCGGATAAATTCATAATTAAAATTATCTTCTGGCGCTTTATTTTTAATTTTGAATTGTGGTGGCATTTATAATATCGTTTGGCTTTAATTTTTGCTTGCCTACTCCGTAATATTCTATTTATTATTTAAAAATGGCTCGCAGTCGTAAAGAAACAACAAACAGCATTCGAAAATTGATTATTTTTCATCATAATAGTGGTAAATCATTTCGGAATATTGCTAAATTACTTAATTTATCCCATTCTACTGTGCAGTATGTGAAAAAACGCTTTAAAGAAGAAAATTGGATCGAAAACAAGGTAAGAAAAGGCCGTCCGGCAGAGTTAACAAAACACGATCAGAGATTTATAATTAGAAAATTTGTGAAAAATTCACGTTTGAGTGCTGTAAACGTTTCTGCAGAATTCAATAAAACATTTTCTACTTCAATTTCACCTGAAATTTTTTGACGAGTTCTCAGAACAGCTGGATTACATGGGCGTTCTGCCCATAGAAAAATTTTTGTGAGTGAGAAAAACAGAAAGTTTAGGCCTCCCTTCGCACTATCAATGATAAATAAGCCCCAAACCTATTGGAATAATGTCTTATTTGCCGATGAATATTTTTGGTGCTGATGGGCGTATAATTGTATGGAGAAGAAAAAAATGAGGAACTTAATCCCAAGAACTTAGTAGGAACAGTTAAACATGCCTTCATACATATATGTGTATATATATATATATATGTGTGTGTATGTATATGTATATATATGTCTATATATATATGTATGTATGTATATAATATATATATATGTGTGTGTGTGTATGTATATGTATATATATGTCTATATATATATGTATGTATGTATATATATATATATATATTTTATATATATATATATATATATATATATATATATATATATATATATATATATATATATATATATATATATATATATATAATCCGCTCGCATCCTGAGTACGCAAGAACAAAAATAACGCCAAATTTCCAGCCAAATGTGTTCCCCAACTCAGTTGGGGCCGGGGGGGTTTAAACGAGGGGAGCTCTAGTTCACCTCCGCTCCGAGCGAAGCGAATTCAGGGGGCGGGAAGCTCCGGTTCGAACTCGGGTTTGTGTGAACGAGGTATTAGAATCAGTCCCAACCTCTAACTAAAGACATGTGATATTAATATACTTTATTTTTCTTCGTATAACGCGCACTTTTGATGCAAAAAATAACATCGAAATTTTTGGGTGCGCGTTATATACCGGATATAAAAATGTTAGATTTAAAAATAAGGAAAATATGGACATAAAAAACTAGATTTCTACATGTACCTAAATGATGTTTATTTAAAAGAAATGGCATACTTTATGAACTTAAAAATTTTAAATTTCGGATAACATGAATAGTTCGTCATATTCATTTTCCCTTATATCTTTAGGCACATCATCGAATTCTGTTTCATCTTCCCCATCACTGTTACTCTGATCCATAAATAAATAATCATCTTCCGTTCAAGCAAGAAAGCACTACCGTGAAGTGAGATTTTTCGTGACCTGTTGTTTTTATGTGAACCGTTTTTGTTCCTTTCACATCACTTGTTTCATTTCCTATCATATCAAACATTACTGGAGTTTCATCCATACTTCCAATATGTGACAGTAAAGAACCCTGTTTTGTGCTGCCATTTACAAGCTAAAATCATAACTAAAAACAAATGGTATTCCACATTTAAAATATAGCTCAAGTGAATAGAATTTAAGGAGAAAATTTTTCAATTTGATGGGATAGTTTTTGACCCAGGATTAACAGACCCACCGACCAAATTAAACCAATCAACTAACTCAGTGGCAGAGCAGTAATATATGAATGCGTTTTTTAAAAACAATGAATAACGAATTATCCGTTTTGCATGTATGACATTATCTTATAGTTTCCACTACGATTTCACCTGATCCCGAAGAGTAAAAAATACAACAAAAAATATTTGCAGAATACCGAATCAGCTTCGAGTTTTATAAACTTGAACAGTGTATTTGGTGGCAGAGTTTACATTAAGGTGTTGCCATAGGCGGTCAATAAAAGTCCCGCACAATCAGCTCGTTTGAAGTTTTCTGTTGCCTTTAGACAGAAAATAAGAAGTTTCCATTCCTTAGTATTGCCTAAACCAAATGCAAGATGAAGGGATGCAGGTCCCTTACTCCCCCCGCAAAAACAAACGAACAAACAAATAAAAAAAACTTCGGGAGAAGAGGGGGAAATCATCTTCTAGCTAGAGCTGAAAAATGACTAAGAAAACCCTTACAGGACAAGCAGGAGTTACAACCTCTGGTTTACGATTCCTCTTTGTCCTTTAATGGTTCTTACTTTAATTAATATTTAATAAAAATAACACCTTCAATAAATTATGGATTGTTTGCATCTCAGATTTTATATATATTGAGTAAATCAATCGTGTACAATGTTAAGATATGAAAATGTAGTTGAAAATTAAAGAATTTTGGCTTTCTGTGTGTGTTATCTCATGTGAGGTATATTAGGAAAAATTCGAGATCTGAATTTCACATATAATTTACTTATATCGAGTATCACTGTTTCAATATCGAACCGAGTATCTCTCTCTCTCTCACACACACACACACACACACACACACACACATATATATATATATATATATATATATATATATATATATATATAGTGTTCGATTTTTGGAGATAGAGGTGCCAGAACTGTAACATTTCGGGGTATGTGTGTGGGAGGGGGGTATTCCAAATTCTCTCTCTCTATATAAATATATATATATATATATATATATATATATATATATATATATATATTTGTATGTGTGTGTATGTGTGTGTGTGTGTTTAGATATATAATAGGTCAGGCCCACTAACAACACAGTATTTATGGGATTAAAAAAATGCTTTTAACTATCGTAATTTTTTTTCCTAAATAGAGGTACCGTGACACTGTTCCGGCACGTTGCGCCTCAAAGCGAGCCCTGTCTATATATATATATATATATATATATATATATATATATATATATATATATATATATATATATATATATTACTTACATACACCCACATACACACACACATATATATACATATATATGTGTGTGTGTGGTTGTCGGTTGATAACAGATAAAAGGGTGTGAAAAACTGAAATAAAGAGAGAAAACTCCTTAGATCAATTTTACTCAGCGCATGGCTACTGGCTTAATCATTGTTATAGCAGCAAATTGATGCGCTAGCATTAGACCAACGTAGGGCAACCGCTTAGATAGAAAGGACCAGATTGCCATCCTTTCAGGCATACATAAAATTGTTATCTTTCTTTTGACTACCAAGGATAGAATTATTTATTTGTTAAATTTCATCATAGTAGTTATCTTATTGCGTTGGATTAGGGTTGTAAGTTTAAGTCATTCTATTCCTACTTCCCTATTGAATTTTTATATTGAGCAGGATCTGGAGCAAGAGCGGAGTTTGGTCGGTTTGTAGTTGATAATTAGTTGTTAACAGAGCTTATTTTTTCTAATTAAGTTAATGGGGTGTCGATATGGTGCTTTTATTATGCTAGAGCTGGTTTGATGATCTTATTTGAAAATCTTAGATTTAATACAAGCATTGAGTGCTTGGTGGAGGTATGTCCAGTTCTTGGGAAAGAAATTCTGCAAGTGTCTAGAAGATTAATTTAATTTATAAATTAGTCTAATTAGTTTAATATATAAATAAGGTCGTTCGCACTTCATGGAAATGATTTTGTAATTTATATTGCATTTTGAGATAAAAATTTGGCAACTTCATAATAATAGTCTGCTACTGTTTTGTTTTGATTGGAATGTAAAGTAAAAAAATTTATTTTGAAAATGGCTCCTAAAATTAATAGAGGGATCACAGGTTACGCAACTGCGCTTTCCGAGGAGATATATTTGTATCGCATCAACAAATTATAAAAAGGTGTAAAAATCGCGGTTATGGCATTTCAATAAACACGTAACGTGACAGCGAAACCTCATACTAAGACTGTTCGAACTCAGGCAAATATCAACAAAGTGAAGTCTCTGATCCTAATAGAAAATCCGGACACTCAAAGAACCATTGCATCGAAACTAGGAATGTCGCAATATTTGTAGTTTTATAATCCACCCAATATCGTTAATGTTTTCCTCCTTTAATTTGTTTATAAGAGCACAATTATTTCATAACTTTAAATATATGTTATGAACGTGAAATAGTGTAAAGTATCAAATTCAGAGGCACAAACTTACTCATAAACATATGTTTCCGATATTTGTAGTAAGTTTCTTAAAATTTCATAATCTTTTTATAACCAGTTTAAATGGTTATTTATTTGCCGATATAAATTCATGTATCCATACTCTTCGCTTTAAGCATGCACACAATAAATCATATTAAAGCTAAAACAAACTAAAACGACATAGATTCTTTAAATTCAAAATAAGAATTTGAATTCGGCCGTAAAGAACTATATTGAATTATTTAGCGTTCTTCTTAAATTTCAAGTAAGTGATATCAAATAAGTAGTATTGCGTTGAGGAATAAACATTTTTTCCCCTCCACAAAGAAAAAAAAATTGTCTGTGATTTTTCTTCTAAATTAGATTCCCCGATTTTATAAACCACTAAAAATGGTTTTACTCCTTTCCTTTAAATTTTAAGGCGCAATTATTTCGTTACTTCATGTATGTCATTTTGAAATATGTTGTGAAAAGTATCGAATTCAGACACTCGGGACTGCTCATTAATGTGTCTCCAATATCCGTAAAGAAATACTTTTAAGATCTCTAAACCATTTGTAAAGTCAACTGAAAGGTTATTAGTTTTTGATATTTCTAAAATTATAAGTATTCTTGTTTTTATGTAGGAAAGAAAAACAAAATAATATACCCCAATTTTATAAACCCCTAAATATAGTTTTACTCTTTTGGTAGGAAGTTTGAGCTTATTTAAAAATTTTAAGAGTTGGTTCAAAATCTTCAAAAAAGGCCCATTTCCATTTTCTGAATATTTTGGAATAGAAAAATAAAACCTGAAATTCCTCGCTAGGTGTCTCTATGAAACTTTGCACAGGTTTCCAATGCTTTTTTAGAGTTAAATTTCTGAAAACGATTACCCTGAAGCAAAAGTTACACCAAAAAATTAATTTTTTATTTTGACATTTAAAAATTTATTCAATAAAACTTTTATAAATCCTTAAGATAAATTATCTAGTAACCTTTTCCGTGCACTAAAGTGAAAAAAAAGCATGTAAATAGTGTCGGTTTGGAAAATTTATTAGCGGAATCAAAAATTTAGTATTTAAAAACAAAATTTTAAATATTTCAAGAATTTAACATATTTACAGTAAATTTAAAGACATTCAGTGAGAAATATGTATGTTAAAGAAATATGCAAGTAGAGAAATACCCCAAAAAAATTCTTTACAGAAAGCAAATAAATTTAAAAATTAAATTTTTTTGTCCTGGTCCCCTCTTAGTTAAATTTTGAAAGTACTGTTCTTTTTTTTCTAGCTAAGCCGTTTACTTCTGAATAACTTAATTTGTAAATGTTGACCGAAATATATATTAAATCATCATGCGAGCATCACTCGCATCATTTTAATTTGACGCATTTGCGGCTTTCGGGGTACAAAACTCATTTTTATTGTCTTGGCTATAAATATACCGTAGAGTAGAGTCTTCAACTTTTCACGTTCGAGGGCCACATCAGTAAATTCGTAAAGTTTCACGGGCCACATATCTGTGAAATAAGAATTATAGGCAGAGGAAAAAATATATTATTTGCAAAAGATCTTCATCCTTTGAGATGAAAGCTTGATTTGCATTTTATAGCAGGATGACGAAGAATTAATTTCTTCAAAACTCGTAACTAAAGTTTTGTGTGTATGGTCTTTTTTGAAAAGTATTTTGCACATTTATAACTGTTATTATTATAAAATTTTTATTTAATTTCTACAACAACAAATAATTAGAATAATGTTATTAGAATAATCTTCCGACTTAACCTTCTATATGCACGGTAGGTTTCTATACAGTTCAATAAACTGAATTAAAAATTCGGGACTGACAAATAATTTTTCTACTTCCATTTCGTTCGAGAACAAGTGGTAAACTAGTGCAAACTAACTTCAGACGTCGAGTATCTGGCGTCCCGACCACACTGACAAAGAGTTTTCTTGCCTCAAGACGCCAGGAATTCGGTCTGGACTGAGATTCCAGACTCAAGATGTTTGGCATCTGGCATCTCACCTCAACACTCCCTTGACGGAGAGATTTTCAATACACCTGGAATCCCAGATGTCAAAAGTTCGACGTCCGAGATGCCGGGAGTCCCAGTGAGTGGCCGGCTTTAAGGCTAATTCCTGGCGTCTTGAGTCGGGAAATCTCTGTGTCAGTGGGGTCCGGACGCCAGATGCTAGACGTCGAGATAACTCATACCTTGATAAATTTCAGCAATGCAGTCAACTAAGCTCGAAACTCACAAATACCAGTCAGTACACTTTCCGAAACATATTTATTAAATTAAATTCAGGTGCTCAGCTGCTTAATTAATGTTAATTTAGTCCCATCCCTTTCTAAAACGCGTGCCCGCTAAGCGACACGTCTATATCATTCCTACATTCCCATGGCTCTGAAGAATTAAACCCCTTTGTTCCCCAGCTTTTAATTAACTACGCATGCTCAACTGACACGGTATGACGCTCATTACTTATGCGTGACATCACATAGACTCTTCTACCATATTCTATTGATGATCAAACAATTTCTTTCTTAGCGCGAAGCTCAAGGCTATAACTTTATTTTTAGATTCACCTCGTGGATCTTCGGAAATTCAATCAAGTCCAAACCTTAAATCTATTTTCACCGCGATGCATTTACTCCCATTATTTGAGATCTCCCAGTCTTAAATTGATAATTCTTATTCCTTTCTAAAGAAAACCCCGTTTTAAGCTCGCGCGATCGCCCCCCATATTTAAGCATTACACACACACACACACACACACACATATATATATATATATATATATATATATATATAAATGTTTGAGTACATATCCAGTAATAACATAGGTAATAAATGACCTATAACTTTTTCAAAATTTTAAAGTTGTATGCAATTTTATTTAGGCTCAGTTTTCTTTCGAAAAATAGTTCCTCCTTGTGGCAAAGACCCCTCTGTGAATGACGTCGAAAATATGGTCGTACGGTATTTTCGCGATTTCGCCGCTCGACTCGATGCAGACTGTAAAAGATTCTGTCCACACATGCCTCGTCTCAAGATCAAAATAGATGGAAATACAGTTGATTTCGTGCTGGAAAACCTGGAGCGAGTTGAGTGCAGATGCAACTTTAAAAGTGTGTGCAAATCAACAGTGGTTATGAAATGTGAAGAGGACGTTTGGCGGAAGTGGAATCATTCTATAGATTCTATAACAAAACTTATGGAAAACAGCTTTCCTTGTCAGAAGACTTCAACGAGAAATGTGACTCATTTATGTCTGAACTGTACTTTCGACTAGGAAAACACTTGTAATGTGTTAGTTTGTAACTATTGTGAGTATTTTTATATAAATGGATTCATTTTACATTCAATCAAAGGATTTTTTTCTGAATTTTTTTTGTTCAAACCAGTTTATTAAAATACATATTTCTACTACACCTGGATTGACATTTCCTCAGAAACATGAGCTTGCCCATTACATAGCTTTGTTCATCTTATACCTTTATTCCATTTTCATTAGAAAACATTAAAGGTAAGGTATTTAGGTCAAAATATGAGACAGAGAGGAATGATACTTAGATCCCCGACTATATAACCTTAGGTCAATGTATTTCCTTAGGTCATTGTCATACAGTTCAGTTATCTTCCATTCGTTGAATGTGTTCCAGCCATCCCGATCTGATTTTCATTGCCAAAAACTTTTTCATTACTTTTTTATACCCATATTTGCAACCGATTTTGACTTTTCTTTATTGGACATGTTTCACTACCGTACATATGTACGGATTTCAGAAATCTTCATATAAATTTAAAAAAGATTTTACGTTAGATTTTATTGTTGAGATCAAAGTAGACCCTATTAATGGAAAATTGTCGCCAAAACTAATAAAACCAGCCAAGAAATATAAGATGCGTACTATATTATTCTAACTGAAAACCTCTCTTTTACTTGTTCCAGTTTTTTTTTAAAAATTGGAACATACTAGTAAAAATTGGTACTATAATTTATATTATACAATTAAATTCAAAATTCCCACTTCAAAAGTATTTCTCGATCAATGTGACCCTTGCTCTTGATAACCAAATGTAGGCTTTTTTTGTATCCAGTTCTACTGCTGTGTGAAGCCCGGTGGCGTAGTGGTTAAAAGCGTCAAGCTGCCATCCCACAGGTCCAGGGTTCAACCCTGTGACTGGGCAAGGTTGACTCAGCCTTTCATCCCTTCAGTGAGTCGATAAAATGTGGACCAAGCATGCTTGGGAGCTAAACTCTGGGGGTCCCACGTTAGGTTGACCACCTGACTGAGACATATGCTGTATGGCACCCCAAGCCCACGGTTACGAAAGCGGAGATGGGTACCGCCGGCCCTGGTCCACATCGGACTGTTGCGCCGTGAGTTTAAGTTCTACTGCTGTGAGGAGGATAACCTTTGTGCATTATGTTAAGGCTATTCGGCGTTTGGCTGAATAAATAACTCACCCATCTGAAACGAGTTTCTAATGAATAAGAAGTAGGAAATGCCATGAAAAAAATTTTGCTTTATTCCAAATTTGTGGAAAATTTTTCGATATGTAGTATTAATCCGAAAATGGTGTTTTTAAAAAAAAATTTATTTTATTATTATTTTTTTTCTTTTTACTGAAAGTAACTTTGGCTTCTATGACACTAAGGAGTTCTATGAGCGCTTTATTCAAGGAAACCTCAACGTCTGCAGCATTCATAGGAAAAGGAGCTGCTACCTAGGCTGGAACGATTATGTCCAGCACATACTGAAACGAACTTCCATAACATGATAGAGGAGGTTCAAATGATCCACAAACACAGTTATTTCATCATGCTACAGTTCATCGCTAGCTGCTACAAAAGAGTAAAACTGGCCGTCTTCACCATCACTATAATACCCTATGCTGTTTGGTAATCCAAACTCGGAAGACCACTGACGTAGCGATGGCGGGTCCCATTTGGTCCATAGGCAATACCCTCTTCTGCACTTTGCTTTCTTCTGTGGCTCCCAAGTCTTGTGAAGTCCTCCCCACCCCTCCACCATTTCTAACACAATATTTATCTGAGTCCCTCCTGGAATATCCTATTGCCCTCAGGTGAGAACCTCTGCCCCAGATCTTAGCTGTAGTTCAATAATACAGAAGATCTTGTTGCTATCTCTTTTATTTTTTCACCTGAAACAATATTACTTTCTGTTATTACTGACTCTAAATATGTGAAATATTTTACTCTTTCAAAGTTTTTTAAGCAACAAAAAAACTTTAGAGATAAAAAATGTACTGTTTCGTTATATCAGATAAAAAATTGCGCTTAAAAAATTTTTCCACATTTCAATTTACTGATTAACACTAGCTATAATTTGGTGTCAATATAGCAAGGAAGAAATAAATCATCAAATAATGAAAACAATTTAAAATCAAGTAGAATAAGTTCGTTCATCATAAAGTCATTCATAATATTAAATATATGATTAAAATATCTAGTATTGTAGGTAATAATAACAGATATTTTTAGAAACAAAATGTCTGCAAATGTCTTAAAAATTTTATAAATAAAATTTTTATAAATTCTGAAGACAAATTACGTAGAAACCTCTACGCACGGAAGTGAAAGAGCTGTGCAATTAGGGCTATGGGTTTAGTGCATACATTTAATACCAAGTTGTATTTAACTCTGATATTAAAACTTTTTATGACAAAATTTCAAATTGCTCAAGTGTTTTTTATATGCATAATAAACTTTATATAAATACACATTTGGTGAAACGAATGTCACCGCAAAATACGTCTAAATTTGACAATAAAAGAATTTGTCTTAAACCCGCTTGAGCCTTTTCTAAACCTCTTTAACCCTTGAACCCAGGGTTCCTATCCTTTTTATGTTTTCTGTACCTTGGGAAATGAGAATGGAAATTTCACTCTTACTAGGATTTTAGCTTTTTGAATTTTTTTATTATTAAATTAGAATGGAATGTATTTCAGAAACATGTAAAAGTTAAGTTCAAATAAATGCTGGCACCATTACTTATTTTATTCATTTATTGAGAGATATAAATAACAAACAGTAGAATAGGATATACTAATACTGCTTCAAAAATAGCCATGGGATTCAGAATAGTATCACACTATAAGACTACAATTGCTAAAAAGATTTTTTTCAGTTAATTTGAGTCTTGAAATGGATGCTCAGAGCACAAGTGTTTGATATCAAGCCTAACAGTTGTGGATGTGAGGGTAGCTAATTCATCCTCAGGAACGAGTGCATCGATTTGTGTCACAAGCTTGTCGAGCGTGAGATTATTTAATTCAACTTAATATTGATTTTCAGTGGGACCTGCTGATATTTTATTGTTTATCTCCAAAAAATTCTCGCACCCACGGTCGTTCTCACGGCACACTCCGGTTGGGAATCACTGCATTAACCTTTTACTCCATTTGAAAAACACGTGATGACCATATGATTCCTCTCTGGTCTTCTAAAACCGATTCCGGTTGAGTTACACTCGTTTGTAAACAATAATTAGGATGCTTTTCAATTGCTATTGCGTTTCTTTGCAAGCAGATGAGTCATCTAAATATTAGAAGTACATTCTCGTGGCTTCTGGGTAGACACAAGAGCATTTTCAAGGATGTTAATTTAAAAAACAAAAACAAACGTACATTCCTTCAAGTCACGCTTCCATAATAGCTGTTCTTTACATGTTTGAGAAACTGATTGCCTTAATGATATCAAATTAATATGCTTTATATTCCTTGAATGCACAATAATTGTTTTCCTTGTACACTTAAGTTCAACAAAAATAGTGTAAGCATATTTTTAATTTCGAAACTACTCATTCCCCGATTCCTGAAATTATTTACAAATATTAACTCCAAATTATGGTATCATCTCTTTATCTCTCTTTCCATATATTTTTATGGTCGAGTCATTTATCACTTAGCTGTAAAATCATTCAAAATATATGCTTCATGCGAACTAATTGAACGGAATCAGAAAAAAAAACTAGACGATATAGTGTTATTGATTAGGCCTTGAGTTTCTCTGTATCGTGTTTCTGAGGTCTAAATAAATAACACTCCTTAAAATGAGAAGATATCGATTTCATTTCATTAACTAATTACGAATAAAAAGACTACTAATTAATGAATATAGGTTTTTTTCTTAAGTAAAGAATTTTTTTTTTTAAATAGTCAAATAATTTTGTGATGCACATTTTATCTATACAGCATTAAACATCAGAAATGAAACCTCTCCTTGAACAAAAATTCATGTATCTGCGATCACAATAACGATCGTGAAAAGTTATTTCATCAATAGATTTTTTAATTTTCAAAATTTACAATTTTTTACTGCTTCCCCTTAATATTTATTAAGCACAAGATGTTTCCATATCAACATATTAACGATTTTCTAGGTTTTCTATTTCAACTAGCTGGATTTCGGTAAGTGATTAATGACATTTTTTTTAAAATACCAACATCGATTATTTATAAAGCATCACCTTCCTATCTAATTACAAAAGTATTAAGGAATTGAAATCGATATCTCATCATTTTAAGGAATAGCCTGCATTTTCAGCTCTTATGCCAACTTTGTCATCGTAAGTCTGAAACCGTATTCAGGAAAACTAATGCTTCCATTTGTACTTCATTGATATTGGAAAAAAGTCTCTCAGTAAGGAAGGATTTTTTCAAGGGGCAACATGCAACTTCCGCCATAAGATTTTCTTCTTTAGATAACAATAAATTGCTACTTTAGAATAAAAGAGAATATTCATTGGCCTACAGGTGAAGTATATACATAGTGAATATGAGAGGTTAATACTGAATTTTCAGCTCCTCATATCATACTTCTGTGAATTTCAAATTCCTGCATGACTATGTTTCTGATAATATTATTACGGTGATTAGTGTCTGACTATCTCATTAAGAATGCAAAGGATTTTCTTTTTCTTCAATTTGCTTTAAAATTCAGTGATCAACATTGCTTTAAAATGAAAACAGGTAATTTCTTGTGGTATATTTTAGAAATATCCGGCATCAAAGTTGGAAGACATATCGGACCATATTTAAAGATCTGTTCGATTTGCTTTCTGCTTATATTCCATGTTTCTGTCCTTCATTTCGTCACAATAACTTTCTATGGTCTGAAATTGATCGGTTTTAAACATGGGATCTGTTACATTTTATTATCTGTGCATTCATACCTTATTTGGCTCTTGTTCTTCGTAAAAAGAAAGAAAATATCAGCTGTCGTGTCGCAGTTAGATAAATACTGGAAGCTCTATAACGTTGAAGAGGACTTTAAAAGTCTTTTGATGAACATAGCTCTGACAATCATCTTGTTATCGCCTCTTATTCTTTCTTCCATTGTCCCATTAACGATACATGACGGCATTGACTCTGTAATCGAGTATTTCGCATATGGATTTCGAATGCGTCATGAGACTTCGAAATATATACTGTTATTTTATAGTATTGTGAACTATTTCACATCGCTCTTTTCTGTTCCTCTTTTATTAACAATTTCTACAAGTATGGTATTTTATAGGTTTGCTGAAGTACTGCGCAGTTACAATAACATGCTTCAGTTGCATCTTCGTACCTGTTACACCAACGAAAAATCAGATATATTCCTTCAATATTTTCAATTTGTTAGAATTTTGCGTACATTGAATAAAATTTTGAAGTATCCCTCATTTTTAATAATTGTTTACAGTATGGAAATAATTTTCACAACAATTGCGGCATCAATTTTTGGTTTAACGTCATTAAACTCGTATTTACTTATGGAAGTGATGTGTAATTTTTTCTGTGGAATTTTTATGTTATTTTCGTATGCGCTTAGTGCTTCAATGATTCCCGAAAATTTGAAGAAAATAAGATTAACAGCTAAAGAATTTATGAACAGTTTTGACTTTACGAAAATCCTGCCTAAAGAAACTATGTATTATTTACAAAGAATTGAAAATGAAGATATTCTTCATATATCAGCCTGTGCGATGTTGTATTTCACAAAAAAATTTATACTTACTGCACTTGGAGCACTGTTGACATACGAATTATTGATTGCTAACTTGATTTTCTAATTCATGCGACGTTGCAATCTCTTTCGTGTTTCACGTACTTTATTTTATACTATTTTTAGCATTCTGAAGAATTTTTTCATTACAGTTAGAGGTCAAACTATGCAAAATTTGAACAATAGCAAAAGTAGCCAATGCAACCAATCACATTTTTACAATAATTTGAAGTTCTTTCACCTTACAGAGAACATTTTGACGTATAACCATCAAGAATGATTACGTACACTCTTAAAAGAGGAAGGTATTTGGACGTCGTAGTAACTCGATGGGTAGCGTGATTGATCACAGACTAATATTAAAGTTTCCGAGTCGTACTTCTCGATTATATGAATTTATTACGTAGAAGATCAAGACAAAAGGTTATATACAGTGCAGATCAGATGGGTTATAGGTACAGATCAAATTCTGAAGTCGAAGTTGAAAGCGTTTTTCTCTCTAAAAGAACAGCGATCTCGATCGTCTCACAATATCTCGATTAGAACTCGGGAGTAAGATCTGGGCCTCTACCATGGAGCAAAACTTCTACCGATAAAGCGTTTCTCAGGAGACTGTCGTAGCCTGATGCTACTTCACTGATCCTGATAAGGATGTTCAATGTTCATTGCAGAGATCTTGTGGATCTATCCTTTCCGGGTTACTCATAGGCATAGCGTCGAGGGGGGGGGCACGTCCCCCCCAACTTAACTTGAAATAAATTAAAACGTTAATAGAAGTTAAGTTAAAATCGGAAAATTGTAGAAAACTTTTAATAAAGTTGGGGTTTTTTCCCGCTTTTTCAAACTGTGACACTGAAGATTCCGATTATGGCTTTATCCTTAACATAGTTTTTAACAATGATATATGATCCATAGTAAAAATTCGATGCTATATTTTTTTTTCTCATTTTATTTATATTATATTTATTTTTCTCATTGTATAACTTTTGAATACTTCTCAAACATCAACTCTATTGTTATTCAATTTTAAAAAAATCATAATATTTCATATTTTAAGGACTGTTTGGCAGTCGATGCGCTGAGGAGAGCCTTAACTGAATTCAATTCGTTCCCCCTCAAAAGTTAGAAGGACGCTACGCCTATGGGGTAGCTCGTGGATTTTACACCACTCCGAGATAACCGACTGCCTCTCTGCAGTTCTCATCACCGTCTCCATCGAGTTAACCTCCTCGATTTTAAGGGGGATAGAAAACGGCGTCTCTTTGTCCTTTTGTTGGTCACGGAAGTCCTGACATCCGCATACAGGTAGGGCGCCTTGGCATGTAGAGCGATAATTGGAGGCAACCGTTTTTGTGTTCCTCTTCTAAAGCCAACAGTCCACTCTTAACACCTAAGTTTCTCTGTGAAATCCCTATATTTCCATAGGCCAAAGCAATCGGGAACTCGATCATCTTTCTTCTGCAGTTCCTTGGTTTCACGGTGCCAGAGAATCATTAGTTTTTGTCAGGCATCGCCTTTTTAGCGCATGCCTATTTTCTCGTTGCTTGTATTGGGTCCTTCGTTTGACTATCTGCGACACCGGATGTGCTGTTATTGGTCCGGGGGGTAGATCTGTTACAGTACATGTTAGGAAACGTTGATGCAGCTGAACGTGAGTCATCGATCATGCGTCGCTTTTCCCTTGAATTTTGAATCGCTCGTATTCACTTTAAACTGGATGTGTAACTTAATCTTCAGTTGGCGGAAGGACTGTATTGAATCTTGCATCAATTCTCTTTTCATTATCAACAACATTTTTGTCCATGCACTCTGTCCATTTATATATCTTCATGCATCTCTCTGCACATGAGGACTTTTAAGAATAAATGTCCTTTGCGTAAAGGAATAACGAAATGGCTTATCCTAGAAGAAAGTGTTGCAAACTGGGTCCTAGAAAATTGCCAGAATCGATTAATTGTTACGAGAAACAGCATACGTTTATTTGACTTAAATTGGGCTAAAAAAGAACGGAAATGGAAATTAAAACTTTTAAGTAATACTTTGGGTTGGTTTTGTTGATTTATGGCACGGAATAATTTAGTTCTACGAGAAAAGTAAAAGTGTCGCAAAGGTTTCCGAAATATTTGGACAACAAAATGATAAGTTTCCAGAATTATGTTATTAACCTACGAAAGAAAAATAATTATTTACTGTCACATACTGGAAATTTGGATGAATCTCCAGTAATGTCTGATATGGTAGGAAATAAAACAATTGTTGTGAAAGGAACAGAACAGATTCACATAAAAACAACAGGTCACGAAAAATCTCACTTCGCCATAGTGCTTTCCTGCTTAGCAGACGAAACAAAATTAAAACTCATGGTTATTTTTAAATGAAAGACGATGCCGAATTGTAATTTCCCAAATGGTGTTTTCATTCATGTTCACGAGAAAGGGTGGATCGAGAAAACGGTGTAAAATTACGGATATGAAATGTTTGCAAAACCGTCCTGGTGCCTTAAAGAATCCAGAAAGTCTTTTAGTTTTGACATGTTCAGATCCCATCTAACGTATAATACGAAGAAATTGATGAATGAGTGTAACACAGGCATGGCAGTTATTCCAGGCGGATTAACGCCATTAGTTCAGCCTTTAGATGTGTGTATTAAACCATTTAAAGGAAATTTAAAACGACAGTAGAACACATGGGTGTTCGAAAGAGAAAAAACATTTACTACAGTAGGCCAATTGCATCATGCCGGTCTAGAAATAGTGTGTGAGTGGATAATAAAAGCATTGAATGAAATTAAACCTGACATGATTCAAAAGTCATTTAAAAAATGTATATCAAACAATCTAGATGGAACTGAAGATGATTATTTATTTACGGATCATAGTAACAGAGATGGTGAAGATGAAACAGAATTCGATGATGTTCCTGAAGATATAATGGAAGACAAATATGACGAACTATTCATGTAATCCGATAATTTAAATTTTTAAGTTCATAAGGTATATGTCATTACTTTTAAATAAACAGCGTTTAGGTACATGTAGAAATCTAATTTTTATGTTGATCTTTTCCTTATTTCGAAATCTATCATTTTTATATCCGGCGTATAACGCGCACTCGTAAATTTCGATCTTTTTTTTTGTATTAAAAGTGTGCGTTATACGTCGGAAAACACGGTCTTACTAGCTGTGAAGTAAGATTTATAAGTTTTAAGGATAACATTTTTTAATGTTCAATAGATTAAAGGAGCACTAATTTGTTTTATTTTAATTCAACACAAACAACGTCATCTTTATACATTTTATAGTTCTCAGGATAGCAAGTACCAAAGAAAGGTATCTGTAATAAATCATAAATCATTTGCTTCAAACTGAGATACGTAATACAGTATCTAGGAATTATTACCAACACTTTGGATGATCTAAATTTTGTAATATTTAAAATAAAGAAAAAAATTAAATGTTTATAAATATTTTTTAATTATATATATATATATATATATATATATATATATATATATATATATATATATATATATATATATATATATATATATATATATATATATATATATATATATATATACAGGGTGTCCCAAAACGACCGCATAAACTCTGCACAGCTAGATTCCTCGTTAGGAGTACATAAAAACTGCCCAAAGAAGCGTTACTGTACGATCCATAGTTTACGAGAAAAATACGAAAAACAAAGTATGACGTCACTGCCGGTGCAAGAAAAAAACAATTTATTGGACATATCAACAACAATATTTGCATATCTTTCCAGACGATAATGTTTAAAACGTTCGCCGCGCATATCGCGTCATGCATACGCGCGTGCCATGGAATGACGTTAAGCCGCCGTTGAACTGGTATTTAAAAGGCTGCATCTTGCAGCTACCGGTCGTCTTCGTATGGTGGCCATGTACTCCGTTCGTGACTACTGCGACATGTACTTAATGTACGGCCGATGTAATGGAAATGCCTTACGAACTGCTAGGAAGTATGCCCGTCGATATCCGTCCCGCCGTCTTCCCGATGTCAACGTCATCCGTAGGCTGGACGACAGACTGCGAAATACGGAAGCGTCTTGCCAACAGCCAATCTTCACGATACTGGAAGACCGCGGAGCGGCCTGACGGTAGCACAGGCGGATGCAATACTGCAGCGGGTAGAAGAGACGCCCGAGGTAAGCACACGCGCATTAGCCCGTGAGATGACTTCGAGTAAAAGTACTGTGCACAGGCTTTTACGGTCTGAGAGGCTACACCCATTTCGGTACACAACCGTGCAAGGTCTGAAACCAGATGACTTTCAGAAACGCGTGGCCTTCTGTGAATGGCTGTTGCAGCAACAGAACACATATAATGGTTTCATTGCACATATCCTGTGGACTGATGAATCATGTTTCACTCGTGATGGGGTATTCAACCATCACAACAGCCATATGTGGTCCCAGGTCAATCCGCATGCAATCCGCCCGCAGAAACATCAGGAACGTTGGTCTCTTAACGTGTGGGCCGGCATACTCGGGGATCGCCTGCTTGGACCATATCTGTTGCCCGAACGGCTCTCGGGACAGTCGTACTTGGTGTTTCTCAATGAGGTTGTTGTCACTCCACCCAACTTTCAAATTAAATATTTCGAAGTGACACCGAACTTATAGGGTAAGCAAAATTCCTACCTCCATTGTCCCTGGGGAGCTCCTTTAAATGAAACAGATCCTGTGATGTTATTCTTTAGGTACTCATATAATATCGAGAAATATTAAAATGTTTAATTCAGATTACTAATGACACACACACAACTTTTTATATATATATGTATTAATTTAGACCAAAGTTACATACTTCCCGCCGTAAAAACGGGACTGAAAAATGTACTCACCAACAGGCGCCATATCTTAACATAATAATAATAAAAGAAAAGAATAAAACTCAAAATTTAATTGCGTGTTGCCAAACATCAAAAAGTTATCTAGCGAAATGTGGCAGGAGTCAACAAAGTTAAATCAAACAACGAGTGAAAACCATGGTAAACCATGGAGTCTGCGACATTCTCCCATCTTTGAGTTTTTTAATATCAATAAAAAAACTCAAACAATTGACTCGCTAAAAAGTCTTAAAAATCGAGTCTCTGGGGAAGTTTTAAAGTTCGTCCATACCGAGAATGAGGAATTGCACGAATGTTACATGTATCAGATATGTTGACTTCTAACGGATAAAGTCTTTGGATAGGTCTCATGAAGGTGCCAAAATGAGTCTTTACTTCCACCACACGAATTCTTCCGTCTTTACTTGGATAAGTCTTTACAACCTTAGACAAAGGTCAATTAAATCTCTTTACATCCTTATCACCAATTAACATGCAAATTCAGCTGTTTCTCTTTATTGAAACTTTCTAGTTGTATTTCTTTCAAAATTAACTTTTCTGCTTCTTCGAGTTCGGCAACTTCCAGTTTTCCTTTCTTTCGGTCGTTTTGACCTATCTTTAAATTTCCAGAAAATCGTAGAACATAGGCCATGATTCTTGTAATTTTACCAAAGGATTATATATCCTCGAAGAATTTAAATTTATTTATTTCTGAATTCATGGCAGAAGTAGCAGTCTTCCTCTTTTCAGAATTAACAACTTCAGTGTTCGGAACAATTTCAGATACTGGCCATTCTTTAGGGGGTAATGCCAACCAACTAGTTCCCTTCCACCAACGAGATTTCAACAGTTCTTCTGTACTACATCCCCTGGATGGAAGGTCTGCTGGATTCAGGGGTCCGGCAATATGTCGCCAATCTTCCGATTTAGTTAACTTTCTGATTTCTCGAACTCGATTGTAAACAAATGTGGCCCAGTTGTCATTTTTTGTTATCCAACACAACACGTTCATAGAATCTGTCCAGTATGTCGTAGGTACATCCTCAAGATTCATATCGGTTTTAACAGTGTCAACTAATCTAGCTCCAATTGAACACGCTAAAAGCTCCAATCTAGGGATACATATCTGTTTTAGTGGAGCTACTCGGCTTCTAGCTTGAATTAGCTGGCATGTTGTGCCTTTATCTGTTTGACACCTCAAGAAAACACAGGTTGCGTATGCTAATTTACTAGCATCGCAAAAGGTGTGCAAGGACAGGTCAGCTTCTTGTTGAAAGTCTGTTAACCTTTAGCTTACGGGATTCATTTTTGCCGATTGCCTCTTTAGAACGGGAGATTTCATACCCTCTATCTAAGAACGACCATTAAGGGGATTATATAAATATATATATATATATTAATTAAGATTATTATTTATTAATATTATTTATTATTATTTATTATTTATTATTTATTAATATATATATATATATATATATACACACTGCTGGCCACTGTAAATGCAACACCCTGAAGGAAACATGCAAATAACATGAAATTTACAACATTCATTAGCGGAGGTGATATGCAAATGATTAGGATTTCAGCGCAGACGCACATCACGCGCGCCTGTGGCACCACTTCAAAGCGCTATTTAAGGCTTGGAGATTTCGACGATTTCAAGTTCGGCAATTGTGTTTTTCTTGTGGTTTTTTCAAAAAAACGATCAATTATGCCTCGTCGAAAATAGCGATCATCTTTTGATCAAGTATCCGAGTTCGACAGAGGAAGGATAGTGGCCTACCGAGATTGTGGATTATCTTTCAGGGAAATCGGTAGTCGTGTTGGACGAAACCAAACAACTGTAATGCGGATATGTGATCGTTGGATGCAGGAGGGTACGACAGACCGGCGTGTTCGATCGCATCCACCTCAGCTCACCACTTCACGTGATGACAGGCAAATTGTGTGCATGGCAGTGACGGATCGCTCAGTCACATCACGAACCATAGCACAGCACATGCAGTCTGTGACGCATCATCCAGTGTCTGCGCGTACCATTCTACGCCGTTTACAGCAGAGTGGTCTGTCCGTAAGACGTCCATTGGTTTGTCTACCCTTGACGCAGAACCACAGACGTCTCCGCCACCAATGGTGCGATGACAGAAGGATGTGGACGGCAGAATGGAATGAAATTGTCTTTACTGACGAGTCACGCTTCTGTCTGCAACACCACGATGGTCGCATTCGAGTCTGGAGACACCGTGAAGAGAGGATGCTGAATAGCTGCGTTATGCACCGCCACACTGGTCCTGCACCGGGTATTATGGTATGGGGCGGTATTGGATATCACTCTCGCACACCTCTAGTACGCATTGCCGGTACTTTAAACAGCCAGCGCTACATCTCCGAGGTGTTGGAGCCAGTTGTCCTTCCTTACCTTCAGGACTTGCCCACAGCCATATTTCAACAGGATAATGCGCGACCACACGTGGCACGCATTGTCCAACGGTTCTTCGTCAATCGCCAGATTGAATTGCTTCCCTGGCCGCCTCGCTCTCCGGATCTTTCGCCGATGGAAAACATGTGGTCCATGGTTGCTCTACGATTGACCCAGATTCTATCCCCAGCTGCCACAGCAGATCAACTTTGGCAACGCGTGGAAGCTGCTTGGTCTGCTGTACCCCAAGAACTCATCCAAAGTCTCTTTGAATCAATGCCGAGGCGTGTGGCAGCGGTGATCTCCAACAATGGCGGCTACTCTGGCTACTGATTTTGGCAGGAACCACACTTCACAGAAGTCTATAAATTTAATCATTTGATACTTGGTCAACATGTTATCTACAAAATAAATTTTGTTTTGATATCTCTTGTCTTTCTTGGTGTTGCAATTTGGGTGGCCAGCAGTGTATATATATATTTATTGATTATATAAAATTGACATCTCAAGAAAACACAGGTTGCGTATGCTAATTTACTAGCATCGCAAAAGATGTGCAAGGGCAAGTCAGTTTCTTGTTGAAAGTCTGTTAAAAGATATCTTGTTATTCTGAGTTTCGGCAAATTTATCAACTCGTTTTTCCATCACTCGAACTTTTTCTTCGTTGACATAGGGAGTTCTGCATCCCACGTAACTTTGTTCTTCCAACATTCTTGCAAAAGTATTTTAGGCTGCAATGTTACGGGACAGGTAAAGCCTATCGGGTCGAAAATTCGATGGACAGCTGAAAGAATTTTCCTCTTAGTTACCGTTTCAGGGTTTCAGATCGATGGCTAGAGAATCTTCATTCAGTATCCAATTCAATCCTAACACAGGAACAATCTTTTGGTTGACCGTAACTTGCTCAGAGGAAGTCGGAGTGTGCTCCCACTCTCGGAGTTCGAATTTGCCCTCACTCAAAATAGCTTGCGATTCAGCAATCAATTTATTCAGTTCTTCTTTGCTGTTAACACTGCATACCAAATTATCTACATAAAATGACTTTAAGAGAGTATGTGCAGTTTCCCAATAATGGTTTGGAACATTCTTTAAGTGGAATTCAAAAGTGGCCCCTAAAAGAAATGGGCTAGATGATATCCCGAATACTACTCTTTTGTGTTGATAAACAGTCAGGTTTTCGTTTTTTCCCTCTTCGTTCCAAAGAAATCTTAAAAATGGTCTGTCACGTTCTTGTAGCCCAATCTGCAGGAAAGCTTTCTTTATATCCGCAATTACCCCAAATCTACCGTATCGAAACCTATTTATTATAGAGGGTATAAGCTCAATGAGATTCGGGCCTTTTTCCAAACATTCGTTGATCGATGGAGAATTTTTTTTTATTCGCAGATCCATCAAAAACTGGGCTAACCTTAGTGGTTGAGTTTTCCTTAAATACCGGTCTGTGTGGTAAATAATGTTCTTCGGCTATTTTTAGACAGAATTCAACTTTTTCAATTATATCTTCTTTCACCCACTCATTAAAACACTTCTTCGTAGTCGCGTAATTTTCGGATCCTTTCTAATGATTTGACGCAATTCACAAGTCTTTTTTCTGCTACCTTTCTGTAGCTAGTAAGAGGAGGGTGATCTTTTATCCACGGTAAATTTACCACGTAACGGCCTTCGTGATCTCTTTTAACATTTTGGAGAAAATGTAATTTCGCTGCCTCTTCTAATTCCTTTTTAGACTGATTTTCTCCAGAATCTCGAATACCTATTGTATCTAACTGCCATAATTCTGGGATATTCAAATCACTAATATATAGAGAGAGCAGAGTCTCACAGCATCTAGTTTTTCCTCCAGAATCTCCCATCAGCGTCCAGCCTAAACGAGTATGCATGGCAACCAGTCCCTCAGATATTTGCTTGACTTTACCGGTGAACAATCTTCCTGCAAAGTCAGCGCCAACTAATATATGTATTTCGTTTGGATCTCTTTCATACATGCAAGTATTTTCGTTAATAGAAATATCACTTACTAAAATGCCAGATTGTTTAATTTTATTGATATTCCCAGAATTACTGATTTTGGGTATCGCAACACAAATTCTTTCTTGATCCATAACATCTAACTCGCAGGAGAAACTCTTATCAATATTACTTATATTCACGCAATATTTTTTGTGATCTTCCTTTTTCTCAATTCCGCCAAATAGACCATGAACAACAGTTTCTTCTCCTAAACATCCTAATTTTAAAGCTACTGCCAGGAATTTACTGATATAAGATTTTACAGATCCACTGTCGAGTAATATTCTAACGTAATAATCTAAACCATTTACACTTACGCACACAACTAATGTCTGCAAAAACACTTGCTTCGAAAATGATTTATTAGCAAGTACGCTATCTATATTAATAAAGAGACAAGTGGAAGTCGAGATCACGTGACCGTAACGCAACCGGGCGGACCGATCTTCGAAAAAAAATGGCCGACAAATATACAGGAATCGGTGTATTTTTTTTTCTCATGAAAGTACATAAATGTTACATATTTGGAAAGAGCTTGGAAAACTGATAATTTTTTCTGCGTACACTTATTCTGTTAATTCAATAGTTTTAGAGATATTTGGATACTAATGAAGCGTCATCGCTCTTTGTCGATGTAAACAAAGGGTGATTCGTTCACAGCGTGATTCTCACTAAAAAATGAATCACTGAAATGAAATGTGTCATCGTGTCTTTTTATTTGAAAAACTAAATATTCAAATTGTTTAACAATAAAAAATACTTTATTGAAACTAAATAGATGTATACTGATTTTTGGTGGATTTACTGATTTTGGTGTGAAATGATTACATTTGGTATTTTTTTCGTTTCTGTATTTCTTGACAAATCTGGTTGAAACTTCGTATACTTATGTTTTGAAGCCTGGAGATAATTCTAATATAAGTTTGGAAGCTTTAAAATGCTTATATATAAATACAGTTTTTAAATATTTCATCTCAAGGCGTTGGAATCCATCATTCATAAGAACTGCCCATGCGCACCTAAATGTTACAACGTAAATAAACGCATGGAATAATGTTAATTAGTAGTTGTTTGGTGTTATTTAAAGTTAATTTTCTTATATTGCTACTTTTGTATTCTTTTCATTAATCCTTTTTTACTTGGTTAATTTTCAGTATACGAATTATCGTTGAAACTCTTTACCGTTGAAACCCCTATGTGACTTGTTAACTTATTTACTTTCTGAAATTTCGTTATTAGGTATTTTACAAAGTAATTTTTATTGAAATTTAGCTAAAATGCCGATAACTCTGCATAAAAATCTTAATGCTACTATTTTAATTTCCTTCTCACACATGATACAAATGACAGTTATTTTAAAATGCAAAAAATAATAGACGCAATTTTATGTTCCAATATGAAAATTTTCCCCGATTCGTCATTCATTTCCTTATAAAAACAGCCCCAAATAAAAAACTATTTATTATACACCAATTATTGATCCTCATTTCATTAACAATAGCATCTAAAACATTTCCTGAAAAATTTAACCAAGTAAAAAAGGATTAACGAAAAGAAAACAAAAGGAGTAATATAAGAAACTTAACTTTAAATAACACCAAACAACTATTAATTAACAATAATTATTTAAAGGGTTTTTTTTGGTGTTTTATGGTAAAATAGCACTTAAAAATTAAAAAAAGGAACAAAAACTTACCTGTAAATAGCATACTTTTTTTATAAATTGGTCAATTTGAAGTAATTTTTATTGAAATTTAGCTAAAATGTCTATAACTCTCCATAAAAATCTTAATGCTACTATTTTAATTTCCTTCTCACACATGATACATGACAGTTATATTCAAAATGACCTACAATCTTAAGAGAAAATTTTAAAATGCAAAAATAATACACACAATTTTATGTTCCAATATGAAAATTTTCCCCGATTCGACTTTCCTTTCCTTATAAAAACAGCCCCAAATAAAAAAAAAACTATTTATTATACACCAATTATTGTGCCTCATTTCATTAACAATAGCATTTCCTGAAAAACATTCATCTTCTAAAACATTTCCTGAAAATTTTATCAAATTATATACATTATTATGTGAGATATCATGATAACCGTAGAGATTTGTGCTAAAAAACATATTCTGAGAAACACACATTTTTGAACTCTCTGTGGCCATCTTGAGTACCGCCGCATATATTGGAATTAAGGATTAACGAAAAGAAAACAAAAGGAGTAATATAAGAAAATTAACTTTAAATAACACCAAACAACTACTAATTAACAATAATTATTTAAAGGTTTTTTGGTGTTTTATGGTAAAATAGCACTTAATAATTAAAAAAGGACCAAAAACTTACCTGTAAATAGCATGCTTTTTTTATAAATTGGTCAATTTGAAGTAATTTTTATTAAAATTTAGCTAAAATGCCTATAACTCTCCATAAAAATCTTAACCCGGCAGAAGTCGCGCACCCAACACTGACATTCGAGATCGCGCGGGGTGACTGAGTCACCCCAATCAGTTTTATTAAAATATGTGCTATAAATTTAAAAAAAACACTTTATTATACACAATAATTACAACATATCATTAATAAACTATACTTCTTTACTTAAGGAAACTTTTTTTCTATTTAAAGTACAATTCTATTCAAAAGAATTACATACCTTTTATCAGGGATCGGGAATTTACATACACTTCTGGCAAACATAGGAAGAATGAATTTTACATGTAAAATTAATCACATTTTTTGCAAGAAATTGTAGTTTTATTGTCCTTGGACCTTGGACATATAGCACATCGGCCTTTATTGGGTTTTGGTTTTTTTGATGGGCGTTTCTCTGATCCACTAGAAGTGGCTTCATCGATGTTTTCACGAAGCACTTTTCCATCTCTATGTGTGGCTGTATAAGAGATAATGCCAACATTTTTAGGAATTTTCAGCTATTTCTATATTGTAAGGGAGGGGTCTTTGTTAACATTAAGGCAACTCGGGCATTTATTGCAGCGACGTGCAACACGCAATAAAAAACGACCATCGGCCATCTGTTGGTTTTTCGAGCTCTTGAATATAATGATGACATTTCATCAACTTTGCCTACACCCCCCCCCCCTTTGTTGCATTATAAAATTTAATTATTTCTGGTTTCTTCTTATCATCACTTTCATCAATGGCGTCATCGCGATGCATAGTAGATAACAAAACTACACATTTTGATTTCTTAGGCACATATGATACTAGTGTTGTGTTCTTTTGAAATCCAAATATAGAAGAATAAACTTTCCTAGTTTTTGTTTCGACGAACTCGATGGGAATTTCAGCCTTGTTTCTCTTCAGGGTTCCTACAATTGTTAGCTTCTTTGATAAAAGTTCTTTCGCCCTAGGATAACTTGTATACCAATTATCCATTGTTATGTTTCTGCCTGATCCAAACAAAGGAGTGCACAGGCATTTAGTAATTTCAAATGTCGAATTTTCTTTTCTGAAGGGACCTTCCGGCTGTTGTCCTGTGTATATCACCATACTATAGCTGTAAAAAGTCCTAGAATCTACTAAGGCAAAGATTTTGATTCCATACTTCGCTGGTTTGTTTGGTATATATTGACGAAATGAACACCGCCCTCGAAACTTCTCTAATTTTTCGTCGATAGTAATATATTCACCAATATTATATGTCTTTTGACAATTTTCATTGAAATCGGCAAAAAAATCTCTCACAGCCGCCAGTTTGTCCACTTTTTTCTGAGCTTCACGATCGGTCACATTGTCTAACCGCAGGAATCTGAGAAGAAAAATAAATCTTCTGTATGTCATTGTGTTCCTTAAAATTTCAATGCCTGATCCATTAATAGACCACAAATCTTGTGCATTTGTATGCGATGATTTATGCAAGCCGCACAGATATAAAAGTCCAAAAGGGGCTCTGATTTCCACCTCATTTTTCCTCTTGGCATCCCGATCTCTGGTGTAATTTATCGATATTTTTTCAACATAAATATTTGTCCACTCTACTATGGACAGTATGATTTTAGTACTAAAAAAAAATTCCCAACTTTCTAGAGGATCTGTTATATTGCGTGCAATTTCTTTTACTCCTGGTAAATGAGTTATTATATTTTGAGAACACGTTTTCACTTTTTTATTTGGTTTTTCTTTCTGCCGAACTGTTTTATTTTTGCTGACAAAATTGCTTTCTTCTAAATCAGTATTTTCGACGTCTTCATCATTCTGTATATTTCTTCATCAGGTTCATTTTCGCTACCTTGATCAATTTCTTCTTCAGAAGACTCAACTTCATCCAACAGAGTTCTCAAACGTTCCATCTCTTTCTCATACTCCGTAAATTTAAGTTTTATGCCATTATCTATCAAATAACCGAGCAGAAAACAACTAAAACACTCCAGAGCACGAAGCTAAACTCCTTATAGTGAAAAATTTCGAAGCAATAACGGTCGCACGGGGAGACTGAGTCACCCCGTTATCACATGGATTCCAAGAACCGATTGCTTCTCGCAGAGAAAGGAATTGCACGTGCAAAATAACAATACCCTTTCCAAGGGGAGGGTCAGACAGGAGGATACTAAAAGGGTGATTGATTAACAATAGAAATTTCCCGTCAGGTTTGTTGATTTTCTACGCGTGGGGTGACTCTGTGCCCCGCGTGACCTCTCCGGGGTTAATGCTACTATTTTAATTTCCTTCTCACACATGATACATATGACAGTTATATTCAAAATGACCTACAATCTTAAGAGAAAATTTTAAAATGCAAAAATAATACACATAATTTTATGTTCCAATATGAAAATTTTCCCCGATTCGTCATTCCTTTCCTTATAAAAACAGCCCCAAATAAAAAAACTACTTATTATACACCAATTATTGTGCCTCATTTCATTAACAATAGCATTTCCTGAAAAACATTCATCTTCTAAAGCATTTTCTGAAAATTTTATCAAATTATATACATTATTATGTGAGATATCATGATAACCGGAGAGATTTGTGCTAAAAAACATTCTGAGAAACACACATATTTGAACTCTCTGTGGCCATCTGGAGTACCGCCGCATATATTGGAATTAAAGATTGGTGTACCTATTATGCTTCTTAGGAATTTGGATCCACCTTCAAGATTAAGTATAAAGAGATTGATGAAGAACTTTATAGAAGCGACTATAATAAGTGAATAAGCCGCAGGCAAAGATAACTGTCATATGTATCATGTGTGAGAAGGAAATTATAGAAGCAATATAATTTTGTGCAGAGTTATAGGCATTTTAGCAAAATTTCAATAAAAATTACTTCAAATTGACCAATTTATAAAAAAAGTATGCTATTTACAGGTAAGATTTTTTTTCATTTTTAAGTGCTATTTTACCATAAAAGACCAAAAAAATCTTTCATTTTTTTTTTAAATTGACTCCGAACGTAGAATATTTATCTGAAATTTAGCTAAAACGCCTATCACTCTCCACAAAATCCTAATGCTAATAATTTAATTTCCTTCTCACACATGATACATATGACAATTATCTTCAAAATGGCCTAAAATCTAAGAGAAAATTTTAAAATGCAAAAATAATACACGCAATTTTATGTTCTAATATGAAAATTTTCCCCGATTCGTCATTCCTTTCCTTATAAAACAGCCTAAAATAAAAAAAAATACAATTATATCACAGAAATATTGCAAACAGTTGTAGACAGAAGCATAAAAAGAAAGAATATACAAATAAAGTAGTGCTATTTTACCATAAAAGACAAAAAAAATCTTGAAAACATAATTTTTTTAAAAAAAAATTGACTCCGAACGTAGAATATTAATCTGAAATACAGCTGAAACGCTTATTACTCTCCACAATATCCTAATGCTAATATTTTAATTTCATTCTCACACATGATACATATGACAGTTATCTTTAAAATGGCCTACAATCTACGTGAAAATTTTAAAATGCAAAAATAATACACGCAATTTTATGTTCTAATGAAAATATTCCCCGATTCGTCATTCCTTTCCTTATTAAAACAGCCCCAAATAAAAACTATTTATTATACACCAATTATTGTGCCTCATTTCATTAATAATAGCATCTAAAACATTGATGCTTTATTGCAGATATTCAGTTGCATGGGTTTTCCGAAGGAAATACAAACTGATCAAGGGACCTTATTTATGAATAACTTAACTGTAGAATTTTTACAGAGATTTGGAATAAAAACCATTAGAAGCTCTGTACACCATCCTCAGACTAATCCAGTCGAACGATTCCATAGGACCATCAAAATAATTTTGAGGGTGTTATGCATTAAAGCTGCTCCTGAATGGGAAAGACATGTTCCAGCAGCCCTATTTGCCTTAAGGACTGTCACACATGAAAGTACTGGATTCAGTCCTGCTGAGTTAGTACATGGAAGAAATCTAAGGTCACCGGTTACCCTATTGTACGAACAATGGTTGGAGCCAGATGAAGAAGGAAATGGAGTAGTTGAATATGTGTCTCAGCTAATCAATCGAATGAAGAGAAGTCAGGAGTTAGCTGAAGAAAAAATGGAAGAAATGAGAGACAAACGAAAAAATGGTATGATCGAAATGCTGTTAAACGAGTATTTCAAGAGGGAGACTTGGTGTTGATCTTATCCACTTGTAGACCAAATAAGCTGGCAGTTCAGTGGAAAGGACCTGGCAAAATTTAGAAGTTGTCAGAAACAAATTACGTTGTTAGCTCAGAAGGAAGACAAGAGAAAAATCAAGTTTATCACATTAACATGCTAAAACCGTATTACAAACGGCCAGGGCTTGTGAACATCTTATGGGGTTTAGATGACAACGAACCTGCGGAAATTGAAGATGATTTTCAGAAGATTGAATCGGATCCTAACATATTCGATTTCAATTAAATAAGAGAGAGTAGTGCTTTAGATAAGCTTTTAAATGAAAAATGGCAAGAACAATTGCAGAAAATATTGGTAGAAAATGCCAAATTGTTTTCTAACAACCCAGGGAAAACAAACGTCGTCGAACATGACATAGAGCTAATGAGCGATAAGCCTATTCGAATGAAACCCTATCGCATGTCACCTAGACAAAATGAGATATTGCAGTTAGAGATCCAGAAGATGTTGCAATACAAAATCATTGAACCGGGTGAATCAGATTATACATCACTCATGATATTAGTTGAGTCACCAGGACGAGATCCTCGACCTTGTATAGATTACAGGAAAATCAATGAAGTTACTAAGACCCAATACTTTCCATTGCCTAACATAGAGCAAAGAGTCGAAACAGTTGCTGCAGCAAAGTACATTACTTTGTTAGATCTAACGAAAGGATATTGGCAGATTCCTTTAAGTATGAAGGCCCAGAAAATAGCTGCATTCACAACCAACTTTGGGGTCTACCACCCGTTGAGAATGCCGTTTGGTCTGAAAAATACCCCATATTATTTTAGCAAAATGATGTCAGACTTGCTACATGATTGTGAAAACTTCGCAATACCTTATTTAGACGACATTGCTATATTCTCTAAAACTTGGGAAGAACACTTAGAACATTTGAAGAGGGTTCTTGACAAAATAAAAAGGGCTCAATTAACCATCAAGCCCAAGAAATGTAAATTTCCTCAAAAAGAAGTCCAGTACCTGGGACACCTTATTGGGGAAGGGAAAAGATCACCAGCAGAGTTAAAAGTACAAGCAGTCCGAGGATTCCCTACTCCGACTTGCAAAACAGAGGTTCGAGCTTTCCTTGGCTTAGCGGGATACTATCGACAGTATATTCCCATGTGTTCAGCTATCGCCGCCCCTTTGACGGAGACCCTCAAAGGAAAAGAACGGAAAGGGAAGATAAAATTGAATAAAGCTTGTGAAGATGCTTTCCGTATATTAAAAGAAAGATTGTCAAGCAAACCAGTGCTTTATGCACCTAACTACCAAAAAGAATTTCTGTTGCAAACTGATGCATCCGACACCGGTCTAGGCATAATTTTAGCACAGATCGACGACCAGCGAGAAGAACATCCGATTCTATATATGAGTAGAAAACTCAAACCATCAGAGTGGAAATATTGTACCACTGAAAAAGAGTGTGCGGCTATAGTGTATGCAGTGAAAAAGTTACAGTGTTATTTAGATGGTCATTTACCGTTCATAATACAGACCGACCACAACCCACTGGTGTGGCTCAAAACTCATGCCGGGAACAACCAGAGACTTTTGCGATGGGCCCTGGCGTAACAACCATTCAATTACAAAATTCAATACAAGAAAGAGAAAAATCACTGCAATGCAGACACCTTAAGCCGGCACCCATATCCTACTTAATTTATATTAAATCATGTGACTTTGTAATGTGTATAAAAATTTGATCCCTTGTGTAAACAAATTTGTTTGGTATTAGTTATAAGTTGCCGGAATATATGTATTTAACTGCACTAATTTCGAGTCTCATGTTTAAGTAATTCTTTATGTAATAGTATTTTGAGGTATTCTGTTTAAAATTGTTTGAATTTGTTTAAATTGTATATGATTGCAAAGAATTATATTATGTTGTAACTGGTTCATTGTGAAGTGCTATTGGGGGTAATCTAAATTGTTAGGGACTTAATAGCATTAGGTAAAATTCAAATAGGGACTTGGCACAGTACCGTATTAGGAAAAGAGGTGTCTTTGTCTATGGCAAATTGAGAGCTTATTTCCTGAACATTATGGAAATGAGACATCTGTTGCCTTGAGCATTTGAACTAGTAACAAGCATGAACTTATCCTGAGTTCGGACAAGTTCAACACTGGAGGGGGGAGGAGTTTGTGACAACGCAAGATTTGAAAATTGAAAGCCATAGCTCGCGACTAGATGGCGGGACAGTTGACGAAGATTGTTAACAATGGCGTTGGGAGTTTTTTCCACGCGCTGGGAGTTTTTTCCGCGCGCCGAGATTTTTCTATCTCAGCTCCGCGCGCTGAGATGTGATTGTAACTGATATTTAAAATGTTGTGTTCTTTTTGTGGTTAATAAAATTTGCATGTGATGTCAATCGTCCATGCTTAGTGCTTTTCGCCTTACACAGTGGATTTCAGTAATAGTGAGCCAACCGGCCAAGCTGTTACAATATATATAAATAAGAAATAGATGATAGAGAAAACCAGAAATAGCCCTAAAGCTACTTGCAGCCAGGAACAAATAACATGAAAAGAAAAGTATGAAAGAGGTTTTAGACAGCATCTCTTCATCAGCGGTGTCAATACTGTCTAAAAACCAATGGATTGTTTCCGATGAGTATGATCTATACAATAAACACAGATATACATATATATATACACGTGTGTGTGTCTGTGTGTATGGGCTCTATACACAACTCGCCTTTTCTCCCTTTTACGACCGCAAAATATGTTAAAGTATGATTCATCCAGTTTTAAAGATTCTATTTAGAAGAATTTCACTCTATTAACCTTCTTACCTAACGAATTAATTTATTTTTCTTGTTCTTGTATTCGACTTCATAGTAGAATGGTTCCACTTTGAAATTTAGATTCGTTTTGCCTCTCCATAGTAATTTTTGAATTCGTGGAAACTAACTACTTAACACTTTGTCAGTGAGATTTTTTTATAGTCTGATACTCAAAATCTAAGACAATTGAAACAATTGACATCAGGTAGGGAAAAACTACAAAGTTTTTCCTCATTCATTTAATTCGTAGGTATACTTTTTCAACAAAATGAAACCAAAATTTTCAGTGTCACAGTTTTTTAAAAATATGTTTGCACCATACACGCATACAAAGTACTAATTTTATCTCATTGACAAAATTAGTACTTTCCGAAAGTAAAAATCATCGGCAAAAATCCTCGTATAATGGACAGTTTCTTACCTTGCTCATTTCTTGGGGTGCAATGCTGACGATGCAGATAACGGGTAATCAGTATTCGCTACACGCGGTTGAGTCAGACACGATTAACACAGCGTCGATAATTTAATACTTTAATTGACTAATATGAAATTTAATAAAACTCTCAGCAAAACAACTATAGATAAAAAAAATTTTCAGTTAGTCTCCTCTAACGAAACAACCGCGGGTTATTAACGTAGGATTACTTATCGTCGCTTGCCTCTCTTGTATATATATATATATATATATATATATATATATATGACAGGCAGCGTGTTTGCTCCTGTGTAGATTCAGTTTTATGCAGTCACGTCCATTGTTGAATTGGGCGAGTGGTAGGCCTTTTAAAGAAATAATCCAACTCGTATTAACTCTGCCTTTATTAAACATCGTAAGCTGACCACTCTCCAGGTTGATTTCCGCGATTCGCCATTTTATAATCTACTCGGCCACGACTGCCGCGAGCTTCCGCTCTCAACGAGATTTTCCTCCAATCTGGCGCGTAAAACTCAATTCCCTCCGAGCGCCTGCTGTACGCGCATGTGCAGACTTCAAACTTTTTGCCCTCTGAACTTCAATACTGCTGAACATGTAATTTTGACTTCGCACCCAACCTTTATATTTCTAAAAATAAATCTTCTAGCCTTGAATTATTCGCTTTGCGCTCAAGTCGCCTCTAAAAGAGGATTTTCCCCACAGCAAAATACACGCGCTTTGTAAATGAGATATTAGATTCTTATTATTTTAAGCCCCCTTTTCCCGTACTTCTCAACTATATTTTGACAGTTCAATTATGTTTTGACAACTTTCCCCCCGTCCCTCTGAAGGCATGCAGACAAAGAGTAGCTAATTCTCTGCATCACGTCCTCAGAAGAAAAAAACAACTAAAGTTAAATTAATTAATCACAACTGATAATTGCCGTGCAGGGCGGTACCTTCCCCACACAACAACTTAGAGAAACCCAACAGCATTATTCCTAAATTTTCCCCTAAAACCCTTACATTACTCTTATATCTATTCTGGATGACCTGGAGCAGTGGTTTTGTAAAAATACAGTGCATATTCATAACAACTTTACATCGAAATGGTCTTGAGTCTTGAAAAAAAATATATGTAATCATTGGTAAATAAAAACAATAGGAAACAGAGGTATTATCTGAAAAATCTCACTTAACATACAAAAATATATCACACAAGCCTATTAAAATATTATTCGCAAATTTCACTGGTCACTTGGACGGTTATTATAGTCTATATAAGTAAGTCTCTACCTTACCAGATGCTTACTCTGATCCTGAGAGGAAAATAGTTTACAGTTATACAATCTGTCCACTCACTCTCACAATTTTAAACAGTTCCAGTTTAAATCAGTTACAGATATATTTAGGCTTATTACATAAATTATGGTGGAATGTGAAAATAGACATACATGAAAAAGAACAATTAGAATTATAAAAAAAAATAAACTGGCGCGGTTGACCGACGTGTTTGGAGGCCTCCTTGACAAGGTTGTCCCTGTAAAAAAAATACTCAGAGACACAACATATTAATAATTGACAAAGAAAGAGAAATTTTTATCAATTACCCATGGGAATTTTCTCATTTACCTCTATTTACTGAATATCACAAAAAATTTTACATCAATTCAACTATAACTTATTTTTCATTTAGAGTTCTTTTACACCTTCGACTTACATATGAAATTCAAACATATGAAATTATATATGAAATTCAAAATACTCTACATATTATTTATACTTCACAATTTTTCCATAACACAAAAGCTCTGATTCAAATTTATCACAATTCAAAGTTATCAAACATTTTATAATTTACACTTCTTTTACCTTAATATTTCATAATGATAGATTCATTATGTAAAACAATTCACTTCTGGTACTGGTGTACCACTCCTTCATCTGTGAACATTCTGTTTAATTCAAGGTGTATGTTTTTGTTTGTGTGTGTTTGTGTAGATGAGTGAACAAGTGCTTAGTTGGGTCAGAGGAGAGCAGGTTCAACAATTTCCCACCGTCTTAACCACAACTGACAACTCTAAACAAAATTTAGAGTGAAAATTTGGTGCGTTTAGTGCATGACACTGAAACTCTAGGTTGGGAAAGGCTCAAAAGAGATCAGTATTCACTCACTGACTCCAGAAAAAGGAAAGGATTTAACACCCAGCCAACCAAGAGGAAAAGGGTAATCCGTTCACTCATGAATTCCAATGGGGAAAACATGAGTCAACAGAAACCTGAAGGAAAAGGGAGGACAAAGGAGCGGTCTTCCCACAGCCTGTCTTTGGTCATTATTTTGTTTATCTTGGATTAACTCAGCACCTAAAGTGACTGACACGTAGAATTGCTTATATACAAATGATTAGGTAATTGGGATGACTTCCAACGCGTGGGTAGAAGTGGGTGATAGTATAGACTTCAAGAAAGAGGGAAATTAAAAAAGGTAAAAGAATTAGACTTGTCATAATTGGGCAAATATCACATACAGTTCAGCTTTAAGACAATTCAAAACATTATAAACTAGTGATAAACATTTCAACATACTCAGATTTTGTAGATTTAGAAAAAGTTCTTTCAACAGTTATTTAAATTTTTTAACTCATATCATACAATTGTTAAAGTCAAATAAAAATCAATACAAATCATATTATAGCTTTACCTTAATTTCAGAAATACAATTTAATTTTCATAGTTTTATTATTAACATTCAAAATTCACAATTTCAATTTTATTTGCAATTAGTACAAAACTTTCCTTATTTTCCCCCCTCCCCCCAAGAAATGCTGCAGGAACTGAAATTTATTTTAATTTAAACTCATTTTGTGGATGAAAATGTCTTAATCTTGTTGAATGTACAATGTCGGTGGCTTTTCCAGTATATTGATTTGGTCTGTTAATTTCAAAATTTACATTAGATAGTTGATTTAAAATTGTGTAGGGGCCTGAATAAGGTGGATCTAGTTTTCTTGAATTTGGGTATTTAAATTATTCGTACATCACTAGGTCACCAATTTTAAAATTTGACTGAACAAAATGTTTATCATATCTTTGTTTATAAATTTTATGGTGTTGAATAGTTCTTTGCACTGCAATTTTCCTAGCTTCCTCAACAGGTGGGTAATTTAATGAAGTTGTATTGGGCAAAGGTGAATCATATGGTAGTATTCCAAATAAAAGGTAGTTCGGGGAAAAACCAGTCACAGAATGGGGTTGATTATTGTATTCAGAAGTTACTTGTTCTAAAATTTTTGTCCAGGGAATTTTTTTCGAAGAAGAATTTACTTTACATCTTAATTTTGCTACTATTGTTTGATTACATCTTTCATTCTTCCCGTTTGTCTGAGGTCTATGCGAACTGGTCAATAATTGTCGTACATTGTGATGCTTCAAAAATTTCTTAAATCTGGAAGAAGTGAATGCAGCATTTCTGTCACTGAGTATTTGTTTTGGAACCTTAATATTGAAAACTTGTCTCAAGCAGTTTGTGTAAGTTTCACTGGTTACACTCTTTGAGGGGAATGTCCATACGTATCTGGTTGCATGATCAATTACAAGATGAAGATATTTTTTTGTTGAATTGTAATAATTGAAACCCCCAACAGTATCAACTGAAATTAAGTCAAATGGTTCATTCGCCACAGGCACTTGCTCCATCAGTCCAAATTTTTTCTGAGTTGATTTTTTATTCTTTTGACAGGTTTCACAACAACGAACAAAATTTGCTATGTCTACAATTATGTCTTGCCAATAGTAAATAGGGGAAATTAACTTTAACATCTTTTTTACACCTGGGTGACCGAACTTTTCATGAGCTGAATTTATTAATTTTACTCTTAGTGATGGCGGAACTACAATTTTGACTAAGTTTTTTTTTTTTTTACAGTTAAGACTCCATTATATTTTTTATACTTAATGTTATTTATATTATCATCCCACTGTCCTTTAATTATTTCATCTGTGCTTAGGAAATAACAATATTGATTAACAAAATGACTTACAGGGTTTCTGGATAACATATCAGCCTCATGATTGCATTTTCCCTTAATATACACTATATCATAATCATACATTGATAATTTTAATGACCATCTGAATAGCCTGCCAGTTAAATTCTTTACATTTTTTAGCCATTGTAATGCAGAGTGATCTGAATGTATTGTAAATTTCTGGCCATGTAAATAACAGTGATATTTGTCAATCGAATCAACAATTGTTAAGCATTCAAGCTCTGTTATGGCATAATTTTTCTCATGTTTTCTTAATTGTCTGGAATAAAAAGCTATTGGGTGTAATTGTCCATTTGGATGTTTTTGTTTCAAACTGCAGCTATTGCTTCTTGACTGGCATCAACGTACAAGTGGCATGGATAATTTGGATTACATAAAGTCAAAATTGGTTTTGAAATTAACTCATCTTTTAATTTTTGATATGACATTTGACATTCAGGGGACCAGTTCCATTTTACATCTTTCTTTAATAATTTGTTGAGTGGTAATCTTAACTTTGCATAATCTTGAATGAACTTTTGGTACACATTTATGGAACCTAAAAATCTTTGGAGTTCTTTTTCATTTTGGGGTGGTAACAATTTTTTTATTGATCTTTAAAATGGCCTACAATCTACGTGAAAATTTTAAAATGCAAAAATAATACACGCAATTTTATGTTCTAATGAAAATATTCCCCGATTCGTCATTCCTTTCCTTATTAAAACAGCCCCAAATAAAAACTATTTATTTTACACCAATTATTGTGCCTCATTTCATTAATAATAGCATCTAAAACATTGATGCATTATTGCAGATATTCAGTTGCATGGGTTTTCCGAAGGAAATACAAACTGATCAAGGGACCTTATTTATGAATAACTTAACTGTAGAATTTTTACAGAGATTTGGAATAAAAACCATTAGAAGCTCTGTACACCATCCTCAGACTAATCCAGTCGAACGATTCCATAGGACCATCAAAATAATTTTGAGGGTGTTATGCATTAAAGCTGCTCCTGAATGGGAAAGACATGTTCCAGCAGCCCTATTTGCCTTAAGGACTGTCACACATGAAAGTACTGGATTCAGTCCTGCTGAGTTAGTACATGGAAGAAATCTAAGGTCACCGGTTACCCTATTGTACGAACAATGGTTGGAGCCAGATGAAGAAGGAAATGGAGTAGTTGAATATGTGTCTCAGCTAATCAATCGAATGAAGAGAAGTCAGGAGTTAGCTGAAGAAAAAATGGAAGAAATGAGAGACAAACGAAAAAATGGTATGATCGAAATGCTGTTAAACGAGTATTTCAAGAGGGAGACTTGGTGTTGATCTTATCCACTTGTAGACCAAATAAGCTGGCAGTTCAGTGGAAAGGACCTGGCAAAATTTAGAAGTTGTCAGAAACAAATTACGTTGTTAGCTCAGAAGGAAGACAAGAGAAAAATCAAGTTTATCACATTAACATGCTAAAACCGTATTACAAACGGCCAGGGCTTGTGAACATCTTATGGGGTTTAGATGACAACGAACCTGCGGAAATTGAAGATGATTTTCAGAAGATTGAATCGGATCCTAACATATTCGATTTCAATTAAATAAGAGAGAGTAGTGTTTTAGATAAGCTTTTAAATGAAAAATGGCAAGAACAATTGCAGAAAATATTGGTAGAAAATGCCAAATTGTTTTCTAACAACCCAGGGAAAACAAACGTCGTCGAACATGACATAGAGCTAATGAGCGATAAGCCTATTCGAATGAAACCCTATCATCGCATGTCACCTAGACAAAACGAGATATTGCAGTTAGAGATCCAGAAGATGTTGCAATACAAAATCATTGAACCGGGTGAATCAGATTATACATCACTCATGATATTAGTTGAGTCACCAGGACGAGATCCTCGACCTTGTATAGATTACAGGAAAATCAATGAAGTTACTAAGACCCAATACTTTCCATTGCCTAACATAGAGCAAAGAGCCGAAACAGTTGCTGCAGCAAAGTACATTACTTTGTTAGATCTAACGAAAGGATATTGGCAGATTCCTTTAAGTATGAAGGCCCAGAAAATAGCTGCATTCACAACCAACTTTGGGGTCTACCACCCGTTGAGAATGCCGTTTGGTCTGAAAAATACCCCATATTATTTTAGCAAAATGATGTCAGACTTGCTACATGATTGTGAAAACTTCGCAATACCTTATTTAGACGACATTGCTATATTCTCTAAAACTTGGGAAGAACACTTAGAACATTTGAAGAGGGTTCTTGACAAAATAAAAAGGGCTCAATTAACCATCAAGCCCAAGAAATGTAAATTTGCTCAAAAAGAAGTCCAGTACCTGGGACACCTTATTGGGGAAGGGAAAAGATCACCAGCAGAGTTAAAAGTACAAGCAGTCCGAGGATTCCCTACTCCGACTTGCAAAACAGAGGTTCGAGCTTTCCTTGGCTTAGCGGGATACTATCGACAGTATATTCCCATGTGTTCAGCTATCGCCGCCCCTTTGACGGAGACCCTCAAAGGAAAAGAACGGAAAGGGAAGATAAAATTGAATAAAGCTTGTGAAGATGCTTTCCGTATATTAAAAGAAAGATTGTCAAGCAAACCAGTGCTTTATGCACCTAACTACCAAAAAGAATTTCTGTTGCAAACTGATGTATCCGACACCGGTCTAGGCATAATTTTAGCACAGATCGACGACCAGCGAGAAGAACATCCGATTCTATATATGAGTAGAAAACTCAAACCATCAGAGTGGAAATATTGTACCACTGAAAAAGAGTGTGCGGCTATAGTGTATGCAGTGAAAAAGTTACAGTGTTATTTAGATGGTCATTTACCGTTCATAATACAGACCGACCACAACCCACTGGTGTGGCTCAAAACTCATGCCGGGAACAACCAGAGACTTTTGCGATGGGCCCTGGCGTTACAACCATTCAATTACAAAATTCAATACAAGAAAGAGAAAAATCACTGCAATGCAGACACCTTAAGCCGGCACCCATATCCTACTTAATTTCTATTAAATCATGTGACTTTGTAATGTGTATAAAAATTTGATCCCTTGTGTAAACAAATTGTTTGGTATTAGTTATAAGTTGCCGGAATATATGTATTTAACTGCACTAATTTCGAGTCTCATGTTTAAGTAATTCTTTATGTAATAGTATTTTGAGGTATTCTGTTTAAAATTGTTTGAATTTGTTTAAATTGTATATGATTGCAAAGAATTATATTATGTTATAACTGGTTCATTGTGAAGTGCTATTGGGGGTAATCTAAATTGTTAGGGACTTAATAGCATTAGGTAAAATTCAAATAGGGACTTGGCACAGTACCGTATTAGGAAAAGAGATGTCTTTGTCTATGGCAAATTGAGAGCTTATTTCCTGAACATTATGGAAATGAGACATCTGTTGCCTTGAGCATTTGAACTAGTAACAAGCATGAACTTATCCTGAGTTCGGACAAGTTCAACACTGGAGGGGGGAGGAGTTTGTGACAACGCAAGATTTGAAAATTGAAAGCCATAGCTCGCGACTAGATGGCGGGACAGTTGACGAAGATTGTTAACAATGGCGTTGGGAGTTTTTTCCACGCGCTGGGAGATTTTTCCGCGCGCCGGGATTTTTCTATCTCAGCTCCGCGCGCTGAGATGTGATTGTAACTGATATTTAAAATGTTGTGTTCTTTTTGTGGTTAATAAAATTTGCATGTGATGTCAATCGTCCATGCTTAGTGCTTTTCGCCTTACACAGTGGATTTCAGTAATAGTGAGCCAACCGGCCAAGCTGTTACAATATATATAAATAAGAAATAGATGATAGAGAAAACCAGAAATAGCCCTAAAGCTACTTGCAGCCAGGAACAAATAACATGAAAAGAAAAGTATGAAAGAGGTTTTAGACAGCATCTCTTCATCAGCGGTGTCAATACTGTCTAAAAACCAATGGATTGTTTCCGATGAGTATGATCTATACAATAAACACAGATATACATATATATATACACGTGTGTGTGTCTGTGTGTATGGGCTCTATACACAACTCGCCTTTTCTCCCTTTTACGACCGCAAAATATGTTAAAGTATGATTCATCCAGTTTTAAAGATTCTATTTAGAAGAATTTCACTCTATTAACCTTCTTACCTAACGAATTAATTTATTTTTCTTGTTCTTGTATTCGACTTCATAGTAGAATGGTTCCACTTTGAAATTTAGATTCGTTTTGCTTCTCCATAGTAATTTTTGAATTCGTGGAAACTAACTACTTAACACTTTGTCAGTGAGATTTTTTTATAGTCTGATACTCAAAATCTAAGACAATTGAAACAATTGACATCAGGTAGGGAAAAACTACAAAGTTTTTCCTCATTCATTTAATTCGTAGGTATACTTTTTCAACAAAATGAAACCAAAATTTTCAGTGTCACAGTTTTTTAAAAATATGTTTGCACCATACACGCATACAAAGTACTAATTTTATCTCATTGACAAAATTAGTACTTTCCGAAAGTAAAAATCATCGGCAAAAATCCTCGTATAATGGACAGTTTCTTACCTTGCTCATTTCTTGGGGTGCAATGCTGACGATGCAGATAACGGGTAATCAGTATTCGCTACACGCGGTTGAGTCAGACACGATTAACACAGCGTCGATAATTTAATACTTTAATTGACTAATATGAAATTTAATAAAACTCTCAGCAAAACAACTATAGATAAAAAAAATTTTCAGTTAGTCTCCTCTAACGAAACAACCGCGGGTTATTAACGTAGGATTACTTATCGTTGCTTGCCTCTCTTGTATATATATATATATATATATATATATATATGACAGGCAGCGTGTTTGCTCCTGTGTAGATTCAGTTTTATGCAGTCACGTCCATTGTTGAATTGGGCGAGTGGTAGGCCTTTTAAAGAAATAATCCAACTCGTATTAACTCTGCCTTTATTAAACATCGTAAGTTGACCACTCTCCAGGTTGATTTCCGCGATTCGCCATTTTATAATCTACTCGGCCACGACTGCCGCGAGCTTCCGCTCTCAACGAGATTTTCCTCCAATCTGGCGCGTAAAACTCAATTCCCTCCGAGCGCCTGCTGTACGCGCATGTGCAGACTTCAAACTTTTTGTCCTCTGAACTTCAATACTGCTGAACATGTAATTTTGACTTCTCACCCAACCTTTACATTTCTAAAAATAAATCTTCTAGCCTTGAACTATTCGCTTTGCGCTCAAGTCGCCTCTAAAAGATGATTTTCCCCACAGCAAAATACGCGCGCTTTGTAAATGAGATATTAGATTCTTATTATTTTAAGCCCCCTTTTCCCGTACTTCTCAACTATATTTTGACAGTTCAGTTATGTTTTGACATATATATATATATATATATATATATATATATATATATATATATATATATATATATATATATATATATATATATATATATATATATATATATATATATATATATATATATACATATATATATATATATATACATATATATATATACATATGTGTGTAGATATTGTATGCTGTGCTTACAATATCTACAGAGCTTACTGGTGTATAGAAGAAAGATAGTGGTAGGAGGATCGCTGTAACTGATGGAAAGACAGATCGGTTGTGTCGAAATGTCAAAATCAGGTGTATGCGTCATCGTCAGTAATATATAAAGTCATGAAATTCGAGAACATAGTGCCAAAGATGGAAAAATGCACTACAGTCGCTGTCTTGATCGGTATAAAAATGACGTAGTCGATGCATAAAAAAAGACAGTCGATGTTAATTTAAGCGGCAGAGACGACGCCACTTCCGGCCCATGAGGATATTGATTTTCATTTTCTGCAAGAACGGTAACCTGAATGAAAAGTGAAGAGTTAAGACTTTATCAGCTAAACCGTGAATGAATCAAAACCTATTCACTAATTCCATATGATAACACTATTTATCATTTTTCATTTGAAATCTATAAACCTTTTACTTACATCCTCTGGCGGTAAAAGAAGACTTGGGCAGTTGTAACGTTGGCCAATTGCTTCCACTTTAATATGCATTCTATGCCCTCACGGCTAAGAGTGCTTAGAATGAATGCATATTCCCTGATTCGAATGAGGTATAGATTAATATCCGTCATGTCTACTTCCTCATCCTGCAGCAGTTGGCGCCAAGTCTGTCTCAAGGAAATTTGCTGCGCACGAAACCACTGCTGTATGTCAATCATAGCCTCGGGATGATCCATTTCGTTGAATGTTTTTTGTACTTCACACTCAAACAAGGCGCATTGGTACATACAGCTGGAAAGGAAGTAAATATTCGTCATACTTTCATATAAAAACTATTAATTTAAAAAAATTAACTTTGTTCATCTTAATTTCATTCAGATGCATGTGCCATGTTTCTCGAGGTTCTCTAGAAACTACACTCCACGCCAAGTTCATCGGTTAATTGTAGATCACAAAGAATTCAACCTAATTTCAAATAATGGCCGAAGTAAAGTTTTATTTTAAGAGAATCAAATTAAATACACTGGAGGAGGATTGAGAGCAAAAGCGTCCCAAACATGCTCGATAGGATTCAGGTCCGTTGATCGAGATGGCCACTCCATGCACTGAATTGTTTCCTGCTCAAGATAAGCATCTACGATGAGAGCCCTGTGCGGTCTCGCTTTATCGTCCTGTAACACGAAAGTATCACTAATTGCCCCGGCATAAGAGTGCACATAAGCATCATGGATGCCATCTCTATAGGTGTGAGCATTCACATTTCCACGGGGAAAGACATGGAGGTCTGTGCGTCCACCCAAAGAGATACCACCCCGAACACAGATACTGCCTGATCCGTATGCATCTCTTTCACGAATGTGTGATGGATGAAAACGAGTTCCAGGTTCTCTCCAAATCAAAATACACCTACTATCGCTTTGGAGACTAAACCTGGACTCATCCGTAAAGAGAACATTGATCACGCGTCCAGTGGACATGTTGACTGCCCACTGCAAACGTTCCCGCCTATGGCGTGACGTGAGCGGGACGCACATGGCTGGTCACCTCGCAAGAACACCTTCGTGAAGCCTTATACGCATGGTTGACGTTGATACCAACCTTCCAGAGCTTGCAGCGAGGGAGGACTGAGTTCAGACGGAGTTGCGGTTCTATTCCTTCGTGCGCATAATGACAAATATCGGTCATCGGCACTCGTCGTAGCGTATGGCCGTCCTTGGCTGAACCTCCTGGATGCTGAATCCGTGGTTAGAAATTGTTGCTAAAGTGTATGAATCACAGACGGACTCACATTTAGCCTTCTGGCCATTTCTGTCTGACTTTGTCCTGCCTCTAGTCTCCCAATAGCTCGTCATCGCAGTTCTTCGGTCAAATGATGCCTGGAGGTCATTGTTACAATTTGGCTATGCTAGATGTCTAATCTCAGCCTCACAGCGACAATTACCGCCTTGCTCTGAGACATACACTTTTATGCTCCTCGCAAACGACGTATTCCGACTGCAGCGCCACTATTTTGCATAATGTAGTATTGTTCAGCACCTTTTACTTAACAACATATTCAAATCTTAAACAGATTGGCCTAGTTTTGAACGTGTGATCCATCTTTTTGTGATCTAGACGCATCATCTTTTTGTGATCCATCTTTTTGATAACTAGTGTATTTCAACTCTTTCAACCTATTCATTGTTCAAGAGTCGTAAGGCATCCCGCCCCCCATTATTTTACAAATAATTCCTTTTTGAACAAAGAATGCACTTATGACAAAAGAATGCTCTGATCACAAAACTTTTGCTGATTTGTGGGGTCAGAGTCCGACTTGGTTAGGTACCACCACAATCTGACCGAGCGCCCACAGGGTTACGGGGGGATCGTACCTTCCCCACCCACTGACCGCAAAGAAGGACTTTCCGGTTTACGGATTTAACGTGCCCATATCCGGCCTAGACACGAAGGCATTTAATCCCTTAACGATCGCTTAATTTTCAAGAAAACGGTAATAAAAGTGCTTATTTTTTCCAGAGGATTCCATTTATTTCTTTATCTGCCACATCTTGTTTAAAAGACCCATCCCCAATTACATTATAAATAGTCTGGTGCTGCCATCTGATATGTAAAATAAGAAATAAGAATTTTTCAGGGTAAATAAAATGGATTGTTTTAATCTTTTTGGTGAGTTACTTTTAAACACTCCAACCCGGAAATATCACGGGCACCATATATAGAAAGCGAAACCTCACCCCGTAATTTTGACGGGAGCGAGGAGGAAGGGGTTAATGACGCTTGTCGGGATTCGATCCGAGCAACCTCAGTACCGAAAGCTGAAGCTCTACCACTAGGCTACTTCGGGTCCAGAGCTCCGTATAGGCTGACCATCAGTCTCCATCTTGTTTCCCCATCTCACGAATGGCATCGGTGTTAAACATCAGAAGAAAACATCGGTGTTAAAATCTCCCCTGTTCAGCTATTTTAAAATTCAGGTTTCCTTTCTCACCCATCTGATAGGTATCACATGTACATGCCAACGTACATGTCAAGCTAAAAGGATTCTCGAGAGAACAGTTTAAAGGTCAATGCAATCTACTGGAGGTATAATTGAGTTGTTCATTGCACAAATCGATTAACTCCACTCTTTGAAATATCTTAAATTTAAGTGTCAAAACACTTGGTTCAGTCATAGCTTTTTATATTTATAACTAGCTGTGATCGGACTTCGCCCAGCTATCGAATAACTTGACACTCAAATCACAGTTCACTTGAATTTAAATTTTTTTCGCTTTTAATTGACAAAAAATCTCCCAAAAAAACAGTACATCTTCAAATGATCTATTTATGATTAAAAAGTTTGAATTAAAAGTATGAAAAATAGAAAAATAATTAAAAATTAGACGTAGGATGAAGCATTTCTTTTCAGTGATTCATTTTTTAGTGAGAATCACGCTGTGTTTACATCATAAAACAAGGCGGTTACGTTTTGTTCGGTGGAGTATGCATTTAGAATTGAAATATCTCTAAAACTATTAAAGTAACAGAATAAGTGTGCGCAGAAAAAAATTATCAGTTTTTAAAGCTCTTTCCAAATATGTAACATTTATGTACTTTCATGAAAAAAAAATACATCGATTTCGACATTTTCAAACATGGCCGAATTTCATAACGGATGCCATACGGGAAACGGTTTACCCGGAATCGTTCCCCGACCGACAAAGTTATCCGTTTATTCATATGGATAAATTTCCCAAATAATAAAGATTAACACCATTAAACGACAAAAATTTTTTGTCTATTGAATAATAAATAATTTATTTCAAAGGCCATTTTGAGTATAAGTAATTATTAAGTTAGTTATATAATTAGTTATTATAGTTTATTATCCTTATACCATTGGGTATTGTTATAATATTTATTCGAATTTATAATATAAAGGAAATTTTAAAAAACGACGTACATTATTTCATCACATTTCTCCACTTTTTATTTTATGGAGTTAATCGTTTTTTGCATTGAACGGTTCAATTGCCCAGAATTTCGGGATGTGGAGAGGCATTTACATTTGAACTTCCCTCTCGGATGATCTTTCAAATTTCGATGAAATATATAAGGATCTGCAAAAACAGGGTATTTAAAAAAAAGACTCAAAAAGATACGAACGTTTCTGTAAGTGCCAAATCAAAATGGCTGTTTCATTAATTTAATGTATACACTTACTATACGACTTACTACATTAATTTAATATATACTTACAATTCGAATATTTCTTGCTTTCGTAAATCATCGTTAGTTTTCTTTTCAATCTTTTTGTTAGTATTAGGGCGCCTGAATCTGATCAAAAGAAACAAAAAATAAGAACTTTAGAAACTCGACACCCTTAATTTTCATTATTTCTAATAATGAGTTAATATTAACTATATCAAATAGTTAAAGCTAAAATAATGTTTGTCTTTTGCGCCTCCCTATGCCCTTCAACCGATCTGCTTAACCCTTTCAGGGGCAACGACCTCCACCGTTTACACGGTGCAGATTTTTTTCCTAAAGAATCTTTCAAAATTTTCCAATAAAAGGTTGCAAAATGTTTTTACTTCCTGAAACTGATAACAGATGGCAATACTAACCATTTTTCTGCTCATTTAAGTGGAATACATTGAATGCAAGTGAAAAAAAAGACTAGATTTTAGTGTTTGAACTGTGCAAACGACGCCTCTCAAAGGGTTAAAGTTTGCACAGATACTCTATGTGGATAATAGTCTACTTCAAATCATACCGCTACACCTTTCCCATGATTTCACAATGCCTCACAATATTTTGCGGCCGATGTATTTATATATTCATCTTGCCTTTAAGTTGTTTTCCCATGAATACTTTCTTAACCAGATGGCTATTCCTGAAGGTCAGCAGATGGTTTGTTTACTATGAGGAACAAGTACCATATCCTGTACCGAATTTTTATGGCGTCAAATTGAGTAATAACATTTTAAAAGGGATTTCATCGTTTACGCTCAGCTGATCTAGATTTAGTTTTAACGTAGGATTACGTTCCTCCATAACGGTCCTCCGGAGAGCAAAATTTCAGATGTCCTGCGGGGCGAGTTATGATTTTTGCAACGTGCCAAACCTAGTCTGTATCGCTTGGGCAAGCAGTAAACAGTTAAACAGAAAAGTACCAAAGTGCGTCAAAATTTGGACATGCGTACACACACACACACACACACACACATATATATATATATACATACATATATATATATATATATATATATATATATATATATATATATATATATATATATATATATATATATATATATATATATATATACATATGTTGTAGCGTGCTGGATGTATGGGGTTATTTTTCTCGAGATCTCACAGAGTGCGAGAAACACAGCTGCGTGTTATCGGGGCAGTTTTTGCCGGTTCCCACCGATTTTGAACACGTGGAGGATTAAAAAACGATTACTTGTTCCCCCGGCTAAAAATCCAGACATTCTAAGAAGACGGACCCCGTGTGCCAAGCCGAGAGGGAGGGTCTTGGTGTTTTTTTCAGGAGACGCTGCTTAGAATGCGCCCTGAGTGGACGTGTTTTTTAGGCTCCCGAGTTTTGGAGCCGAGCCCGGTCCTAGTGCGTGCGTTGTAAATCGGCAAGTAAATTAATTGATTATGTCGAAAGTGTCTAATGTTTAATTTTTTTTGTAAATAAATTTCATTGTTAAATTTCTGTTTTAAAAATTGGCTTCGCATTTTATTTAGGACTCTGTCTTTCTTTGTTATGGATCCAATAGTTGTGTATTTTTTTAAGAAAGCCTCAGAGACTAGCCTTAAACTTTTACCGTGACGCCACAATGTACATATATATAGATACATATATACATACAAAAGAGGTTAGCAACGATAAGTAATCCTACGTTAATAACCCGCGGTAATTTCGTTAGAAGAGACTACCTGAAATTTTTATTTTTTTGATAAAATTCCTGTAGTTTTGAAACATCGTTTTCCTACAATATTTTTTAAGATATTAAAAATTTTACCTTTTTTAATTGATTAATATATTAGGTATATTTTCAAAATAATAATTAAGCTGCTTTTTTTAATTCATTGGGAAGAGTTCCTTATCCCGTGCCGCTTGGCACAATTCAGTGAAAAGAATTTAGATTGCGCCAAATGCCATTTCCCTAATGAGAAATTTAGAAAACACCATTTAACATGGTTTTTAAAACTTTTCGCTTTACAGTTATGTATTAATATCAAAATTCATCTACAATTAACAAGATAACGGGCAAGACAACGTTAATATATTTTAATATGAAATATATTGAATAAAGTTGTTAATCTTGTTAATTGTGGCTGGATTTTAATATAAACAGTTGAAAGCTTGGCGAAAAGATTTAAAACTGAGAGAAATGGCGTTCTCCCAAATTTTTCATTAAGAGAAAATGTCTTTTTGCGCGGTTCAAGAGCTTTGTGCTAAATGGCGCTAAGAGGCAGAGGATTTGGAACTCTTCTCCTAATTTAAACGCTAATACTAAATTACTGCTATAAATTGAAACTCTCTCTTTTGAATTGTCAAATGTTGTTGCTCAGATACAATATCCTAATCATGTTTATATCTACAGAAAATTTGCTCATTTTCCGCATAATAAATGTATAATTTCCTATCAACAAAATGAGAAGACTAGCGTTTTGTAAAATAACTGTGTTAAATGATTTTGTGTCTTTCTCTACTCTGTAGATATGAAGAACATGATACGGTTTCATACTAAGCCTTTTTTTACGGCAAAGGCGTTTGAGTCTAGTTTCTGGGTTTCATAGAAAGAGCACTATTAGTTTTCACCCCATGATTCTTCAATTTGTAATGCCACATTGGCGTCATATCGCCACAGGTGACCGTATCATGACAGGTGAAGACCGTATCATGTTCTTCATATTAACCATTTACTCTAATGCATATTACATATTAGTATCCAAAAACTCACTATCTAGCCATCAATCGATTTTAAAACTTCAGATATTTTCGAAAAAAGGTATTAGTTGTACTTACAGACGTTTCAAGGCGCCGCATTTAGAGTTCATTTTTCAGTTTTTATTTAGCTTTCAAAATAGCTTAATCACAAAGTTTTTAAATAAGAAAAATCGCTCTCTTTTGCAACCTTCACGTTTGAAGTTTTAAGAGAATGAGAAAAAAAAAATAGAACGCCTCTTCAAGTCCTCTGTTACAGTAAAACAATAGTCTCAAAATTTATTTTTCAATTGTTTGGATTTATTTGTTTCAGTAATTGTTACGTGAATGAAACTGATTTTCTATTGTTTCAGCATCTAAACTGTAAACAAAAAATTGAAATACAATCATACGTTTAAAATAATATTTCTTAGAGAAACACGTTGTGCGCAAGGATAGTTTAAGAATTTCCAAGACAAGATAGCATAATATTTCATTGAAGAACCCTTGATGGAGAATCGATCTCACGGCCAACCATGGACTATTTATTGGATTTAACTGTATGAGGGTTTCTTTGGAAGCAGAGGAGTCATTTAAATTTTAGAAGTACATTCTTTTGGTAGAAACAAGCGAATGTTCATATAATGGAACCACAAGGGTTGGAGTCCGACTTAGCCAGGTGCCACCTCAATTTTGACCAAGCACCTCCAGGGGGGACATCTAGGGGAATCGGACCTTCTCCCACCCTCTCTGACCTCATATAAGTACCTTCACAAGTGTTATCCACGGTAAGGGGATAACACTTGTGAAATGGTCTCTATGGAAACGAGACCGCTGGCAATCTTGCAAAGGATGGTGTTTCTAGTCCATTAACCTCAGGTGTCGGCCTGACCTTTTCCGAAATATGCTCAAAAATAAAGATATCAAACCAGAAATTATGGTTGACTCCTCCGTCCCACTCCTGGTATTCTGGGAAATCTCCTGGTGGTGCCTACACAGTTAAAGGTGACAGAGCTGTCCAGGTCACTATCGGTAGACTCATGAGTGGACATATCGGGAGCCTTACTTTTATGAATGGACAGAAAACTTTTTGAAGTTGCACTAAATGTGCTTCAGCACCGACATCACCTGCCCACCTAGTGAACTGTGTGGGGCTACTACATGAGGACCTATTTACTACGCCTCTTCTCGTGTATGACTTTTTTGAGAGTCCACGACCTCTAGCCTTCGGCCAGACCTTGAGGAATAAGCCACAACAACAAGTGTTCTCCTTGTAACCAAGTTCTACAAAAACAGCGTAAACATGCTTTTAATATCAAAATTTCTCATTCCCCTATGTCTGAAATTATTTACAAATATTAACGTCCAAATTATGGTATCTCTTTATCTCTCTTTCCAGATATCAGTCCCTCGCCTTGTGCGAGCATCGAACCTTCCCTTCCGATGGAAGCCTGCCTCAGCCATCTTCATCTCGTAGTTGTTTTGCAGAGGAGTTAAGCTGGCGTGCCTGCTGTTCAACATGGAAAGCAAAAGAAGAAACATACTTCGATCATAACATCTTACGGTCGGAGGTAAAGCGGGAGTCTTCGACCTCCCCCCCCCCCCCCGCTAGGTACTCTGTCAACAACATGACTTTGACTTTCTTTCCAGATATCTTTATGGTAGAATCATTTGTCACTGAGTTATAAAATCATTCAAATTGTATGCTTTATGTAAACTAATTAAACGGAAAAAAATGGTATCACTGTTGTTTAGGCCTTGAAACTCTCAATATCACGTTTATATGGTCTAAATTTTAAAAATATATATAAAACAAACACCCCCTAAAATGAAAAGATATCGATTCCATTTCGTTAACTGATACGAAGATGATGATGATTAATCGATGCGAGCTTTTTTTTCTTAAATGAATAATATTTTTATATATTAAATTAATTGTGTGATGTCCACTTTACCTAAACAGCATTAAACATCATAATTGAAGCTTTTCCTTCAACTAAAATTCATCTATTTGCGATCACAAAAACGATCTTGAAATATTATTTCATCAAGATATATTATTTTATCACGATTTATGTGACTTTGAGCGTGGCGTTATAGTCGGCGCACGAGAGATGGGACATATCATCTTCGAGGTAACGATTCAATTTGAATTTTCGTGCACGACCATTTCACGAGTGTACCGTGAATATCCGGTAAAACATCAAATCTCCGACAGCGGTGCGGCCGGAAAAAGACCTTGAATGAACAGGGCCGTGGACGACTGACGAGAATCTTTAAACGAGATAGACGTGCAACACTTCCTCAAATTGCTGCGGATTTCAATGCTGGGGCATCAACAAGTGTCAGCATGCGAACTGTTAACGGGCCGTCATTGATATGGGCTTTTGGAGCCACAGTCCCACTCGTGTACCGTTGTTGACTGCACGGCACAAAGCTTTACGCTTCGCCTGGGCCTGCCAACACCTCCATTGGACTGTTGATGACTGGAAACACGTTGCCTGGTCTGACGAGTCTCGTTTCCAATTATATCGGGCGGATGGACGTGTACGGGTATGGAGACAACTTCATGAATCCATTGACCGTACATGTCAACAGGGGACTGTTCAAGCTGGTGGAGTCTCTATGGTGGTATGGGGCCTGTGCAGTTGGCATGATATGGGACCCTTGATACGTCTAGAGACGACTCTGATAGGTAACGTGTACATAAGCCTCCTGTCCGATCTTCTACACCCATTCATGTTCATTGTGCATTCCGACGGACTCGTACAATTCCAGCAGGACAATGCGAGCCCCCCCCCCCTCCACGTCGAGAGTTGCTACCGGGTGGCTCCAGGATCACTCTTTTGACTTTAGACACTTCCATTGCCCACCTAAATCCTCAGACATAAACAGTATTGAGCATATCTGGGATACCTTGCAACGTGCTGTTCAGAAGAGATCTCCACTCCCTCGCCCTCCTATGGATTTGTGAACTGCCCTGCAGGATTCATGATGTGAATTGCCTCCAGGATACCTTCAGACATTAGTCGAATCTATGACATATCGTGTTGCAGCACTTCTGCGTGCTCGTGGGGGCCCTACACGATATTAGGCAGTTGTACCAGTTTTTCTGGCCTTTCAGTTTATGAGGATTGATATATATGCTAAATATACGCAAAAGTGCCAGAATAATTGGGATAGACGATCCCATTCGTAATACGTAGCAACACACACTTTCACGTAAATGATTTCGTCCGCAAGCAGCGTATATATAGCGACAGACATCTTTGGAAGCTTAATTAGTTAATTGCGCCGTAAGCATGGTAGGTGTTCGTTATATAAGCGAATTTGTACTATGTATGATATATGGTACTCGTATCACGAGTAACAAATCTACGACCCAGAAGTGGAACTAACAGGTCTTAAGACAGGTTTCCCAGTTTTTCTGGCACTTCAGCATTGCCTGTAGTGCGCGTAGGTTTGGGAGTCCTCCAACAAGAGAATGCGCCACACACACACAGCCATAGCCACCAGATTATGGTTTGAGGAACACTCATCCGAGTTTTGAAACATGAAATGGCCCTTGTCCATCAGATCTAAACGTTATTGAACAGATCTTGAATGCCCTGCAATGTTCCGTTCGAAGCAGAGATCGACCAACTAGGAATATTATAGAACTGGGAACCATTCTTCAGGAGGCATGGTGTTCATTATGTACAGATTTCCTAAAAAAGCTCATGGACTCCATGCACCTTCGCGTTTCTGCAGAAGTGGAATTAGACAGATATCCAGAAGTGGTATTTGACAAGTATCCCAGTTTTTCTGGCACTTCAGCGCATGTTCGCAGATTATATTTTATTCTGCATGTATACGATTATCAGTTAAGTAGAGTACAAAATGGAAAACACATACGTTCTTAAATTTTGAATATTATTTTATGTTAAACTAAGAGGCTAAAAAACTAAGTATAGATATCTCTAGTTATGCAATATTTTTTATATTAAACTTGATTTATTGCAGCTGTTAAGCTTTTAAAAAGTTTTATTTTAGCACCATCACATTTGAGGTCAAGCAGAATCATTACAGCCAATTTTGATTTTTCACCCATGACAATCTTCGTTTCTCAGAATTATTTATTGCATATTAATCTGCAAAAAGAATGTTACATCTAATTTTTTAAATGCTCTCCATTGAGAAAGCATTAATTAAAAATTCATTTTATCTTGTACGACTCCATCAACACTATCGGCTTCTTTTGAAACAGAACATCACAGCGGATCATGGCTTCTGTTAAGTTTCTGTCTGAAATTTTGAAGATTTTTGTAACAAGGGTTTTGGCAGCTTCTAAGCCCTTTTTCTCGCAGAAGTGGGCCCCACAAACAACAGATTTAAAGTCAGGTAGCTCATGCTTTGGCTCTTCCAAAATTTAATACTTTATTATAAAGACTTATTGAATATCATAAGATTCTTAACTCAAAAGAAATACTATTAACCCTTCAGCGGGCGCGCCAATTTTTGGAACACCAGCAGACGCGTGTGGCACAAAGTGCAACGTCTCTTTCAACCTTGATTGTTCCTTTTGTAATAAACTTTTTTCTTCAAACTGAAAATAATAATTCTACGTTTTATGACAAGATATGAAATGTTTATAACATTGAGATCTATTTATAATTAAAGGCCAAAAAATGCAGATACAATCGTCTTATTTCAAAACTGTCCGGTTTATTAGATTTAAGGACAACTTGAGAATGGATTCCCATTATGTCCAAAAACTTAAAAAATAATGAGTTTGTCCATCTTCGTGATATGTGGGATACCGTGTAATAGCTGCACATTTGATCGAGTACATCAACTCCTGCTTTTGTCGTATTGTAATCCAGTAAAATCGTTGGTTTACCATGGTTAAATCACGACTACCAATGAATGGAAAGGAATACAAGGGTCAGAAAATCAGACCTGCATTAGAAAAGGTAGCTATAAATAGAAACTGCTTAGAACATCAAACCTTACATGTAAAAACAAACCATTCAAAATTACGAAAATGTTGCACTCTGTACACGGGCGCGCCCGCTGAAGGGTTAAAATTAGACAAAATGACCCTATACAACAAAATTCACTAGTGATATTCCAGTAAAATCTATGTAAAATAACAATATGATGGTGATTTCTTGAAAAGTATTTGCAAACAAACAAATTTCAACTATATTATGTTCTTCAATTAAAATTTGTTTTCTATTAAGAAAAAGATTAACCCTAACAATTAACAAAGAACTGAAACTTCTTCCTCGTCCTCCCCCCTTACCCTATTCTTCTTGCAGTTGGAACTAATTCAAACAAGGGGACTAGTTGCTGAGCAGACTTTGTTTTGTGCGAGTCGAGCCAAAATGTATCTGTGCCCTACGGCTCACAGGATGAGGGTATATTACCTAATCCACCATGTTATTGGGCTTAATCGAAACAGAAATCATGGGCATTATTTCTTAGTTCATCCATGATCAGTCCTAAAAATTTTTTTAAACGTGGTAAATGGGCGAAATTTCAAGCAGTATTAAGGAATTTTACATTTCTGGTTGAAACTTACAAGACTTCAAAGGACCAAAATATTTGTCAATACTTTCTTCTAGGGACCATGCAAATTTCTGGATCTGCAGGTTTGTCCAAAACAAGACTACATAATTTTTTTCAATTTTTCCATACGGCAAACTCATGGCCAAATTTAGATCCTTTTTTGTTCTAGAAATATTTTTCAATACGTGTTTGAAAAAGTTGACGTAGAACGTCACAGGCTTTTTAGCAGCAATTTCTTTTCTTTTTAGCAAAATATTAAGAATATGAAACAAGGGTAATATCATGCCAATTTTCATGACCAGTCATAGTAACTAACTGAGCAGAGCAATTAGTACTGTTGGGAAAGGACAAGGAAATCAGATTTTGCTCTAAAACTTGACACACCAGGTAGCGCTACTGAGCTACGATGAATGAACCAAAACTTTTTTTCCCTTCTCTTAAGCCGGCCACTCACGTAGACTTCTGGCGTCTGGGACGTCGGACTTTTGGCATCTGGGACTCCAAAGTCTCCGTCAGTGGAGTGTTGGGGTGAGACGCCAGATGCTAGACGCCTGAAGGTAGTTTCGAACGCAATGGAAGTAGAAAAATTATTTTTTAGTCCCGAATTTTTAATTCAGTTTATTGAACTGTATAGAAATCTACCGTGCATATGGAGGGTTAATTCGGAACATTATTATAATAATATTATTCTAATATTATTTTTTGTTGTTTGTAGAAAATAATAAATAAAAACATTTTATTAATAATAGTTATAAAGGTACAAAATACTTTTTAAAACAGACCATACACACAAAACTTTAGTGACGAGTTTTGAAGGATCCGTATTGATATTTCGAGTTTTGATCCTTCATCATCCTGCTATAAAAAGGAAATCAAACTTTCATCCCAAAGGCTGAAGCTCGTTTGTAAATAATATATTTTTTCCTCTGCCTGCGATACTTATTTCACAGATGTGTGGCCCGCGGAATTTTACGAATTTACTGATGTGGCCCTCGAACGTGAAAGGTTGAAGACTCCTGCTTTACGGTATATTAATAGTCAAAGCAATAAAAATGAGTTTTGTACCCCGAACTCCGCAAATGCGTCAAATTGAATGATGCGAGTGAAGCTCGCTTGATGATATAATATATATTTCGGTACTGATAGCAAGTTAACATTTACAAATTAACTTATTCAGAAGTAAACGGCTTAGCTAGAAAAAATATAGTACTTTCAAAATTTACCTAAGGGTAAATAAAATCTAATCTTTTAATTTACTTCATTCAGTAAGGAATTTTTTTCTTTGAGTATTTCTCTACTTGCATATTTCTTTTACATACATATTTCTCATTGAATGTCTTTATATATATTGCGGATATGTTAAATTCTTGAAATATTTAAAATTTTGTTTTTAAATACTAAATGTTTGATTCCGCTGATAAATTACCAAACAGGCACTATTTACATGTTTTTTATTTCCTTTAGTGTACGAGAAAGGTTACAAGATAATTTATCTTAAGGATTTATAAAAATTTTGGTGAATAAATTTTTAAACGGCAAAATAAAAAATTAATATTTTGGTGTAACTTTTGCTTCATTGAAAACGTTTTCAGAATTTTAACTCTAAAAAAACAATGGAAACCTGTACAAAGTTTCAGAGAGACACCTAGCGAAGAGTTTCAGGTTTTAATTTTTTATTCCAAATATTAAGAAAATAAAAATGTGCCTTTTTTGAAGATTTTGACTCCACTCTTCAAATTTTAAAATAAGCTCAAACTTCCTACCAAAAGAGTAAACTATTTTTAGTGGTTTATAAAACTGGGGTATATTATTTTTTGCATCTTACATAAAAACAAGAATGCGTATAATTTAAGAAATATCGAAAAACTAATAACCTTTCAATTGGCTTTACAAATGGTTTAGGGATCTTAAAAGTATTTCTTTACAGATACTGGAGACACATTAATGAGTAGTTTCGAGTGTTTGAATTCGATACCTTTCAAAACATATTTCAAAATCACATACATAAAGTCACGAAATAATTGCGTTTTAAAAATTAAAGGAAAGGAGTAAAACCACTTTTAGTGGTTTATAAAATCAGGGCATCTAATTTAAAAGAAAATCACAGACAATTTTTTTTCTCTGTGGAGGGGAAAAAATGTTTATGCCTAAAATGAACTATTACTTTAATATCACTTACTTGAAATTTAAGGAGAACGCTAAATAATTCAACATAGTTCCTTACGACCGAATTCGAAGTCTTATTTTGAATTTAAAGAATCTTTTTTTAGCTTTAATATGATTTATTGTGTGTATACTTAAAGCGAAGAGTATGGATACTTGAATTTATATCGGCAAATAAATAACCAATTAAACTGGATTTAAAAAGATTAGGAAATTTTAAGGAACTTACTACAAATATCGAAAACATATGTTTATGAGCAAGTTTGTACCTCTGAATTCGATACTTTACACTATTTCATGTTCATAACGTATATTTAAAGTTACGAAATAGTTGTGCTCTTATAAACAAATTAAAGGAGGAAAACAATAACGATATTGAGTGGATTATAAAACTACAAAAGTTGCCGCTAATTTTTTAAGAGAGAGCATAGTGAGCGTGATTACAGCATTTCAGACCTTCATGAACTGAACTAAATCGGGCATCACGCGAGTGTGTGATACGCTAAAAGTCCAGCGCCTCAGACGCCGAGAGCCCCCGTGAGTGGCCGATGCCAGGCGTCCGAGAGGCCAAAACTCCCGGCGTCCCAGATGCCAGAAGTCTACGTGAGTTAGCGAGTGCTTACCACTCTTTCGCTGTACGCGGCTAACGTGTCGCCTGTATTCAACGAATGCCCTTTTTTATTTACTCAACCGTCAATAATGTAACTTTTTGTTTAATAAAGTTTTCTTACATCCACAAGATTAGTTATCTTTCATTCCCGTGAATCCAGTATCACAAGAGATCCTTCAACCTTTGACAACAAACCAAAGGTAGGGGAACTTTTAATATTCTTCATTTAGGAATTTTCACGCCTTCGGACAAAGTCCAACAAGTACCTCAATTTAAGACTATCAAAAGGGTTAAAGAAATTTGACCTTGTAGATGGGAAGAAAGTTTTAAAGAAAAATTAAAACTGACCTGGTCCCAAGATTTAAAGTTTATGAAGTGAATTCTCAAGATGTAGAAAACACTAACACTGGTTTCAATACAGTTGATTCTGGCAAATTAGACCATCGGTTAATAGGACCAGCCGGTTATTGGGACCAAAATAATCACGTCCCGATTAACCAGAATCAACTGTACTCTGTAGGTCCATGAAAAATTTAACACAGATTAGGAAAATATATCATGCAAGCATATAAAAAGACAGACTCCAATGTATACATGTAATTTCTATATTCTGTATGAATTCTGATGCAATTCAAACTTAACTATCCAAACTACCAGATGTTTAAGCAATTTTATTATATATTTGAATAGCTTATTAATAGCAAACTTGTTTACAACCATCCCTCGATTTACGTAGCTTCCGTTTAACCTGGTTTATTTATTTATTTATTTTAACTGCATTAAAAATATTAATGAATAAACAAATAGCTAAAAAAATTTAAAAGTCAATAAGGTACTCTGTGGTCTTGGATTAATTTTAGAAATATATTTTCAAAATCAATATTCAATAAATTTTTTTAAAACCTTCCAGTTTTATGATTTCCTTAGATTCAATTTACATGGTTTCACTTTAATGTGGAATGTATCTGTAGCTTAAATCAAAGCATGGGTGTACTTATACATTTAGAATAAACTGTGTATGTGTGCTGTGCATAACTAATATTTTAAAAATGAAGAGGAGGTGGATTTATTTCAATGAATGCTCTATTTATGTAGAAAAAAAATGTACAAAAACAATGATTGAAATATGGTTTTTTTTGTTTTGTTTTTACTTTTCAAAGAAAATTAACATTATACAAAAGCAAAAATGGAAAACACAGAAACTTACACTTAAAAAGAAATAAAACAAATTTCTTTTTTACATCATTTTCCGACAAATAATATCTATTAAACAAAAAACAAACAGTTCATCCATATTTTTAGCCAGAAAACTGCTTTTGCGATCTAAAGATTCCATATAAAAATTATCTAAAAATTACACTGATAGTTTACACAAAACATACTTTTTGAAGCTAACACACACCCCATAATATAAAAATAACAACCATGTAATTGAAATTTTTTCCACTCAAGTTGTTTTCTTACCGCTTTTCAAACTAAATAAAGCTGTACAACTGCATAGTGTGCTGAATTCGTCATGCATAGTTAAACATTCTTCATACATCTATTTGGAAGGTAGGGGGGAACAAAAATTAACAGTTGCTGTACAAATAAATTGCATAACTATAAATATTTTACACTTCCGAGTCAGAAGTTTTTGTTCCATATCACAACACGTGAGAACCCAGTGGCAGGTCATAAAACTCACCTAACATCAAGTGTGACAGGAAACAGTACGAAAATATCATTTTAACATTGGACCATGCAATAAACTTAAAAAGATGCCAGTAAATACCAATAGAGATAACTACATGAATTGCTTCAACAAAAGAGTGATAGAATGGGCCATTGATGAACATTTCACAGAAGAAAAAAAAGTTTGTTATTTAGCAGGAAAAAATTGGCAATAATAACATTAGCATGCCACATCTAGTTATTTATTTTTGATGTCATGTTGCTTAGAAATTTTTATTGGGGGAGGAATGGGAGGAACTTTCAAAGGTAAAAATCTATACAGTACCTGAATTACAATAGAAAGAACCAGGCAAGGTAAATTAGGAAATATGATTACCCCCATTTGATACAGCAATTTTTCTGTAGATTAAATATACTTTAATACAAAATCATGCAAAGTTTATAGCATACATACACGCGTATATATACATACACACACATTTGATAAAAAGCATCATGTCGTATCCAGAAATGTAAAAATTTGTCATATTTGATAAAACCAGTTAATATCTACCTTTGTGGTTGTCAGAGAGAAAAAAAAAAAAATTTTAGTCAGAATTCCTAGAAAACTAAATCTCTAAAATAATGCCTTTATAAATAATGTAAATATTCAAGATAAATGTTTGTCTTAAAATTAGTTTTCGCATGTCTAGAAAGAAAAATTTTTTTTTTTAGTGAGAATTTCCAGAAAACTAAATCTCTAAAATAATGCCTTTATAAATAATATGCGAATATTCAAGATAAATGTTTGTGTCTTAAAATTAAGTTTTCACACGTCTCGTTCATAAGTCAAAGATCCATGTAATTTACTGGACACAATGTCTAGCTTTGTACTTTTATTAAAGAAAAAAATAGAGAAAAGTTCTTCAGGAGTTTTAATGGATTAATTATAGTGTCTTTTAAAGGCCTAAGAAGCTGAAATTCAAAGATAAGTTAGAAGTTAATCGGTAATTGATGTATTCCAGTAATTCCAAAAATCAGTAGTTGGTCAAATGTAATGAGACAACAATATTCAACACAAAGCCTTCCTTAAACTTTTTACTTGTTTAAAAATTCCAGGGATTCAGCATACAAGGAAAGAACCATGTTATACATGATTTAATTACTAAGAAATTATTAAAAAAAAAAAAACAACCACTGACTACAACCTCATAAGCTGTCACTGTCTACATTTATGACATGTTTTATGCTCTTTTCCTTTAGATAAATATATTCATGAAAGCATAAATTTGATGTAAGAAAAACTAGCAGAGTCAATTTCTTAAAGTAGCATATTTATAAATGCTTTTTTAAATGCATTTCATCACTTTAGCTTACATGAATTTAAGAAATGCAGAACAAGGTCAATCTGTCAAGCCATTGCAATTTCAATCCTTTTCTGAAGGAGTTTTTTTTTTTTTTAACTAAGCTTGTGTCTTCTCTTCTATCACAAATTTTCAGGGGGACTTTAACAAGTTTATACTCTGCCAAATATGGCCATTTAGAGTGATACTTGCACACAGGAGAGTTCAATACAATATGTAAGAGATAGACATTTGACAAACCAAGTTAAGTATCTTCACCATTAATTAAAAATGACATTTCTGCAACTTTTTTGTAATAATTAGATCCTTGAAAGATTTAAGCCTAAAGCCTCCTTCTCAAGTCTATTTTGAGAATTCAATAAAAGATAAAAACAGGCCAAAACATTACATCAAAATGCTGCAACAGAAACTTATGAAGGAAAAGAGGTTGAAAAGTTCAGTTTTAATATTTAATTACTAATTGATTTTCACAACATTTCTGAGGATTCACAAAGATATTAGATTATCTTAAGTACTGGTAAAAGAACTTAATGAAAGAAATGGCTGAAATATTCTTTATATATTCATATTAAGCCATTTGTTAAATCAAATATGCTTGGTACACTTTCAATGATGAAATAAACAGCAGATGCTCATAAGATACTGATTACAATGTATCACTAGAAGTATTCATTTTTAAATGGTGGCTAAAATTTCAAATTCAATTATTTCAATACTAATTCATTTAGTTTATAAAATTAAAAATATATGATCATGTTTCATTCATACCTAAAGGAAAAGTTAAAACTTTTTTTTTTAAAATCAAATCTGAAATCAATGATAAACGCAAAAAAAAAAAAATTCTATACATATTTTTATCAGAAAAACCACATGCTGATGAACATAATACTGCATATGAGGGGGCAGGAATTGTCAAGTATCAACAGCATGAAAAGGGTAAAAGTTAAAAATGAAGGCAGAGGGGGGTTTGACTTCCAAAATGCACATTGGAATTAAATTCAGAAACATGCACTTTTTAATATTATTATTTAGTTAAACAGCCATACAATTAAAAATTCTAAAATGTCCACAAATGCAAAAATAAATACTTTAAAAACATTTAAGGGCCCTCGAAAACAAGTGAAAATTAAAATTCTCAATAGCAGTTTAGGACCCTGTATACACAAATGGCATGTAAGAATCACTAATGGCACCAAATTATGTTTCCTACTACAGAACAAACTAATACATTTACAACATGCTTCATTGTAAAGAGTTTAATTCATGTTTGACAGATAATTTATAAATCTTTTGATAGACAAAATAGTATGATTAACTATATACAGGAAGTTTTAACACTTAATAAATCCAATTATTATCAGGCATACGTATTTACAAACTGAAAGTAAAAATGTAAATTTTCAGAAAAATACCAGAAAAACTCTGCTTTTAAAATCAGTTTTTATTTGTATTTTAAACAGTGTGATTTCAAAATGTAACTTTAAATTTAAATAAGTATAAAAATAAATATTCACAAACTTAAGAATTGTTCTGTGGCGTTAATATTATTGAGTTAAATAAATAGATAGTCATTAAAAAAAAGTGCCACATATACCTTGCGACAGCGAAGAACAGAAACAAAAATATTAACAAAATATCACCACATATTTCCTCAAATCTTAATTGGAATAAAAATTTCAAACACCAATAACCCCAAAAGCAACATAACAGTCCAATAAAATAACACTCATATTTTAATTCAATTCAATTTGGAACAGGTAAGAATAAAACTCCATTTCTGGCGTTCCACGTGAAATGAAAGTATTAATAAATTTTTAATTTAAAAGTTCATGGATCTGATCATGTTCAATGCACAAAAGCATGCATGCCTGTACAAAAGTTTATTTTTTATTCTTTAAGTTCAATCAATAAATACTTTAAAATCATAACAGCTTGAAAAAGAATAAATAAAATTTTTTTTTCAAAACTACAAATGATAAAAAATATTTGCCAACAGATGGATTAGTACAAAAAATGGGGAAGGCCTTTTCTACCAGTCTCGTGTTTACAAAATGATGAAATAATCCAATTAGGTGAGTATTATTCCCAAGAGGTTCATTTGCACTGGGGCACAGGAATTCTGAGCAGCCATAATGACTGTTTTAAGTTCTTTTTAAATAGTATTTCAGTTTTATCAAAAGCTCTCGTCGCTTTCCATTGCTTGTAACCTGAGATCATCGGCCTCAGGTTCAACAGATGAACTATCATGAGATGATTCATGATCAGCAACACCAGAACTGACACTTGCCCTGTCGTCTCCTGCTGAAAAAGAATGAAATCAATTAACATTCAAACATTTAAGTACATTTGCTCAGAAAAGCTTTTTTAAACAAAGTTTTACTTTGAGAAAAATATGCAATTTGAAACTCATTTTTAGATTTATCTATACATACTTAACCCTTCAGTGGGAGCACAAATTTTTGCCATGTTTTTATTAACTCGCTTTCTTGTTTGTTTGTTTGTTTGTGTGTGTGTGTGTGTTTGTCCAGTCCAAATCTTGCAATCAATTTTTAACTAACTTCCCAACTAGCTTGACATTTGAAACTTTTAGAATAGCTCAGAACACAATGACAATACATTATTTTAATACTTTTAGCCATCTTTAAACAGAATTAAAATTAATTTTCAGTTGTTTTCAACTAATTTTGTTTTGTAGACTGGTGCAGTGATCTATCGACTGGGATGGGAACAAAAATTTAAATGCAAGTTAACTTCCAATTAACTTCATTTTCTTTCAAGTTGATGGGATAATTCATCAAAAAAATTTTAAAAAAGTATTTATTAATACATAGAATTATCAAGTTTATATGATTCAACAGATAATTCAAAAACATGGTATATAAAAAGTTCTTTTTATCTTGAAATTATTAGAACACCAACAGGAGTGCGTAGCACAAAGTGCAAGTCTCTTTCAACCTTGATTATTCCTTTTGTAATAAACTTTTTTTTTTTTTTCAAATTGAAAATAATAATTCTGCGTTTTATGACAAGATATAAAATGTTGACAATATTGAGATATATTTATACTTAAAGGCCAAAGAATGCAGATACAATTGCTTATTTCAAACTGTCCGGTTTATTGGATCTAAGAACAACTTGCGAATGAATTTCTATTATGTCCAAAAACCTAAAAAAACAATGAGATTGTCCATCTTCGTGATATGTAGGATACCATGTAATAGCTGCACATTTGATCGACTACATCGACCCCTGCTTCTGTCGTACTGTAATCTAGTATAATTGCTGGTTTACCATGGTTAAATCACAACTAACAATGAATGGAAAGGAATACTAAAGTCAGATCTGCATTAGAAAGGATGTAGCTTTAAATAAAAACTACTTAGAACATTCAAACCTTGCATAAAAAAACAAACCATTCAAAATTACGAAAAGGTTGCACTTTGTATATGGGCGTGCCTGAAGGGTTAAATTCTCTATGATTGAGATAAGAAAAGCAAAACAGCACTATATTTAGAAGATCTCGTTATCACAGCAATGGATATTTAACAGAATAAAACAAATAAATCAAGATAGGGGTACAATATTATAGGTATTTTTAAAATTATATTTTATAATGATCATTCTTAAGTTTAGGTTCATTATAAACTTCTCTGTAACAATACTGGTTGGTTGAACCCTTTGAAGAAAAGTAATGCAAAGTGCAATATGCATTAGAGCACATGCACTGGTGATTTTTCAACAAATGATGTTGAATGTAGCATCAGTTAAGGTTTTTTGGCACAAAAAGACCAGTGTTGCTTGTATACTAACTATAATGCCTCATCTTGATGTGATTCTCTTAACCTTTTCCTTACGGGGTGGGATAGCATGTATCCCAAGAATGAATATATATATATATATATATATATGTATGTATATATAACCCCCTTAATGGCCATTCTTACAAAGGGGATATGAAATTTCCTGTTCTAAAGAGGGAATCAGAAAAATGGTCCCTGTAAGCTAAAGGTTAAATTATTGATCATATAACCGTTGAAATATATTTACACCCATCCCTTGATTTACACAAGAGATACGTTATATGTTAAAGCGAAACCATGTAACATGAATCTAAGGAAATCATATAAAACTGGGAGATAAGTAACAAACCCCCTAAAAGCACATACATGAGTGCATAGGATATATAAAAAATGGCAACATATGGTCAAGAAAAATATGTGTAGTTGAAGACTAAGAAATGATTAAAGAAAGGTTCAATTTATATGTACATATAGTTTATTTTGTAGTTACAAAACATAGAATTATTGGACTGAAATAAAAAAGTATGTAAATGAAAATATATATATATAAATATATATATATAAATAATGTAAAGTAGTGTTAACAGGGAAATTCCCGTATGGAAAAAAAATTAACCATATTAAACTGAAACTGTAAATCCAGGGATGGATGTACAGTGGAATCTCGATCTATTGTTTTTCAAGGGACTGGCTGAACTGAACGATAAATGCGGGAACATAAAGCAATATGATTGTTGGGACTGGGTGAAATAAACGACACATTCAGGAAAATGATGATTCGGAGAATGATTGATCGAGATTCTACTGTATATGAATGTTGCCTATTGAAGGCCAGATCTTCGTTAAAGGATCTAGACTGGGGTGAGGTGAACAAGAGTCTCTTAAATGTAAGCAAACATGTTGAGAATCCCTTTAACTAGTAGTTCCATAAAGTTCTGTTTCACCAGGTGCATGAAATTTTATTGCTCTTTCTGTTCAGTTTAAACTTATTAATCTGGTTATTTATGGTCTTGTGAAAGTTTTGGTTGTAAAAACAAGAGATTAGCAAGGATGGTGAAGTGAAAATGTTGGTTCATGGGAGAAGGAGACTTTTTCAGAGTCCCAGTAAAACTGGCAATTTATATTCAATTATTTACAATGAGAAAATTAAAGTTATTTGCTCTTGAAAAAGAAAGCAGGACAAATATTAAGATTTTAATGACTGCCCAAAAGGGAAACAAGGGTAAAATTATTTTCGGAAAAATGCCAGTAATTTGATAATCTGGCACCATTTTGAGGATAAAGAGAGGAAAATGTTCAAGTATTTTTGAAAAATAGTAAACCAACCAAAAGTATTACCACTAAAAAACATTTTTTAGTTAACACAGAGAAGTTACTTCCAAAAATAAGAAAAAATTTAAACCAGATGTTTAAAACTACAAATAACCTAAATATGTTAAAGTTATTTTTAAAAATTGTCTCATTATAAACCTATATTTTAGTGCAAATTGAAATTAGCTTGAATTTTTCATATCCTATAAAAAGTAAATGAGAGAAGAAATTATAAAAAAGGGTTATAATTTCTTTACACTTTTGAAATGAATTTAATACCACAAAATTTAATGCGACTAAATTTCTTTTTTAAAATATTGTATCAGCTGTTTGATTTATAAGATAGGACAATTTATTTACTTGTTTCTACTTTTAAAAATTAACATTTATTATTACATAAAAAAAAACTACAAGTGTAGATTTTTAAAAACATCTGTTTTTGCCTTCTGAAACTAACAGCATTTGATACAAATATTACCTAATGTTTTTCTTTAAAAGAAAAAAAGGAAAACAAGTACTAAATACATATATTTATAGCACATAATGCAAGAGAAAAATAATATAAATTAAACATCTCTAAAGCACTACAAACATTAAAGTATCTCTAGTGCAAGAAAAAAATATCACAGAGTTGAACAATACAAATATTTTGAATTAATGTATTCTCCCTTTTTTTTAAATGATAAGAAACAAAACCTTAAGACATATATTTTATTCTAAATTTTATTCAAACATATACATATGCCAAAAATTTTTCAAACTAAATATATTTGTTTTAAAAATATTGCTATATATATGCAAGTTAACAAACACCATCTTTCTTTGAATTTAATAAAATTATCTTACTTTGTTCATTGCTGCCAGGGACATCATCTTCCTCATTGGTATACTGCTTGTCGATAGCTCCTTTAATTTGATTATTAGCACCACGAGGGTCAAGATCTGTAGCCCATGAGAAATTCATCAAAGTCAAATGAGTATTGCCCAGTTTTTTATGGACCTATGAAGATAAAAATAAAAGTTTACTTAATATTATTTCAAATCATTTTAAATATTATTTCATATAATTACAATAGAGTTTTTGTGAAAATACAAGACATTCTGCTTGATCTTATTATAAACCTTGAATGTGTTGTACTTATGGACCTAATATATAGCATTTCAATGCATATATCGTCAGTGCAAAAGAAAAGTGACACATCTAAAAAATTCTCCTTTTTGAGTAAAATAATACAAAATGTTCAAAAGTTATCTACTTTTATCAGAAAAAAATGACATAAAGATAGTTCATAAACTACTTGGTAGAGAGGCCATGTGTCACTTCGCCGCTGCACGGGAATTGGAGACAGCCACTCTGGATAAACATGACTGTTTTAGTTGTGTCTAGTTAGTTATATTATGTATATCACAGTTTTAAAGAAAAATGACACATTTTGAATTACACTTTCATGAATTAAGGTTTTACCAAGATTTCTTTCAAGAAAAACAACATAGTTTGTGTTGTGTCATTTTTATTGACAAGGTAAGTCCATTTCAAATTGTATACCTATCTGATGTTTGTATTATTTTACTTTGTGACATTTTTCTAGATTTATTCCCTTCATTTAAGAAATAATACAAATAAAAAATTATTCATCTAGAGTTGAGTCACTTTTCTTAATTCTCCACTAATAATTAAAAAATGCTATTTTATTCCAAACACATTGCAGATGTAACACACAAATATATATATATATATATACATACACACACACACACACAGAGGAGTCTCGATAATCTGAAATGATTGGGACTAGACCCTTTTCGGATTAACGAATTTTTCGGATTAAGCGAAACCATTCTTAAAATATACTTAAATTGCATAATAATGTGTGATTACATAAATATTACATATTAAGTGTGATTACACAGTTTATTTTATAAGGTCTGTCTAAACATTACCAAATCCCAAGACGAAATGTGTGATAACAGAGCGAAACGTTGCCTAGTACAGAACAGAAGAGTGTAAGTTGTCCATTCAGTAGAGTGTAAGATATTAGACAATCAGTAGGTTGTTGAAATGGTTTTGAAAGAACCTGTCAACGTCTCGGATGAGAGTGAAGGTGAAGCAGACGGTGGCAGCGAGCAGAGGGTATCCCACTCAGACGCTGCAGCTGTATTTGATGTAGCACTACTATCTGATGTAGCTTTGGCTTCAAGGGAGAGGTATTCTTCTCTTCGACAAAAAAAAAAAAAAAAAAATTCAAGATTTTTTTCAAACCAATGTAATTCAGAAATAATTTGTTCAGTACGCGTGCGTGCGTGTGTGTGTGTGTGTGTTATATCTGCATCAGTGCTAATTAGCAGAATTTAATTTTTAAAGAAAGGGAAAAAAAAAACCTTAAGGATATTTTGGTGTTTAATATCTTTATAAGCCTACACTAATAAGAATATAATTCAAAATGAATTAATTTGATTATGTAGCTAACTAGCATAGTATCAACAAAGTAAACCTCCCTCTGAAAGTCTTATTTCATTGAATCCTAGTTACTGATTCAAATTTGCTGCGGACCAAAGTAATAGTGAGATATATTTAAGCACAGTCTTAAGCAGAGAATAACTCAAGGTCAAAAATAATTTTTACAAGGGAACCACACACAGGTTTTCTAAGTGAGTGAGAGACAATCCTGACTGTATAACATTCCCCTGTTTTTTAAAATATACCAAGCTCTCATTAGATCCCAATATCATAAATTTAGAAATATCCAGAGCTCATGAACTCCCATCTAAGGAGGGCCACTATGGTTTAATGGGTCTTCACCCCAATTCTTAAAACTATATGAAAAAGCCTTTTAAGCAAATGAGGTGGGGTCACAAATTAAGAAAGGTTGGGAAACGCTGATCAACATTAACTTACTTAAGCAATAAGCCACCATTCTCAGTTAATCCTAAAATTACGTATGAAATGAGAGCTTATTTACTTTTTTGAATGTGAAAAGGAATTTATAAGTAGTAGTTTAATTATCATGATCATTTTTTAACCCTTTCACTACTGGCTTTAACAATTTCCAGAATTGAAATTTTTGTTAAATTGGATCAAAATTTGAGAAGAGAAATATATTATTTTTTTTTCTCACGTAGGATTATATTACTCCATAACGGTCGTCTGGAAAGGAAAATTTCAGACACTAAAACCTTCCATCCGTCCTCGCGAGTTGTAATTTTGGCAGCGTGCCAAACCCAGTCTATCGCTTGGACAAGTTAAACAGAAAAGTACCAAGATGCGTCAAAATTTTGTCATACATATATGTATATATATATATATACATATGTACATGTATACAGTCGATTCTGGTTAATTGGACCACATCAGGACATGATCATTTTGGTCCTATTAAACAAACATGCCTTATGTTACAAGACAAGATTCGGTTTGAATAAGCGGCTGGTTCGATTAACCGGTTGTCCAATTAACCGGAATCGACTGTATATAGATACATATATACATACAAAAGAGATAAGCAACAATAAGTAATCCTACATTAATATCTCGTGGTAGTTTTGTTAGAAGGGACTACCTGAATTTAAATTTTTTTTTTTTTAAACTGTAATATATAGGTTTTAATTTCTAAATTAATATAAATCTAGTTCTAAGTTTAAAATATTTCCAAAAATTGATAAAAATTTTACTCTCTGAATCAGAGAGGGAAGAGAGGGGGAGATTAAAGTAATAAATAAACAGAATTTGCGAAACTTCCAACCAACTTTCCATTGTCCATTACACACTTGTAACTATTGAGAAAGAATTTTGATACTCAAATTTTTCCTATAGTCATTTAATCTCTCTATACCATAGGGGGAAAAAAGCAATGAATACATTATTGCTTAGAATACTTAATCTGTACACCCATCTACTGACTGTCAATATATGACAAGAGAAAGCAATAAACACATGTTTGCAAGTACAAATTTAAGATCTAAATACAGTGAATTAGAATTTATACAGCTTTTGGATAGTAAAAAAGTAAGTAGAATTTAAGGACTTTCAATATTCTTTGAGAAATTTTAAGGCTCTTTTCAAAAGAAATTTTAGTCAATGCAAGAAAAAAGGTGAACTTAAAAAAAAAAAAAAATTTACACCACTCACTCTTAAGCTTATTTTTAAAAAGTTTCTCTTTACTGCCTCAAACTGAAAATTTGATTTCATCATTTTGAAGATATTTTTTTTAACAAAAAATGAGTATTTAATATTAATACAATACAAACCTTTCCAATTAAGAAGTAAACTAATGATTCTTTGGGTACAATTTCCTTTAATTCTTCTAAATCCTGCAGAGCTTCTGCGTGTTTATCAAGAGAGAAGTATACGGAAGCTCGATGAAATTTACAAAGAGGATTTTTTGGATCCATAGCTATAGCTTTATTTAGAGTTGCTAAGGAAGCATCCATTTTCTTCAAGGCATGTAAAACCTAAAATGACAAAAAGATTAATAGTGATTGAAGTAGTCATACTATACACATGCTTCAAAGTATAGAATTATCCTCTTACATGAAAAAAAAAAAAAAAAAAAAAAAAAAATGAAAGATATGACAGTGAATAATTCTAGCATTTTGATAACAAAAAGAAATAACATTTTTACACATGTTCGATGAAAACAGAAAATTTTTAACAAGTTGTTACTAGACATTAATTTGATTTGCACACAGAAAAAAAAAAAAAAAACTTTTTTAGTATTTCTCTTAACTTATTGCTTTTTTCTGACATCTAATGGACAGCTAATTGTAAGAATTATTTCCAGCACAATGTAACCATCAAAAGGTAAAATTTTAAGAAAAAAATATTAATGAATTAGAAACCATTTCAATGCATTATAAAGGCTATAAAATTATATGAATCTTACCACGCCTATATGGCACATTAGTACAGAACTCTGAGGATTAATGGCTAGAGCTTTTCGGTAGTGAACTTCTGCAAGATGAAACTTTTCTTGTTTATAATATATCATGCCAACACCATACCTTTGGGGGAAAAGGAGCAAGTTTTAGCTTAACAGAGATTATAATACAATGCTACATGAAATTAATATTTAACTAGATATAAATGTCTGAATTAATTGGAACATTTGATCAATTATTTCTGAAATTTATAATACAGAGGCTGTTCACACATTTTTTAGACGATGTATATTGTATTCACAAAACTAAATTGCATAAAATTCTTGTGTTTTAAATGTTCTATTTGACATCCCTTATTCTGAACTATCTTTCGACACCGCAATTTCCAGGATAATAATGCCTTTTGAAGTGTCAGAAGAGGTATTCTATCCCATTCCTCCTGAACAGCTTTCCAGAGTCCTGTAAGGGTTTTGGGACGACGTTTGGATAATGCAGATTTTAAAAGTCCGAAAGCACAAAAATCCATAGGTGATACATCGGGAGATTTTGTAGGGATATCAGTGAAGGGTATGGCCTTGATACCAGTTTTTTGTTCCATTTCTTTTAGGAAATTTACAGTGGATTTTGATGTGTGACTGCTAGCTTTGTCCTGATGGAGTCTCACGGATTGATGGCACTGTGGGTAAAGCGATGGTATTTCATTCAGAAAAATTGGCGATAAAATATGTTCCTAATAGTATTTGGAGTTAATCTTGACATTTTTTTCCACTCTTTATTTTTAACTTGCCATTATAAGAAAAACCAGCAACAATCATGAATCCCTTAGAAAAACTTTCTTTCGATTCTTTGAACCATGTACTTAATTTTTTTCTCCCCTTTTATGATAATAAATGGCTTTTTTTTTGTTGCAATCATTTAAATACACCCATTATTCATCTACTGTGACAATTGTTTTCCATTTTTCTTTGGATAAGTGTTTCTCATATAGAATTCTGCAGCGTGCCCTGCGTTCAGCGATATGATTTCGAAGAAGATGATGCACATTGCGTTTTTTCGCTTTAAGATTTAAATCAACGTTTATCATTTTGTTTACAGTGGACACCGAGCATTTTAATGATTTTGCAACTGTCCTTTGACTAGGGGGATTTTCTTTTAACATCAAACAACGTACCTTTGCAATAGTCGAAGATGTCCGTTTTTTCCTTGGATACTTGTTTGGAATTTTTGTCCCACTTGAGGCTCCAATTTGACGTTTTTTTCCTTTCTTGTTGACGATATTACCTATCGACGCTTTAGATATCACAAAACCATGACTCTCACATCATTTTTGGATAACGGAGTATGCATATTTCTCTTCGGAAAGAGCATAAACGTAGCCTTCGAACCACTGCTTTGTTAAAAACGCCATTTTGAATAAAAACAAAATTTTCAATCCGCAGACGATAATTTTGACTTTTAAAAACATAGTACAATTGCAATTATTTCTTTTGCAGCAAACAATTTTTTATTACCGCTTACCAAAATCATCTAAAAAATGTGCGAACAGCCTCTGTAGATATTGTATGCTGTTCTAGAGAGGATTTTCCCATTTGGCTAATTTTTTTAAACATCATACATGGCAATATTGGGGGCAGAGCAGACAGTCTTCCCCTAATGAAATTAAAGTTCTTTTAAACGTTATTACAAAGTATTACAGTATAACAGGCATGGAAGAAAAATTATGAAATCATAATTCATATTCTTTAAAGGTAGCAAACAATTTTTCAATTTTAGACATATTGCATGTTTATCGCCTGAATCGCTTAGATTTTTACAAACATAAAAATATAAAAAAATCAGTCAAAAAAAACTTTGGCTCTTTTTATATATATATATATATATATATATATATATATATATATATATATATATATATATATATATATATATATATATATATATATATATATATATATATATAATCTTACTCATGTTATTACTCTCAATTCTAAATAAATAATATTAAATTACATATTTTGAAGTGAGAACTCAATTTTATGTTCTAATTTTAATGTCTCATATTTATTATTCATTCATTCACACATTCTTCCTCCCTCCCTCTAAACACCAATATGAACCAGCTTGTCCACAAAAACCTTATAACCTAAAATGAAAAATACTTTATCATCAGAAATAACAGATCTTCAAAATTAGTTAACTAAGTCCATCTTGACCAAAATAAATGAAACAGATACATAATCATTAGAGGTACAAAAATTTCGCATAAAAAATATCAAAATTTCACAAAAAAAATTTACAAAATTTCACATTTTTTCAGGAGGAAAAAAATGTATATAGATATACAGTTGGCTCTCTGTTTAACGACGCTGTACTTAATTTTGATCTCTATTTAAAGACGATATTTCCCAGCCCCGGCCCCTCCGACGTTATGGAAAATGTTACTTTTTCACAAATTCTGTTTAAGGGCGATCTCTACTTAAGGACGATTTTTCACGGTCCCTTGAAAGTCGTTAAACAGAGAGCCAACTGTATATATAAATTCAAAAAATTTGCATTTATTTAAAAAAAAAAAAAAAAAAATCACAATTTTACTTACTTGGTTAGATAAGTATCAAAATTCTAAGTTAAAAGTTAACATTGTAGTAGTCTCCACATTGTCTTCCATAAGTCGTTAACAATAAGTAATAAGCAAATTTTGAGAGTGAGATCTCTCAGTTAAAGACTGTGGATAATCTTAGATAAGTAATTATGTTAATAAATTATTACTATTATTACCAAATTTTGCTTAAAAAGCCATTTATCACCGAGTTTCGCCGAAAAGTAGTTAAAAAAAAATTTTCACATTTATTTGCTCATGTCTGCAAATTTTGCAATTTATTCACATCTATTTTGTAAATACAAAAATTACGTATCCCTAATAATCATACTCTAAATTCCTTTCTGTGGTCTAAATATTTAATGCTTATACAAACCACTAGAATTTTTTCCTTATATCTAATATATTTTTTTATCAGAAAATTAATGTTTTTTCAAGCAAGTCTTTTGTAATGACAGGAGTAATTAAATATAAATATAAGCAATAAAGGAATTAATAAGGACCGCATAATTTAGAAAAAAAAGATTTTCAAGAAAATATAAATTAAATCTAAACATTAAGTAAATACAAATTTATCACTATACCAAGCATTATAATGTCTGGGGTCAATTCTAATGGCATTCCGGAAGCATGTCATAGCCTTGTCCATTTCCTCAGTCATTACATACTCATGACCTAAAAGAGTGTAAGCATACGCAAAGTTTTCATCTACTTGAACAGCTCTCTGGAGATATTTAATTGCAGTTTCATGTTCTTTTTGCAGACTAAAGCAGTTTCCTGCTGCACACCATGTCTGTAATAAAAGGGGAAAAGGTAACAGATAAGTACTACCATAAAAATATTAACTGAGCATTTTGAAGCATAAAAGGCATGAAATTCATATATTTATAATTTATTCTGCCCCTGTTTTTTAAAGATTTATAACTAGATTTTCCCATGTCAAAGATGGTCTTAAAATGCTTGAAGCAAAATATACTAAAAATGACAACACTTAGCTCTGAATAGCTGCAAATATATTCAGACTGAATAAACACTCTTTATCTGTATATATAAAACAATTCTATAACTAACTGACTGACATAACGCACAGACCAAATCACTGGACCTAAAGGTCTGAAATTTTGCATCGTGATTCTTCTTATAGTGTAGGGGTGCAATAACAAAGATTTTTGGAAAATTCTTAATTTTTTTAAATTAAATTTTTAAACTGTTTCTGTAACTTTTTAAAAGTTTACATTTAAAATAATAATCTGAGGGTTATAAAATTTATAACAGGAGAAAGATCATAAAAATTCCTTTAAAATGAAATCTTTTTCGAATCTTTATCTCCATTTTCTGATTTTTGGAGAATTTTTAAAGATTAATTTTTAGAATTTAATTTATTAAATGCTGATCATGTGGTTTCTTTTCTTTTTGCGATACTTTAAATTAATTTTGTGTCATGTGCATAACAACGAAATAAGCTGACAAAAAAAATATATTGAAATATGATAAAAGACAAAATTTAACCACTAGACTAACTGAGATGGAAGTTTAAGAATTTAATTCAAATTAGTATGTTTTATGGATATTAAACATACAATTGAATTGCATACATTGACCATTGTATTTAATTTGAATATTTTCTTCTACATTTATTTTGTCTATAAAAATATCCGTTACCATTTTTTTATACATTTTTTTTTTACATTAATTGCATACATTGAACATTGTATTTATTATAATTTTTTTTTTTTTTTTTTTTTTTTTTTTTTTTTGGGGGGGGGGGGGGGGGGGGGGTTGGCAGTAATTGCATACATTGACTGTTGTATTTAATTCGAATGCATTCCGTAGTGAAGTATGGGCATTCAGCTCGTCTTCCATACGATTTAGAAAAAAAAGTCTTTACAGTCTCTGACATTGTTAAATTTTGTGTTACCTAATTTCCTATTTTTTCCCCTTTAGGCCCCAGTTAAAAGTAAATGGTCAACATGTCATAAAAACATGTCCATATACAATATACATAGATTTGCTTTGGTTTATTTAATGTATGATTGTGGCAACAAAACATTAAGACAATTATTTAGCCATTTCACACTCATAGGAGCCCATTGGAAGGGAAATCCCTCAATAGTCTGTAAGACCATTTCATAGCCTTTTTTGCAGTCTTCTGGACACATATTTAAGGTGACTGCCTACATTGAAAATGTCATTTTTTGACTATTTTACTCAACTTTATTTTTTACAAGAATCATGTAATTCAATCCTTTCTTTTTTCAAAACCATTTTGATTTTCATTTTACATCAATTAGAAGCAGAGTTATAGCTATTTTAAAAAACATCATCAGCTACAAAATTTAACTGGAAGTTTGGTTTTGAAACCGGAAGTTACCATAAATTGCAGCTTCTAGCTTTTATGATTTTTCCTCTAATTGATAAATAATATGTGCCATAGTGTTGCTAGTGAAGCATTTGTTTACATTGCTTTTTAAAACTTTAAATGCGTTTTTCTCAGAATTATGTTTTTTAGCACAAATCTCTACCTTTATCATGATATCTCACATAATAATGCATATAATTTGATGAAGTTTTCAGGGCATGTTTTAGATGCTATTGTTAATGAAATGACCAACAATAATTGATGTAATATAAACAGTTTTTCATTTGGACTGTTATTATAAGGAAAGGAATGACGAATCGGGAAAATTTTCATATTGGAACATAAAATTGTATTATTTTTGCATTTAAAAATTTCTCTTAGATTGTAGGTCATTTTGAAATAAATCATCATATGTATCATGTGTGAGAAGGAAATTAAGATAGTTGCATTACAATTTTGTGTGAGTGATAGGTGTTTTATCAAAATTTCATTAAAAATTACTTCAAATTGACCAATTTATAAAAAAGGTATGGTATTTACAGGTAAGTTCTTGCTCATTTTTTAATTTTTAAGTGCTATTTTACCATACAGGACAAAGCCTTAAAAAAATATGATTTTTTCAAAAAATTGGCTCCGAACATTGGCAGTCGTCTTAATGTTATCATACAAACTGATAGAACAAAGTATTTTTACATATTTTTTCTATTATTTATGCATTCAGAAAAACATTAAAGAATTAAAACCTGTATAAATTTTTTCAAGATATAATTTAATTTTTGTTTAGCACTTAAAAAAACTATATTTTGTTTAGATTCAAAGAACAGTTGAATTTTTACTTGTAATGAACCCAGTACATCATGTTTTGATAATGTTTTGTTTCATTCAAGAGTTTTATCTCTTTTTGAATACTAAAAATATCAAGCCAGACAAAATTACTGGTTTTAACAATAGTAGAAAAAGGTATATCTGAATTGGTATAATGTATAGACAGTTCTAGAGTTAATTAGCAAGGAGTTTCTAACCTTAAAAAGATAACTAATAATATCATATAGAAATATGCAGTAAAAAATTAACAGCAGGCATAAACAAATAAAAATGTTCACTTTTACAAAGACAAAATGATGCTCTTTAAATAAAATAACAAACTTCATATAAAAAAATTGAAGTCATTACAAGCAGCGCTTAGAAAGTTTACAAACCTGAGGGCTTTTGATATCAAAATCTGTAAGCTCTTGAGCTAATGTAGATAAAGCAACTTCTTTCTGTAGATGCCACAAAGCAGTACTGTAATATTCCATACCCTGTAGTCTATGAGGTTCGAGCCGTCTTACTTCTTCAAAATAATGTATAGCCTAGATTAGGGAAACATCAGAGTTAAAATTGCTATTACAATACAAATTCATGCAGTATGAAAAAAAAATACAATGTACTAATATTGCTCAGTTAAAACAAATTCTTTATACAAAATGATCAACCATATCAGATAACAAAAGAATTTTATAATATTTATTCCCTTCTCCCTACTTTACAATAATTTTTAACTCTCCTTGCAGTGGGCACAAACTGACACTCATTGGCTGATTACTGATTATTGGCTGTTAACCAACACCTAGTTGACACAAATAATACTTTAAATTCATCTAAAAATGTTATAATAAAAATTCTTCTGGATTACCAGTGCAGGGACAATCCAAAGTGAAACAACTCCGAGTTCATATTTCACAAAGAGAGAGCAGTAGAAAGGAGTTTTTTTTAACATGCGATTCCAGGGTTTAAATACAGTGGAGTTCCAATAATCCGAAATGATTGGGACCAGACCCTTTTCGGATTAATGAATTTTTTGGATTCAGCGAAATCATTCTTAAAATATACTTAAATTGCATAATAACATGTGATTACATAAATATTACATATTACATGTGATTACTCAATTTATTTTGTAAGGCCTGTCCAAATATTACCAAATCTCAGGACGAAATGGGTGATAAGAGAGAAGAACGCTGCCTAGTACAGTACAGTAGCGTGTAAGTTGTTTGTTCAGTACAATGAAAGATTTTGGACGATCAGGAGATTGTTGAAATGGTTTTGAAAGAACCTGTCAACGTCTCAGACAAGAGTGAAGGTGAAGCAGGTGGTGACAGCGAGCAGAGGGTATCCTACTCAGACGCCAAGGCTGCATTTGATGTAGAGCAACACTCCGCTGCGACCAGAATGGACACATTTTTCTAATGCGTTGGCATAACTTGGCTTCAAGGGAGAGGTATTCTCCTCCTCAACAAAATAATTTAACAGATTTTTTTTTTCACACAAATGTAGATCAGTAATAATTAGTTCAGTACATTGTCTAACTTTCAATTTTCTTGTAATTTTTAGAAATATACTTTATATTACTTAGTATCACTGTGGTTTTATTGTAACCTTAGTTCTTTTTTACTTTTGGTTTTGGATCAGGTGGACTTTCGGATTACCGAAGTTTGGATTATCGGGACTCCACTGTAAACTGAAAATTAAGGATTTTATAAGGGCCAATGAAATTTATAAGTATTTTTAAGGATAAATATTTTTGGCCAACATGCAAAGTTGGCCAAAAATTAACTACAACAATTACCAAATTTGGCCTCACAAATACAATTTAAATTTATGTCAAAGTCTGGTATTTTTATTTAAATTTTCTTCATCAGAACAGAAAATATTCAAGTGTAGCTTATGATCTTGATTTTACAGCAAGTGTTATTTGGAGAAGTCTTGATTTTACAGCATATTAGGTTAAGAAATAAAAAAAAGTATCCTGATTTTTCCTAAAATTGTTCTCTCACAATGCTAGACAATAACAAAATTGGGCATTCTCGAGATGCATATTAAACCTTATGTTTTCAAATGCTTAGTTGCAAAAAATTTCAGGTAGTCTCTTCTAACCAAACTACTGTGGGTTATTAACGTAGGATTACTCATTGTTGCTTACCTGTTTTGTATGTAAATATATATATATATATATATATATATATGTATGTGTTATGTATATATGCATCTATATATATGTATGTGTTATGTATTGTGACGTTGTCTCCATTACTCCACGAACTTGTAATTATAGAAGTCTGTGTTGCTCGTTCCTACCCCTCAGCATGAACTTGTCATCTATCGGCGAAATGTTAAACTGAGCGGTCTCATAAACTCTCGGATAAGAGGCCATAGATTTTGTGTAATATGCGATTTCTGACGTTATACAAGTAATAAATACCTGAGTGGTTCGAGGGCTCTCCAGGATTTTGACACTATAGCGACATGTGGAATCCCATAAACTTTGGACACTTACGCGCACTTAAAACGCCGGAGAACGCTTTTGAATTCGCCGACGTATAAAAAGAAGACCCTCCAATACTCCAGGGAGAGATCTGTTTTTGAGAGACGGAGAGAGCTGTTTTTGAGCGTGAGAGAGACGGAGCTCTCTGGTCCGAGAGGCCTTCTGTAGGCCAGAGTTGGCTGTGAACACGAGCTGTCCTGACATCTCTAACATGTAAATTCTAACTCGCTGTATATATTTGCTTTTTGTAGTTGTAGTTTGTAAGTGTTTAAGGTGGCGTAGTAAAGTAATTGAAGCGAAATGCTTGTCGTTATTACTACCTACGTCACAGTATATATGCATCTATATATATGTATGTATGTATATACAGTCGAATCCCATTATAGCAAACCCGGTATATAACGAACTCGCAGATATAATGAACGAAAATTTTGGTCCCGCCATTTTCCTAGTGTACATAATTTAATTAGTATTGTGTCAGTTTAATGTAATAGATTTTAGTTGATTTAATTCATTAATGATCATTTTTAATAGACTTTATGATTTTTTAAATATATTATTGTATAGACATTGCAACTAATGAGTTATACATTTTGTGAACTCTATCATTTTTCTTAACAGTTCGGATATAGCGAACAAAACCTTTGGTCCCTTGAAGTTCATTATAATGGGGTTCGAGTGTGTGTATATATATATATATATATATATATATGAAATAAATTTAAAACCCTTTTTACTTTTTAACACGCCCTTTCCAAATTCTTTATCATAACGCAACAGAATACCGTCCCCTTAACCTTTGAATCGCGACCTAAATCCAAACCGAAATAATTTATTAGTTTTTCCCCTAAGGCACGTGTGGCGAAAGCTTATATAAGCATTATATAACGGGCATCGCGAGACCATCACCTCATATGACGCGACTTAATCACGTGTCAGTTTTTAACCAATTAAAGTTCAGCCCGCCTGAAAAACTCGCGCTTTTCTCAATAATTCCGTAGCTTTTGGGTGTTTGCTCTCAACCAGGAAACATGTAGAGCTGTCCGTGAGTATTTTACAGCGGTCCTGCCGCTGATCGGGGCGCCGTACCCGACTAGCCGTGATGTGTTTGGAACGTTAAGTTTGACAAGTGTATCTCCAGTCTTTTTAAAACCCCATTCTTAATAAAAGAACTGTGAAGTTTTTGTGGAGTACCATATTTTCTGCCTGGGCTTCCTTCCTATGCCACTACGACTACAAGATTTCTCTGGGACGCTGCGCTATCTCGTCCCTGATGAGTTAACGGCCAAGTTATGTGCCCGGCTACAACCGTTATTATTGTTATTATCATTACATATATATATATATATATATATATATATATATATATATATATATATATATATATATATATATATATATATATATATATATGTCAAAATTTTGACACATTTTGGAACTTTTCTGTTTAACTGTTTACTGCTTGTCCAAGCGATACAGACTGGGTTTGGCACACTGCCAAAATTATAACGCACGAGTTTCAGACGGACAGTTTTAGCGTCTGAAATTTTGCTTTCCAGAGGACCGTAATCCTACATTAAAAATATGACGAGCACAAAGTCCAAAAATCAGTTTCTCACGTTTAAAAAAAATAAAAAGTTACGAGATGGGGTATTTATTTACCCCACTAATTACTCTGCAAACTTAAAATACTATGATCTTTAATACTTTCTTTTTGAAAGAAAGAAAAAATATCCAAGCAATTTTAATGAAGCTATCCATTGATTTCCTTAACCTTATATTGCTATTAAACAGGCAGAATAAAATGTTAGTTAAAAAATGAAACAAAATAGAAAACAAATAGAAAATCAATAAGCTTGTATAAAAAATGAAAACATTTACGCTTAGCGAAGAATATTGAATTGAAAGTAGTGAGTAACATTTTCTCAAAAGATAAAATTATTGACTTCAGGCTTCAATGAAATGCAAATAATGTACTTGGAGGCTTTTTAAAAATAAATAAATAAACAACCTAATGTACTTGGAGGCTTTTTAAAAATAAATAAATAAACAACCTAATGTACTTGGAGGCTTTTTAAAAATAAATAAATAAACAACCAAATAAACAAAAACTTAATAAGTATGCATATGAGGGTGCATAACATGTCTTATAATATGCATAGAAGATTCAACATCAGTGGAAAGAAAAATCTTTAGAATGACATCTCAACATGGGTCAAATGTCTAAGTGTTATGATAGTACATTAATAAGCCTGTCTCTGGTTATAATACTATCATCAAAAAATGTCTCCACAAAATAATTCATTCAAATAACTTACAAACAAGAAAATTTAAAAAGAAAAAGGCCTACCTTAACCCTCATAAGTGCTATAGTCACCTTTTCTTACACATAAGCTAGACCAGGACCTACAGTATAAAGCTGATTCTGAATGGCTAGAAATACCCATGTCCAAAGTGGTTATTTTGGTTGATTCTACAGGGTCTGTCCAGAAAGTAATGAAACTGAATTTTTCTCGCCAAGCAGAAGGCCAAAGGGGTGGAGTTTGCAAGTGGTAGGGGCATCAGCTACAGAGTGTGGTGGAAGTCAGTTGGCCTTGAGTTTTTGCAGCACACAGATCGCCCATGAAGCAGACACGTGTTTGTAAGTGGCGTTAGGTTTTCAGAAAGCAGCGGAGTGTTGAGCAGTGATATACCATAAAGTTTTGTGCAAAACTAAACAAATCGACTGCTGAGACACCATGTTACAAGAAGCCTACGGGAAGAATTCTTTGTCCAAAGCTCAAGTGTTTAGGTGGCACAAAGCCTTCAAAGATGTAAGAGATGACGAACAACCATCAAGTTCTCAAACTTCAGACAATGTGGTTAAAATTGAGGCTTTTTGGACTCTGATCATCGGATGAGTGTCTGAATGATTGCAAGGACGTTGGGACTTACAAAAGGTTAAGGAATCAAATTGCATACATCTGCCCAGAGCTCACAAACAATTGGATTCTGCACCACAATAATGCACTGGCCCACACATCCTTCAAAGTGACTCAGTTCCTGGCAAAACACAATGTCGCAACGCTGCCCCAACCACCGTACAGACCCGATCTGCCACCGGACTTTTTTCTATTCCCTCGGTTAAAATCCAGCTTAAAAGGTCATCGTTTTGACAATCTGGAGAACTTGCAGAAAAATGTAACGCGCATTCTGGACAGCATTCCAGTTGAAGACTTCCAGGCGGGCATCAATGGGTGGCAGTCATTGGTAACGGTGTATTAATACAGGATAATGCTATTTTGAAGAATATTAAGTGTCTGTAAAATTATCTTAAAATAAACGAATTTTATGGAATCAGTCTCATAACTTTCTGGACAGAACCTATATATCTGCCATCCAAGCCGTCACAGAAAATCACTGCTAAGACTATGGTCTTATCTAAAAACAAGCAAACCCTGAACCTTCATAGAGGTATGGAGAAAATTATTATCTTTCAGTAGATTGCATCACATGTCGATATTGAAGGCAATGAACATACAGATTTGCTTGCAAAAAACAGAACCTGCATTCAGCACAATATTACACCTGTTATACCAGATACACTCAAAAGACACACTTTTGAAAAATTTAGAGAGGTGAGCAACTCTAATATGGTGGAAAAATTGAAAGGTAAAACCTGGGAGAACACTGAAGACTGTTGGAAATCGTATGGCCAAAAACCCCAAAAGGAGGCAGTAGCAAATTTCAGGCAACAGACTGGACATGACTGCTTGGCAGAACATCTGTTCAAAATAGGTATATTTTCTACCAATGTTTGCCCGATCTGCAGGGCAGGAGTTATGAATTCGGATCACCTCCTAACTTACCATGGACTTGACAGAATCTCCCAGAGAAATGGAGACATCAGAAAATTATATTGGGATGCAAGGACCAGTATGAACTCTCTTTGTGACTGAACCTTTTTAATTGTGTATATTTATCTAGTTTATTTTGTTGTTCTATTGCTGTCTCTATTGTTTTTCTATTTTGTTTGGATTCCTGATCCTTTGTAATGTTGTGAGCTGTCTGATCTGTATGGATTAAATTCCAGAATAAAGCCATATGTTTATTTCTAATGGCAGAGAACTTGACATAAATAAAGCCATATGTAAAAGCACAGAAATATCCGTGTCATCATGGACCTAACCAAGAGCTCTGACACAGACTGTCAGCACCCCCCCAAACCATTAAATTCTGGCCTTGGGAGGAAAGGTACTATGAGGTATATGGAACAAAGGTTTAACCTTTTAATTGTTGTGCCCGAGATAGATTTGGGTTTGACAGTAAGATGTAAGACCCTGATACTATCTCGGGACAAGTTGATTTGGGCTTTATTCAATAGATGGCAGCACTAGTAGTCTATACCATATCTTGGAAGGTGAATTTTTGCTTTATTCAGTAGATGGCAGTTTATATACATTATTTTGAACTAAACATTTGATTTTTGCAATAAAAAACATTGACATTTTAAGTACCAAAATTATCAAAATAACTTGACTGTTAAAAGGTTAATGGCATATTTGTATAATCCAGAAAATTGTCATCCAAAGAATTATACAAACAATGTTCTTTTAATGATATCACATTTTGAAAGGTTAATATTATCATTTATACAATGTAAAAGACACTAGATTTTTTTTTTTTTTTTCCATTTGCCCAAGTGCCAGTTTAATGGTAAGATGCATGGATAAATTTGTTCTAGTGATTTAGCTTACACAGCATACCATGATTTATACCCGTTACACTATGTATATATAATTTATTATTTTCAAGCATACAGACAATTATAAATTTATTATATGCCATACTTTTTAATTAGTAACACCATGAGGTAAGCTTCATATACCGAGTTTCAACAAAGAGACAGAATTGGCATATAAAGCAATTTGGACTTCACACATCTTCAAGACACCCAAAATAAACAATTACATAAGTATGAAGATATTCCTTTTTTCTTCTTTGATGGCACAGATGGATGAACACACAAAATACAGTCAATTCCGGTTAATCGGACCACATTGGGATACGAGCATTTTGGTCCTAATAACCAGCTGGTCCGATTAAACGAACATGCCTTATGTTACAAGATGGAATTCAGTTTGAAGGATTCGGTCTAAATAAGCGGCTGGTCCGATTAACCGGAATAGACTGTAACTAGATTCATTAGTGCACAGCTTATCAAACTGATGTCTAAGGACTCCATCCTGATCTAGGTTAACCTACTATAATATAGAATTTGAAAAGCTCTTCTTACCTGATTATATTCAGCTAATTCAAAGTGTGCTTTTCCTAAAGTAGTGAGCACCCATCCTGTTTCATAATGCTGAGGTGGAAGACTGTTCAAAGTTTCAATAGCTTCACGGCACCAATACTGTCCAAGATATAACTGTGCTCTTCCCATTTCTTGGAATAACTGCATTAAACCCTCTAAAAGAATATGTATAGAATTTGAAACAATGCTAAGTATTAAAAAAGGCATTATTAATGTTATAAAACCAAATGAATATCAGTAAAGTACATAACTAACTGAATAAGAATTTGCTATACG